>JAQISU010000204.1:612500-975000 GCA_029339505.1 Unio delphinus | reverse complement strand
CAAAACAAAATGACTTTGAATACTCTCTTCGTTGGACGTGATTATTGCTCCACAGAAAAAATGAAATGTATCAGTACCAAATGAAACGCAAAATAATTTTTAATATAAACGAACATATTCCCAAATTTTAAACCCCATCACAATAACAATTTCTACATCTAAACATAGCTATATCAACTCGACCACGCTCCCCCCCCCCTCTCTCTCTCTCTCTCTCTCTCTCTCTCTCTCTCTCTCTCTCTCTCTCTCTCTCTCTCTCTCTCTCTCTCTCTCTCTCTCAGTTAAATTTACGTGTATACATTTTAATTGCATGCTAGATATGTAAGTTTATAACGAAACCTGTAAGTAGTAAGTATTGTTTCTAAACCTTTAGCCTTAAACATTAGGATATTTGATAATACATTATGGTTGTTGTTGTTATTGCTGAAGGGTTTAAAGCCATTTTCAGCACACGATAGGCTATACATGGCGGCGTCGCTAGGGTTGGTGTCACCCGGTGCGGTAAACTCATGGTGTCACCCCTCCAGACTTCCACCATGGATTTCCAAATTTTGCTCCGACCAGCTCTGAATCTCATTAAAATAAGCACCAGACGCTCTGCAGACTGCATGGTGGCACCATATGCCTGCTAGTCATGTACTTAACTATGATCGGTTATCCGCTTATGAAATCCGACTAGACCGAGCAGTGTGTGCTCTGTCAAGTTTGCAATTTTTCATTTTGGTGTCACCCCTTTGAGATGGTGTCACCCGGTGCGGTCCGCACCCTCCGCACGCCCCTAGCGACGCCACTGCTGACAAGCCTTCTCAGATAACAACATTAATCGAATCTTGGACTCGAACCCACGCAGACATAGGTGAGATGGCAGTGATCCGTAACGGAGAGCGCTTTAGTATGCATTATGGTAAACCTAACCTAATCTATCATTTGTAATGAACAAATACTAAAGAGTATGAATTAACGAAGTACTTGAATATGGATGGAAATGTGAGCACAGTTTCGGTCAACCATACATTTCTTTTCTCTTGAGATAAAGGAGATGTTTCATCGACAAGTTACTAATTACAAAACAATGGGTTCTTTGCAGTGCATGCTGGGTTTGACAAAAAAAAAAAGTATCACCTAAGTTATTCATGTGCTCCCTCCCCTCTCCCCCCTCCCCGGTCACTCACACTCTCTCTCTCTCTCTCTCTCTCTCTCTCTCTCTCTCTCTCTCTCTCTCTCTCTCTCTATATATATATATATATATATATATATATATATATATATATATATATATATATATATATATATATATATGTAGCATATATTTTATAGGTTTATGTATTCATGTTTAATTAGGCAGAAGTGGGTATTCTATTATTTTATCTAATTAATAGTCACATATGAGTGCTTAGGTTCATTTGGTCCACTATCTTTCTAGATGGATAGGTAATAAATATATGTGGTGATAGGTATTCGTATTGAAGTATACTATAAAACAGAATCAATGTATATATACAGAACAATAATGCACTGATGACGGTATTATTTATAGTTGTAGTACATGTATTTTATTGTATTAGCAGGGTTTTTATATATTTATCTAAAGTTGCCAAACTCGTGCACAATAAAAACTCCTATAACATATACTGGACTATTTAATTGTCGATTCTAAGAGTAGAGTAATCGTGCACAATTTTTATTTTACGATATCACACCGTATATATGTACATGTTTATGCTAGATTTAAATGTAATGTACTGTATATTCAATAATGGTTAAAATAAATTAATATATACATCTATTAATTTGTGGGTTTTTTCACATTATTATAATATGCGCTTGTACTTACATATACAGTAAATATAAGTTGAGACAATTAACAAATTGAACAACTAACTCTATGTACATATACATGTATGTACTATACATACATTTATCATGTCAATTTCCTAAAGTAATATGTAATCTTTATTTGCCTGGATTCTTTGGTGGATCTATCTCCATTGATTATTGATATTGGCCATAAATTCTCAAGGGCTTCACTGTTATGTGGCATGTCATCACTAGTGAATATTGCTGACGTCTGCTCAAAATACGAAATTTTATGTTGCTATACTGTCCTTGGCCTGGTTGATGGCAATGTCTGCTGAGTCGGCAGATACTGATAACCATTTGTCCTTGTTCTTTTTAATGATGACTAAGGAATTGAAAGCTATAATATGCTGGCGTATATCTTGAATTGTAGCTTTTGGGTAAACTTCTTAGTGCTGGCGAATCTTATTTTTCATGCTGGCCGGTATCTCTAACTCGTCTACGCTTTTTTTTTTTTCGGGGGGGGGGGGTGGGGTGTTTTTTCCCTTTTTGATCTTCACAGACCATTTGGGGAGGCCCTCCTGCCCTTATGCTAAGTGTTTGCTATAAGGTATGTTTTTATTTTATTTTATTATAAGTTTGTATAAATTACATTTCAATTTTCCAGTTTTTTTTAAACATTTAGCTTGCTTTATATGTATATGTATATATGTGTGTGTGTGTGTGTGTGTGTGTGTGTGTACATAAAGTTTGTTGTGTTTTTTTGTTTTTCTTTTTTTAAATTATATATTTTTGTCGTCTTTAAGAAACTCTTGACTCGTAGAAATTGTCTTCATTCTTTTTTTCTCTTTCTGTTCTTTGTTTCTCTTTCCTTCTTATTTTGTCCTGTTCTCTCACTTTTGTTTTTTTTTTTGGTCTTGTTTCTGTACTTGTACATGTTTTTGTTATTTTCGGCTCTACATGTTCTTTCCGGTTCTGTTATGTTTCCTTCTGTATTCCCTTCTGTTTTTCCTGTTCGGTTGTTCCTACGGTTACCTGGTGTTGTTGATATTTTTTAATTGAAGATTTCGGAGTACTACTCATTTTTTTTAGTGGTTTGATCATCCTTTTTTTAAAACTTTCCCTTGATCCTGTTGTTGTTGTTTTATTCTCCCTAGGTCTTGTGGTTGTTTTGCCTGTTTCTGTTTCCCTATAACTTGTTGTTTTTGTTCTTGCAGTTTCTGATCCAGTTGATGTTTTTGTTGTGTTTTCCCTCTTTGTTCTTCATTATTTAGGGGACATTTGAAAGTGGCGTGTCCTGTCTCATTTTACCCATTGCATTGTCTATCAGAGATACATCCTCTGTACCATGTTTCTGCAAGAAATCCATCCATGAAATACGTCCTTTTCATGGTTTTGAGGTGTATCTTCTCTATTTCAATTGTTCGTATTCAGTTGTTTTCACGTGACGTCACAAAACGTGTGTACTTCCATATCCGCCATTTTGAGTCCCTATTCCACATAACCGGCACGTTTCATTTTGTGAGTAAGAATATAAAAATACATCACATTCTGTTGTACATGTCAACTTCGCGAGATCGGATAAAGAAGGGGATCCTTTAGTGATATTATTCTAACTGCATTCCCAAATATAAATAAAATGTATACAGAATTAAGTAAAAGGACAGTGTTGTATGCTTAACAGTTAATAAGTAAATTTGACATTCGTGAACACTGTTGACCCTCAGCAGGGTTTTCGCCCAACTTCACCCTTTAAAGTATTATATCACCCCAGCTGATTACTATAATTCACCAGTCTTAGTTTCATATTTTCATATAAGAGCATATACTCTCCCTTTTTAGATCCACTTAAATATGCACACCTAGCTATCTTCCAACCCTCTCGAATAAATTGGTACGAATGTTGTTGTTATTAGATCAGCTACGAGTCGCATTCTTCGAATGTATGACGTATATTGTGTTTAACTACTCCCGACAGAGAACGTAGTTACGAACAACTTCAGCAAATTAATTAAGAGGTATGACCTTTTATAACGTCTTTTAAACCTAGCATAATAATTATTTGAAAGGACGGTTGTCAGGTTGCCCTGCCATCCATTGAGTCTGTCAGTGGAACAAAGAAAGGGAGGCTTGAGGGGACAGACTTCCGGTATAGTTTAATCCCGAGTCCTTAGGAGGGAGACGGAATAAAGACTAGTGGAAAAGTCGATTGGGACTCGAAGGCTAGTCGGGAAAGGAGTCGAGGAGGAGAAATTGTAGAATGAGTAGTCAAGGCGAAAAAGTTAATAATGAGTAGAAAAAGGGACAGGTGGAAAAGCTATCTCACACTATAATTAAATGATGCAATAGACAATCATTTAGTCGAGAGGAAGAAGAGTGATTTGGCAATTATTATCAATTGAGTATTGAATTGTATTAAATTATTATTCATTTGAATTTCAGCTTTTGTGTACTCAAAAATTTAACTGTCGGCATTGTTAGTAGTAGCTTCACCTCTTTTTCTATCGCCAATTACACTTCCCAAAAAAATCGAACCTGGGTGGGACATCTATAATTATATACTTAAGATATTGGGAGCACCTAACCCAACTATAACACACTTAACCCAACTATAATAACACACTTATCCCAACTATAATAACATTGTTAGAAGTAGCTTCACCTCTTTTTCTATCGCCAATTACACTTCCGAAAAAAATCGAACCTGGGTGGGACATCTAAAATTATATACCTAAGATATTGGGAGCACCTAACCCAACTATAATAACACACTTAACCCAACTATAATAACACACTTATCCCAACTATAATAACACACTTAACCCAACTATAATAACACACTTAACCCAACTATAATAATACACTTACCACCTAACCCAACTATAATAACACACTTAACCCAACTATAATAACACACTTATCCCAGCTATAATAACACACTTAAACCAACTATAATAACACACTTACCACCTAACCCAACTATAATAACACACTTAACCCAACTATAATAACACACTTATCCCAACTATAATAACACACTTAACCCAACTATAATAACACACTTATCCCAACTATAATAACACACTTAACCCAACTATAATAACACACTTAACACAACTATAATAACACACTTAACACAACTATAATAACACACTTATCCCAACTATAATAACACACTTAACACAACTATAAAAACCCACTTAACCCAACTATAATAACACACTTAACCCAACTATAATAACAGACTTAACCCAACTATAATAACACACTTAACCCAACTATAATAACACACTTATCCCAACTATAATAACACACTTATCCCAACTATAATAACAGACTTAACCCAACTATAATAACACACTTATCCCAACTATAATAACACACTTATCCCAACTATAATAACACACTTAACCTAACTATAATAACACACTTATCCCAACTATAATAACACACTTATCCCAACTATAATAACACACTTAACCCAACTATAATAACACACTTATCCCAACTATAATAACACACTTATCCCAACTATAATAACACACTTAACCCAACTATAATAACACACTTATCCCAACTATAATAACACACTTAACCCAACTATAATAACACACTTACCACCTAACCCAACTATAATAACACACTTAACCCAACTATAATAACACACTTAACCCAACTATAATAACACACTTACCACCTAACCCAACTATAATAACACACTTAACCCAACTATAATAACACACTTATCCCAACTATAATAACACACTTATCCCAACTATAATAACACACTTAACCCAACTATAATAACACACTTAACCCAACTATAATAACACACTTAACCCAACTATAATAACACACTTAACCCAACTATAATAACACACTTAACCCAACTATAATAACACATCTAACCCAACTATAATAACACACCACAACGGTTAATGTCAGATAATACTTTTAAAGATCATTTCTTCTTTCCAAACTTTAGTTAGATGAAACGAATTCTGAAATTCGTAAAAATTGGCTTCAATGTGGCTTTAATATAAGAGATCAAATCTACTTACTTATGTAACATGTCAAATAGACGCTGAAATATTTAATGTACTTATTGATATGTGTGCAGTATTTATTAACTCCGTTTTACTTAGCAAACTTGCATGTACACGTATTGATCTAATTTCCAACAGCTGATTTGTTTTTTCCTGGAGAATGAGTAGTATAGGAGATGGAGTTAGGAATGAGTAGAAAACAAGGAAAGGCGGAAAAGCTATATCAGACAATAAATAAAATATGTATCATCACACACAACATATATGATGCATACTCGTTTGTATCAGTGGACCAAGTAACATGGACGAAAACAATGCTGTGTGATTATTGGCGGACATATCAAGGTTATATATATGCGTCATAGTCCGGTAGGGGGATGATCCTTGGAGACATATAATAATAATTTAGACCCATATATTTATGGCATAATTATATCGAATGGATAGAGGTCAACGATGTTTATTGGATCAATAATGTTCAAGTGTTAAAAACAGGGACAAGGTAATGCTTATAGACACACCAATATACCGTTAGAGACAGACAACATACCATAAACTTACATCCAATATCACATGATCCCAATCAGAATAGAGAAATAATAAAGCATCCAGATCTTATGCTATATATATATATATATATATATATATATATATATATATATATATATATATATATATATGTTACGTAGACAACATTTTATTAATCACCTCTCTAGTCCAAAAGTCATTCTTCTGTGAAAAGGTCCAAACAAGAGGAGTCCTAACCTTTGTTACAAAAGAAAGGTATCTATTCTTGATTTCATTAATAAAGTTAGTTTATCCAACATTCTGAGGACAGAATCAAGGTTGAATCTAGAATTTAAACGTGGTAAACATGTTTACCTCCAATTAATATTAGTCCTCATACATAATCATACATAATCATACATAATCATACATATTCATACATAATCATACATAATCATACATAATCATACATAATCATACATATTCATACATAATCATACATAATCATACATAATCATACATATTCATACATAATCATACATAATCATACATAATCATACATATTCATACATAATCATACATAATCATACATAATCATACATATTCATACATAATCATACATATTCATACATAATCATACATAATCATACATAATCATACATATTCATACATAATCATACATAATCATACATAATCATACATAATCATACATATTCATACATAATCATACATAATCATACATATTCATACATATTCATACATAATCATACATAATCATACATAATCATACATATTCATACATAATCATACATAATCATACATAATCTACAATCATAAAAATAACAACTATGGAATACATTGTTTAAAACAGCCATTCGTCAGGTATCACAAGTCCTATCCTTAATAAATATAAAGGGCAACCAAAGATTACAAATGAAATAGAAAATAGCTCCTCTCCTCATAGAGAGTAAGACAGAGTTATACAGTAACGCTGTCTTTTACATATTGATCAAATAGGCATTTGATGCTAAACTAATTAAAATTACTTAAATATATTATGAGTGGCAAATCACATACTCAAATGAAGCAATTATAGTACCATTGAAAGTGCATCTTCAATTTAATTATAATTTTCTTTGATATGCCCTCTTTCGTGCTTTTGCAACATCAAATTAGACCTCAACAATCCCTGATATTTTTTTTTTCATTTTGTTATGAGGTTATGATCAGTGAATACAATACAATAGGGAATAAGCTAAGCTAATAAACACATAATTTAAAGCATTAAATAAAGCCAATATCCAAATAAAGCATTCCTTAGCGATTGTGGAATAATTTCTCTGATGCTTTCCTAATTTTTTTAGAATCATAGCAAACAGGATAAAACACAGAACATTTCGCTCTTAAATCAACACTCCACCAAACCCAATATCACCAGAAATTTTAAATAATTAACTGAACTTCGGTGCAGATAGATCTAGCGCACTCTTAAATATGGATTTTACTTCATCAAAAATCCTCCTGACATTTGTCAGAACAATAAACCTTGGCTTTCTTACTCAACAAATTGATCAAAGGTTCAGTAATTTTGAACTAATTCAAACTTTCCAATAATATCCAGCTATACCCACAAAGTGCATAAGCTGCATTTTCATAAGAGGAACTTGAAATCAAAGATAGTCTTGGCCTTAACTTGCATACCTTAAAAATGACCTTGTGACACAATTGTAAATGTAATAGGCTTGGCAAAATTCAATTTTACTTAAATTAATTGTCTGATTTTATTGTTTAGTCCATCAAATAATTTCCGAATGGCTTACAGGTGTTGATTTAAAAGATGATATCATAGATGAACGAGCTATATTTATCCAGATCAGATGTAATCATGTTTTGTAAAACTGTAAACTTGAAGGCGAATGTTTCATACCAAAAGGCATCACTTTATATTGATATAATTTGTCGGGAGTTAAGAAAGTCGACATTTATTTTGTCTATCCGTCATTGAATTTGTCAGAATCTTTTAAAAAAGACAAACATAGAGAACTAATTTGAATTTCTTAATTGTTCAATGCAGCCATCGACTCTTTGGATTGGAATCGAATCTGCTTTGGTGACGCTGTTCACAGCCGGCAAGTATTATCTGGTTCGGCAAAATGAATAAATGGTGAACTCAAGATCTACTATTTCAAAGTCATGGTAGACTGTAATTGTAGGAACGTCTGTAAACATGTGCTCCTATTTACAAAATGCCTATTTTCATACACTTCTCATCGATGATTGGTTACACCAAAGTCATGACAGTACGACTGCACGCCATCGTTTAAATCCTCACTGTCTGTGACAGGTGCAACTAAATTGACTGATTGATGTACATGGCTACCTCTATTAACTTATGTCAATAACAAAATTGTTTCTGCTTTTGCCTTCAAGGATTGTTAATCACATAATTCAAGCTTTTTATTGTCAACACTCTAATGGCTATGCCATTTATCCTGAAGAGAATTTTGAGAAATAAACAAGAGTGCAGAAACTCTATCACCAGGCTGAGAGCACATTTCATTTATATTTCTATACCTTATTTTCGTTTTTGACTGAGCAGAGAATGAATTTGTTCTTTCTACATTACAAGCCTTTGGCAAATTATATTTGAAATCAGGGTCCTAGCCATTAAGAATAATCTCTGAATATTCGAATTAAAGTCGTTTCTCTTTTAATAACCACAATTTCCACCGACTGTTCACGAAGATTGCCGAATAAATATTTACATTTTTAACAAGCGGATTTAAATGTCTAATTAAACATTTTTCTGGTCTGCATACATAACAAATGCGTTTTGTTTATATGACTATAATAATATCACACGTTTACACAAGATATGTGGCTAGTGAAATTTAAGAGACCAACATGGCAACTATACTTCCGTCTGGTTTTTAATTTCAATTTAATTCATTTAATCTCAGAGCCAGATGGAGACTTTCTAATCAAACACATCCAGAATAATCGTTTTCAATTTAATATTGAACCATCATATTCTTTATTCTCGCTTCATTAAAAAATCATTCTTTTCTTGAAGATCATACTGTCTAGCAAGCTTGAGAAACTCATCTATTTTTCAGTCTCGCACTTGTTGGGTAACATTTTTAAAATATGCTCTCGACTTAGATAAAATTGCAAAATTTGTTGGTTTCATTAAAGATTTCTCAAAAATGTTAAATTAAAATATCAGGTACTAAAATATTTCTGAAACAAAGATAATGAATGGTGTAAAGTTCAAAACCAAATTTAAGGTTTCTGAGATCCCTTAAATAAATTAGTATACTGGACAAGACCACTCATTTTCAGTTACAATCTGTGTAACATAACAGAGCGGAAACCAACATAATTTACAAAATTCAACAAATAAATTATTTTCGATGAATACACTTTAAAAACTAAAAAAGAATATTACATCATGTGAATTAAATCCAGAATAGTCCTGAAAGTTCTCATTCAAGTCAAATACTTAGAAAGTATTCCGAATTAATATAAAAAGTCTCACATGTGTTAATGTGCCAACGTTATTGATGCATTAAGTTAAATAGTCCAATATGTTTTTGAACGAAGTACTAATGATTCCAATATAGTCATTAGATGTTGATCAATGAGTACTTTGTAATTTGAATGCAATCATTTCCATACTTTAATTAAATCATCTTAATTGAACACAAACACATATGATTCCACTAAAACTGAGGTTAGGATATAAAATAAAATAATTCCGTTTACTTTAAAATGAATAATAGATTGTCACCTGATGCATGGCGCAACACAATGCATTGGACCTAAGCTATTTATAATGGACGTACCATCAAACTGTTAACGAAATATTTCTATAAAAATTCCTCAGGTCTGAATTAAGGCTGTTTCTAGATCTCAAAACTAGTAAACATTTTTACCTCAAACTAATAATAATATTAATATATAATCTACAATCATAAAAAATATTAGCTATGTAATTTGTTATCAATTATGGATGAAAACCAATCACACAAAAAATGTTGAAATATGCATAACAAGCAGGTTTACAACTACACGGTAAATTGTAAAGACGTCAGCATGCAACGTCACCCAAGCAAGCAACAGTTTTCATTAAAGATGTAACAATTAATCTTTACGTAACTCACGTTTGAACTCCAAAACGATAGGGGGTCACGCAGAAATGTGTTTTGATGGGCAAACTTCAATGTACGAAACGAAGTATCTTTCAAATTAACAACTCAAAAATGTGCATGGCCTGTATTATTGTCATCGGGCGACCTCATAACGAGAAAAAGTAAAATATCATTGGAGGGCTAATTTGAAGAGTACGTTTACCAGATGCCTTGACAATGATTATAAGAACGTATACTTTATACAAGGCTATTCAATATTCCAAAAGTCAAAGCCAATTGGCTGGCATCGATCCTAAATGGTAAACAGGTTGAATTGATATCTCTCATTTGGTAGCGTACAGTCTTGGTTATTATAAGTTGTTTTGTGTTTTGTTTGGTTTGTTTGCCGTGGACATATTTTGAAAATTAGCTTGGGTCCTTAATTTGACTTGTTAAAACAGGTTCTGAGTTAGTACGAGCATAATAACTAGTATTGGAACAATGTGGTCATCACCACAAAACCCAACGACCACGATGGTATAAAGACAGAAGTTCTGAATCAAGCATTAAAAATTAGAAAAATTGCACATTCTCTTTTTCACACTGAAACTCCTGAAACTAAATAGAAATATTTTTCAAAGAACTTTGAGAGAACATATATGGAAACATTGTACACATCACTATCCTCTCCAATACATAGATCTGATATCGTCTTTCGTCAAATCTTAATAACACCCGAGGAAGTGACCAATGAAAATGAAGTGATGGTATTTGAAGCAAGTGATCTCAAGACATAAGATTAGATTTGCATTGAAACACGGTTAACAAAGGTTATTTACCTAATTGGACAACCGCTTCGTTTCGTATCACTGGACAAGTATATTGATGCGATCATCCGGTATATCAATTAGAAGACACGGATATGTGTTAAAGGGAACTTTTTCTTCATTGTGTTACAAAGAGTTACCCTAAATGAAAATGTGTACGATAAGGCACGCATTCTTCATAAAGAAGGCAATCGCCGACTCCAAGTAGTTAAAGTGTGTCCTCGACTGTTGCAATAGAGGATTAACAGCAGGTACTTCTCTTAGTCAGACTCAAACCCTACAAGTCGAACCTCTGCGGATGTTGTGTTCTTCAAACTCAAATCGTCTTTTTATACCAGATGTGTGTGGTGTGTTGTGTCATCGTAGATATCATTGTTAGCCTGATTTTACAATAGGGAGATAAACGTTTGTGGAAAATGTTATTCAAAAGTTGGTTTGCTTATAGTCTTCCCAAATGTGTCCTTTACTTGTAGTAATAACAACGATAGCCTTGCGACCATCCCCAGTCATCACTCGCCCAATCACAACAGCATCCACTTTTAAAATGTTCGGAAAATAAATATCCTTCGACATGGAGTGATTCTTCGGAAACCAGAAAATTGGAACGATTAATAACCAATTTTATTAACTACACATAGTATCGATTCAATGATGTGTTTTCCAAATATAACTTAGGTTGCTTCACGGTCAAATTACATCAAGCCATACAGCTGGATATTCAAGCTCATTGAGAAGTGTTTGTGATATGATTGATTCATCACTCCCATGCCCAAAAAATCAAAGAATATAGAAATGCTTACATCGTCGTTATCATGAATGAAATTTTTAAAACTATGTTGGACAATCTTGTGATAAATGCAGATAAGGATGCTTTAATAATGAAAAGAAAGAATTTGGCTTTAAATGTATGTACATCAAAATTAATCATGCAGATGTTTGGAAGAAACATAATATATAAGAAGGTGAACAATAAATAGTATTGGAGAAAAACTAATGTAATTAAATGCCAGACTAAAAATATTCTTTCTTCAGAATTTTTTGACAATTAGACAATATGTATAGGATATATGACGAAAGATTCCTCTTATCCAAACAAAAATGACAGGGATAACATTGTTGAAATGTAGTAACTTATTATAAAGAAAGCAGAACATGTTTGAAGAAAAAAATGAACAGTTAGATTCGTTTCACACTTTACATTTAGCTGATTTTAAATGTCAAATAAATTATCAAGGTTTATTTGAACTGTTTCTATTAGAAACAAGAGGGAACCCAGTTTGTCATCAATATCATCTAAGAAAAATACTCACGATTGAGAGAAATATCGAATAATGATCGATATAATTAATTTAGAAGAGAGAAACAGTGTCAGTGAAATTCATCAACAGATAAGACAAATATACAGAATGCATATTTATAGACCAGCAGCGTGAAATACTGACAATTAAGAAAGTTATTAAGTCATTACAGATGTCGCTGTATCAACACGTGATGCACGTAACATACTCAGAAACAATATATATATATATATATATATATATATATATATATATATATATATATATAATAGCGATGTTCATTCCCATAATACGTTTTTCGTATGGAATATAATCTCGCGCGATAAATACATATGAGCATAAACATATTTACACCCTCTGTTGACACAAAAGCAGTTGGAGATTTGGCTATTAATAATTACCCAAGATTTGTTTCGATAAAGGTTTTATCCGATTTATCAATGGGTTCTCAAATTTAAAATATGCAAAACTTCAATTCTGCTTTTCTGTTCTTTATATGATAAATATATAATTGCCATCATACAAAATGCAAAACAAAGTTAGTTTGGATCGGACGTAAAACAGGCATCAAAAGAAGTATTGTCTTTAACATAAACGGAACATATGACAACGCTTAATAATCCGTCTAAACTTCTAAAAATTAGGAATTAGCTGCTTCAGTGGAATAAGAGACTGTTACCTTCATTTGGTAAGATAAATGATGTAATGTATTTTTAATTTGCATCGTGTCCTTCAACATTGTGATAGAGTTTTGGCCATCTTGACTGTTGTCATGATCCAGGGTTGTACCTGTCTGATTCATGTTGTTTACTAAAAATGTACGTTCTTAACCTGATCTTGTGTAAAAGTTGGTATAAGTTTCTAGAAAATACTTTCATGTCATTGGGTCAAGTGAAGTATATATGTAAAGGATGTGATACACATGTTATTAATTTCTGTAGTACGTTGAGTTTCTGGAATCATTACCTGTTGTGTTGAGATATAATTTGAAAGGAAAAATCTATTGAATTTTTTTAAATTAGAATTAATAAAGTGCTTATTGACGTTTTCGACTATAACAGAACTTAGAAATAGTGAGAATTCATTCAAAGACATTCTGGTTTATAGCACTGTGGCAAATGACGACAGTTAAGACTTTTGTAATTCATTCCGAACATTCTACAATTTTTGTACTTGTGAAATTTAGATTTTACACTATTCTTTAAAACTGAATTCACAATATTGTGTCTTTTTAATTTCAAATTATATTCTATGGAAGTTTATTTTGTGTATACTAAACTTGTAGGTTAAGTGTTACATAGTTTAGAATTAAATAGGCAGAGCACTGTGGTGGGCGGTTTCACTATTTCTAAATTGGTCTTCTTTCTGTGTCATAACCAAATCCATCTAAATACATTTTAAGTGAACTAAATACGATCTTTTACAAGTTTGTTTGACATGGTTTACAGGACGAAAATCAGACAGAATATTATTATTAAGGATAATCACTAGAGTGTTGATTTATATATTTAAATTTGCAAATGGATTGAAAAATATAAATGAAAACGTTTGTTACCGTTTTCCAGTATGATATATCGATACATTCTTTATTTGGAACGGATTTTTTGTTCAGTGAAAACGAATCGTAATCATTTTGATACATACGTCTTTGAAACAGACAGATCTAGCAAGATCATTCAAAATGGTCACAGCTAAACATTTTTTGAAACACGTATTCAGTTTTGTCTTTCTATTACAATGGGTGGAATAAGTGTGCAACACAAACAGTATTTTTCTTTGCGTCTTTTCGTTTACTTTACAGTGAGACATACTAATTATATATTACCTGTAAGTATCATATATCTTCCTGTCAATAAATTAAACTGATAAAAAAGTATATTTCGTCAGCTGGATAATGTCTGGTATATTATGGTCGATTTCATGACATACACAAAATATGTTTATGTAATAAAGTTGGCAACTGTGAAAAGAATGCTCAGTAATGGTTAACAAATTGCTTTTTTCACTATTAGGCACGATATTGAATTGCTTTAGTAATCTTCTTTCTGACTGTTTGGTATAGATAATCCTCTTAACGGTAGGTACATGTATTGATAATCATCTCACTGATTTTCTTTATCATCCTATGGCTTTATTTTGAGAAATAGCGTACTGATTTGTATCGATAATCATTGGACTGATTTTAATTTTGTTAGCGATGGTGAAGAGTGACGGTTTAGTATCGACTTGTATATCAGTTCCTGAGGGAACGATATGCATGTTTTCCAGGATTATATAGATCGTACTAATCTCTTGTCATCACTTACAAAGGTAATCGCGGTGATAATTCACCTAAAGTGAAATCATATCAACCAATACGGTAGCAGGCGTTACCTCATTAGCAATAAAATACATTCTGGAATTCCCTGTAATGTCAAGCAAGCATACCAAATTTCGGTACGAACTAGCAATTGTAACGCAGAAACTGGTGGCGGAAATAAGTCCTGTTCAGGCACAAAAAGACATCAGTAAATTATTGGCCCCATATACAATACAATGACAAAATGGTACTGACTTTGTCAACGCTCAAAGAGGTCACAGTCAAAGTGCATAGGCAGCTGACATAAGTTACTAAAACTATGCCAGACAACACAAACAGGTTGTCAGATATATGCCATGTTCAAATACGATCCGACAACATAGCATGCCAAGAATCACCGGCACATGCACCGTTTGTTTTCCAGATGCGAGATTTCATACCTGGATGAGGCGCATCAAAGAATACTTGGCGGCGATTTTGTAAAAATGATCGGAGCTCGATAACTACATTGGTCTGCTTTTCGTCAGGTGTGGCAATGTGAAAGACGAAACGTCGCGTCAGGAGATACGCATCGCATTCTGCAGTTATATAAGTCTAGCATTTACAGAGGCTAGAGACTGGCAGTTCAAGAACAAACAAACAATAAAACAGATGGTCGCAAGTTGTAACACTACGTCTTGTCGTTGTACAGTGGACTTCAAAATTCACCCGTTTCATGGTCGCAGATCTAGTATCAGGAAGCGCAGACATATCGCTTATGTGTCGAAAAGCCTTCTCGTTCAAACACATTAATATTAGGAAGGATATAGCAGGCGACTACTCTGTTTATAACATTGTATTTAAATGCCATCGATCCAGCAGTATTGCTGGTTCTGACATCTAAGGTGCATTGATCAGTCTTCTAGCTAGGCCGATGCCTGTGACATCTAAGATGCATTGACCAGTCTTCTAGCTGGGCCGAACCTGTGGAAAGGTGGTATGCATTTATCCTGATATATATGTAAAGCTCAAAGGAATTTCGCACACCCCATGATGGCTAAACGTTTAGATGCGTTTGGCAACGAAAAGGTCTGTGCTCGTCAGTGCTTGCTTTGGCAACGATCATCACTGTTGATTATAGGTATTACAATATACATTCAAACTTCTTAAGCCCAGATCTTTGGGTTCGACCCAACGATGTGGCTTGTAAAGGGACCCACATATCACCTTTAGCTTCAGCGTTTATCAACGTTCATCGGCTTTGTATCCACCTCGATCAGATAAGTACAATTAGGTGTATTCTTCACATACAAAAACCAGTGCCCTACTTCAAATAATTTCCATGGGTGCTGAGTGCTGCAGGGATACGCGTACTGTCTCGTATGAAAAGTCATTTGGAGGCAAACTACCTGAATCAGGATCTAGGAGCTATCGATGCGCATCTTAAACGAAAGCGAATCGCCAATAAAAATGATTTCGTGTACTATAAACCTTGAGATCAAATAATAGCGATAGCCCAATGTGAATCTACGTGGTCCAGCTTCTTTAGTAATCGCACTGCAGATGCCTTCGGGCCATCACCCACATTTAATGCCGCCAAATAAGATTCCACATATGCTGAAACTAACACGGCCAACCTGCACAAGGGCAGGTACTGGTACTGCCTTCAATGTTGTAAGCTTAACGATCTACAATATCATCTCGGTCATCAGGATTACAGCAAAAAGTGCCAATGATTACTATGGTTGGAATTAAAATGTTTGTGTGCGCGTTTGTAAAATCGGCTACAATGGACTGTCATGACCTTACTGAGTGCTAAAATCCTTGAAATAAGCGTATCTGAGCATGTCCCCGTTCGTTCGGTATTTTCCATACACAACGATTCACACGTCCTGCTAACCTAATAACCTCGTGTGTATCAGTCGAAAAGCCAAATTCCCGTTTATGAAATACACAATGCTTATCTGTCATTTCGCCCACTTTGCTTCAAATTACAAACATTATTATTACGTTGACTCAGCCGTAAATTGTTAAACATTTCATCTTTTTCCTTCGTTTAATCAGTACTTTCTCTCTCTCTCTCTCTCTCTCTCTCTCTCTCTCTCTCTCTCTCTCTCTCTCTCTCTCTCCTTTTGCTTCTAGCTATTGGTTTGCGAAAACGAACACCAACAAAAAAACAAAAAAGCCCTCAATAAACAAAACCAGAACAGAACAACAACAAAATCTCATCTAAAGTAACCAGGGGCTGTTATGGAACGTCTTTGAAAAATTTGAGCACAATTTAAATACTTGATCCCAAGAAGTTTAGTCAACATGAGTCTACGAGGAATTCCTCATACACTTTTAATTTATCAGATTGACATTTCATAGCATTGTACACGACTTTAAACTATACGTATATGAACCATAATCTAGAACCATTAAATGCTGTCTGTTCTTCTAACGATATTATGTATAAATAGTAATTTGTTTATATAACGGGACATGGCGGTAACTGTCTGTTTTACATTGCGATAACTATCTGTTTATATGATCCCGGAAAAGGCTGGAAATCTAAACAAAGTGCCCAAATGCACATGTGCCAAATACCCCCCCCCCCCCCCGCCCAAATCCCACCCCACCCCGAAAAACCCATTTACATGAATTATTGAAAAAGGCGCGTAGCTGCACCACTTTTTGCATCCACAGATAAAGAAGGATGTGGGGGTGGGGTTACCCTCTACCTCTAGGAGTTCAGGTACCTTCCCTAAGAAAGACTTTAAATAAATCATAAACAAATCATTAAAATAATTGCTTTGAAATGCATTATTGCTTTTTTTGTCAAAATACTCATATGCAGCAACGTAACTGTCTATATCGTAAAGTAATTGCAAAGAATGTTATGAAGAATTTATTTTCAATTTTATTTAATGTTATACTATATTTCACTGCAATTAACAAGTTAACAATACCATTCATAAATAATTTTTAAAAGTATTTTTATTTATAAAGTTGCGATGCTGATAAGGGAGAAGTAAAAAAATTCAATTATTGCATTTGAGATAATCGGACTTTAACTAAGGAATTGTCTTTACATACTCAAAAGATTCTCGTCTGCATCACGGTGTAGTCAGTCTAAATGTGATTAATTTTGTGCATCTACCATGAGATCAAGTTAAAGAATGGGGAGGGGGGAGGAGAGGATGTTGCGTTCGACCAAACCTTTTCCATGTTAAATTTAAATTTAGAATACCATTATAAGAAATAGCCCTAACACGTCCGATAAATGACATACTGCGGCAAATATAATCACAACGGCATATGAATACCGTCAGAGCCGTTTTAAGGAGTTAGGGGACCCGAGGCTAATCCCCTTAAACGTAACCCGACTTAGTCTTTCAGTCTCAGACATAGAGTATTCCAATGCATTGCCATGTGCATGTATGTCATTTTGTTAAATTAGGTACTAAACTGCTACCACAGCTAACACAGCAAACTGCATAGGCCTACTACGAGAGTATGACATATAAAAGTTTAATTAAACATACGTTAAAGTTTGTATTGTTAATTAAATTGAAAGTGAGATTGTATTAATATATTGTAATGAGTAAAAGTTTGCTTACTTTGCTATACATTGTCAGGATATTTTCTTACAAGCATCGCTTTCTTGATTTGCTCTTAGCAAAGTCTCTGATAATATCATCAAAATTCAAAGACTCCATCACGTTGGATTATTTGCGTATTCTATTCTAAACAGGTAGTTTAGTCGTTCTTGCATCATACGGTTGATAAAGCTCGTTCTTGATAAATTTGTTTTGAGAAAGATCGTTTACCGGTACAGTTTGGCAACATCATTAACTAAAACATTCTTGTTGCAATTTCAACGTTTGGAAACATTGATTCCAGATTGTTATTCTTTATCATGGCATATATTACTGACAAAGATGGCACTGATGTGTTGCACATGACACTGACATACAGTGTTTCAGGTGTACACAGTGTGATGGCACTGATGTTTTGTACATGGCACTGGCGTATAGTATGATGTTTTTGTACATGGCACTGGCGTATAGTATTTCAGGTGCATACATTCTGATGGCACGGATGTTTTGTACATGACAATGGCATATAATATTTCAGGTGTACACATTCTGATGGCACTGATGTTGTGCACATGACACTGACATAAAGTGTTTCAGGTGTATACATTCTGATAGCACTGATGTTTTGCACATGACACTGGCATATAGTATTTTATGTGTACACATTCTGATGGCACTGATGTTGTGCACATGACACTGACATATATTGTTTCAGGTGTAAAAATTCTAAAATTAGTTCGTGTTGGTCAAGATCTTGAGGATAGAACTTACACGCGTTTCATTGTATTCTGTTATTTGTTCAATATTCAAATGGTCCAGTTTGATTAAGAATGTAAATCTGCTGTTGATTTCGTCATAAGCTTATGCACGTTTGTTTAGGTCAGTGATCAATGAGTTGATGATTGGCAAATAGGTTTGACTTCTAAATATGTGCTTGCAACCATAACAGTGTCAATTTCATCAACTTCCAGAAATATAATTTCCATATTTTATTTTACTCACTCGTCTTTGGCTGCCGTAGTTCTCTGCGTTAAAAGTTTGTGTTTTGGCTCTGCGTTCAGTTTCTTCCAACTCCCCCTGCGGATCCCGTGTTGTAGAATTGGCCTGACGTGTTCTCTATACGTGTCGTACGAGGCGACTAAGTAAGAGGCAAATTGTTTGCCGTGTGTTAAGTCCCGTGTCGGGATCGGAAAGATCATGGTAATTGAACAGAGGCTTTCCGATGCAATGCACTACTTTTGCCTCTAGTTCTTCGACACGGTTGGTTCGAGAGAGCCCGGTCTCGACAAATCGGCTTGTCACGCCATGCTATAGGAGGTCTTAATTTACTTAATCACTTTCTCTATTCTTCTCGGTGTATCTCTCTTGATGCCACCGTTGCCCCTTTCTCTATCCTTTTATAAATCCTTTCTCAAACTCTCAGAATACTTTATATAAGGCGGTGGCTCAACGGGTCAATCTGGAGGTAATCTTATCTTCTGACTATACCAACTGTGTATCCATGTCACTCTTTACGTGTCCCTTTGTTGGACTCCTTGGCGGATGGGGAGCATGGGTGACAAAATAACAAAAAAATACCACAAAAAAATAAAAACGAAAACAAAACTGTTTCAGACTCTGACGATGAGCCATGTGGCATTGAATTGTTTCCTCGCTTCATGGTCATCCAGTCCAAAAATGAAACTAAACCACTTGCCGCACTATCGCCATTTATAGTTGAAAAGACAATACTTGGATTAGTCGGCAAACCCAAAAGCGTTAAAAACCTTAAATCAAGTGGTCTGCTTGTGAAGCGCGAACGTAAAGGACATACTGAGAACATCCAAAACATTAAAACCTTACATGACATTCCAGTAACTTGTTGCGCACACACATCACTTAATACATAAAAAGGCGTCATTCGTTGTCGTGACTTGGCTGGCTTCAGTGACAATGAAATCATCAAAAGGTTGAAAAATAAAAAGATGAAAGTGTCACTGCAGTCAGTAAAATTCGTATCAAACGAAACAACAATTTGCATGACACCAGTATACTCACCTTTAACAAACATGCAGTACATAAAGCAGTCGAAGCGACAAAACAGGTTTGGAGACTTTGAAGATTTGGATGCAGAAGAAACGGCTTTATGTCTTCATGGTGGATCTCAAGGTTAGCTTCAAACCTACCAACAATATATTCACTTCCGTACTACATCCAAAGAAATAACCTCAAAGATTGCCTCCGCGAAAGATATAATTTATCTGCACAATCTTCAATTTAAATATATAATGAAGAACACCATCATACAATGGAACTGTCGATGCTTTAAACCCAAACACCAGCATACAATGAAACTGTCGATGAATTAAACCCAAACACCATCATATAATAGAATTGTAGAGGACTTAAAGCCAAACACCATCATACAAAAGAACTCTTAAGGACGTGAACCCAAACACTATCATACAATGGAACTGTCAAAGACTTAAAGCCAAACACCAACATATAATAGAACTGTCGAGGACTTAAAGCCAAACACGATCATACAATGAAACTGTCAAGGACTTAAAGCCAAAGACTATCATACAACAGAACTGTCGAGGACTTAAAGCCAAACACCATCATACAATGGAACTGTCAAGGAATTGAACCCAAACACCATCATACAATAGAACTGTCAAGGACTTGAACCCAAACACCATCATACAATGGAACTGTCGAGGACTTAAAGCCAAACACGATCATACAATGGAACTGTCGAGGACTTTAAACCAAAGACCATCTTACAATAGAGCTGTCGAGGACTTAAAGCCAAACTCCATCATACAATAGAACTGTCAAGGACTTGAACCCAAACACCATCATACATTAGAACAATCGAGGACTTTAAAGCCAAACACCATCATACAATAGAACTGTCGATTACTTAAAGCCAACTACCATGATATTATTTTGCTTTTAAACGAACATAATCCTGCAGTAATATGCCTTCATGAAACCTTCATAAATCATACCGATAACATCACACTTAAAAACTACTCCATGTTGTTTAACGTCTTCTCCCAAAAGTTGACAGGGCCTCAGGAGGTCTTTCTGTTAATGTGAAGAACAGAGCTTCTCATAGCTTCGTCCCTTTACACACAAACATGCAAACCATTACTGTAAGCGTCACTCTACATCGAATGATTAACTTGTATTCTATTTATATACCTTCAAACACCAACATAGTAACAAACGAATTAGACAATCTTGTTCAGCAACTTATCGCGCCCTTTGTTTTACTCGAGGATTGTAATGCTCATTACATTTTATGGGGAGCAAATTATATACCCGACAGAGGTCAAAAAGTTTTAGAGTTCATTTCTAGACACGGTCTGTATCTATATAACACCAAAAGACTGACATAATGATATCCAGGAACGGGTACAAACACTTGCAATGATTTGACAATTTGTTCTTCTTTGCTGCTTTTAGACTATGAAAGGAAGGTGGCTGATGACCTTCAAAGCAGTAATCACTTTCCAATCTCCCTTGAAAATAAAATATCAACTCTACAATTTATGACGCAATTGAACAATGGAATATTAAGAAGGCCAACTGGGCTAAGTTTGAAACAATGTCAGACTAGGCTGAATGAGGATACAGTTTTTAACAGTAATGACCCTATTCAATATTTTACGTTTCTAAATCAAGATTTCAGAAGAATCCATTCCAATGTCCTCACCGAACTGTAAAAGAACCCCAAAACATTGGTTCACTAAGGAATGTAAGAAAGCCATAAGACAAGACCGAGAAGCTTTGTCAAACTTTAACATTCGTCTAACGCCCGAAAACTTAAGTATATATCGTACTGTCTGGACCAATGCTCACTTCACAATCAAAGAAAGCAAGAAATATGTTTTTTTCTTGAAATTCTCGTTCCGATGTTAAGAAAGTTTGGGAAACTATTCGCATAATAAACGGAAAAGGAAACCACAAAAATGTATCCGACATCTGAAACTGAACAAGAACAATTTTAGTTCAAAACGTGACATAGCAAATATTCTTGCTGACAGTTTCTCTACAAATTCCTCATCATCTAATTATTCAGAAGCCTTCCGAAAATGATAAACTCAAAAAAGGTCACGTTTAAAATGCACATTCACAACTCTGAAAGTTAAAACCAACTTTTCCAACTATTGGAGCTTATGGAGGCTTTAGAAAGGCCCAAGAAACATCCGTTTGGAAATGCATTACCAGCTTTTATAACATCTTCCATAATCATCATTAACATCTCTCCTGAAAATCTTCCATGATGTATGGATTACTGGTAATGTACCTAAACTTTGGCAAGAAGCAACAGTAATACCAGCTCCCAAACCAGGTAACGATAGCACAGATCCTGCCAACTATCGACCTATTGCACTCACAAGCTGTGTGCAAAACAATGGAACGAACGATCAATTCACGGCTTGTATGTTACCTGGAAACTAACGCTTTAATATTTCCTTTCCAATGTGGCTTTCAATATGACCAAAACATCAATGATCATCTGTTTACACTGAAAACATTCGCGATGCATTTATAAAGAAAGATCGTTTGGTAGCGGTTATCTTTGATTCAGAAAAGGTCTAAGACACGACATGGATGAACGGGATACTAAATGACCTGCTGATTTTGGTCTGAAAAGCCGTCTGCCCTCTTTCGTATCAAACTTTCTCGCAGATAATTCAAGGTTCGATAGAGCTCTACCCTCTTAGATTTGCACGAGCAAGATATGGGTGTGCCCCAGGGCAATATTTTATCTGTGACACTTTTCAACATCAAAATCAAAAGCATCACTACTCTTTTGGCTCCTGGTGTGGACTGCTCGTTATTCATTGATGACCTTCTAATATGTTATCGATCAAAACACATGTAAAGACAACTACAGCATAATATAAAGAAGATTCAAATTTGGGCCAGTACGAACGGTTTCAAATTCTCAAAATCAGAAACGGTATGTATCCATTTCTGTCAGCTACGAGAGCATCATGATGAACCTAAACTCACGCCGGACGGAACACCTATTCCAGTTGTCGAGGAAACAAAATTTTAGTATTATCTTGGACAGACAATTTTTTTTCCACACCTAAATACTTGAAGTCTAAATTCTTAAAATCTCTAGATCTACTTAAAACAGTAGCTCACACTGATTGGGGTGCTGATAGAATAGTCATCCTTAATTTATATAGAACTTTTATTCGCTCCAAACTGGATTATGTTTGCGTTGTTTATGGTTTCAACCAGAAAGTCATATTTGAACATGTTTAATCCAATTTCATCATCAAAGAATAAAGACTCGCTCTGGGAGCATTTAAGACATCCCACGTGTGAAAACCTCCTCGCTGAAGAGAACGAACCACCTTTATCACATCGTTGTGAACAGCTTTCCGCACAATAAGCTCTCATATTAAAATGCTGTTTTTTCAACCCAAATACAAGGCCTTATACAAAAATAAACCAAACGCCGTACCTTCTTTGGCATTAGTATATCATCCAGCTTTGACAGTACAAATACTGATCTTTCTAACATTCAGAAAACGTAAATTCCCGAAACACCACACTGTCTACTTAAACAACCAAAAATACTTTTCAAGCTATACTATGGAAGAAAATCAGAGACCAAGCCCTTCCATCTTCCACAACTCTTCCCATGAACTCCTCACCGAAGTTAATAACTACAAAAGAATTTATACCGACGGATCAAAAGATGAGGAAAAGGCTGCTGCAGTCTTCGTTAGTGGAAATCACACAAGTTCGCTTACCAGAATGTCACATCAATTGTTTGCAGCCAAAATCAGAGCAATAGACCTTGCTCTGCAATATATCGAAAACAACAGTCTTTTAAACAGCATCATATTCTCCGACTCCATATCAGTACTTGAGCCTAACTGTGCTGGCTCTCAGTATAAAAAAACAATCAATCATATTCGTCAAAAAAAGTATTCTCTCTACGTACATCAAAATAAAGCTTCAGTGATTGAATCAGATTGACTTCGATTGCTAAACCCATGTCTTCTTTTTGTAGTCTTGCTTCTTTCATTCAAGCGTCCAAGGATATCATTCCAGAAAATTGTGAGGAATGCAATTTCCAACTTATCCATCATTTTGCTTAGAGCTGATGCTTCACAGAAAACGTCACTAGTTCGGTCGTTGTCCTGTGCAATTCTATCAAGAGCTGCTGCAACGTCTTTGTACCCATGACACGGATCATTTACAGCATCAGCATAGCGTATCTAATTAGCTACTTTGTATTCATGTCCTAACGATGTCTCCAGGATATGCCAACGATGCGTTTATGCCAAGAAAAATACATATAATTTTTGAAGAAAGTCGAAGTAGGCTACTATTTGCGTGCAACATTCAACAGCCTGTAAGCCAACTAAATCCAGGGAATGGCCCGCACACAAAACGTATACAGCTAATTCGTTTATTTATTTTATTCTAGCTTGTACGCTTTAGTATTGACAGGACAAAATGGCAAATCGGTGATAAGTGACAATTAAAATCTGAATCTGCATAAAAGTCTTGTGTCTACGGATTATTGAAAGTCATTATATCCAAACATACACAGGAGTCTGCTGAAAGACGCAACTTAACTTTCGGCCGAAACCGAGACTACATTTTGGTCTCTATCTACAACGAAACCTAAACCGACACCGAATTTTTTTCTTGGGAGAGGGAGGGCCGCCGCGGGGCTCCTTGCTGCACGGAGACATAGGCACGTGCGGATCCGAATACAGTAGAAATTTAAGCCTATATATGAATGCGTAATTGTCCACGTTTCAAAGAACCGTGTGCACCAGATCAAATAAAGTAATGAACGAATTAATTGAAATAACATTCTCGAGACGAACTCATTGTCTATCATAGGAAACAATTATGCTACAAATTCTCCCGTCCTCTCTCTCTCTCTCTCTCTCTCTCTCTCTCTCTCTCTCTCTGGATCAGGCAATCTATCGAATACAGGTGTATTAATAATGACTTGTGTGGCTGTACTTCCATTGTTTTAATACTTTTCATTAATATTTTTCTATTCGGTCTGGGACTAAATTGCAATGTCCAAATATGATACAGAAAAGAAAGCGGTATTTTAAATAAAATGCGAAAATGTAATGGCGCGAAAGTTGAGAAAATAACAATTCAAGCATCTTCAATAGAAGTGTTTTATATAACCTCTCTCTCTCTCTCTCTCTCTCTCTCTCTCTCTCTCTCTCTCTCTCTCACACACACACACACACACACACACACACACACAATCTGATCATAAAGATTGTAAATTCTATTAAATCCTGCAACTGAACACGTGTCAATTTGCGGCAAGATCATAGGACGTTCAAATGACCACCATCTGAAAACAAGGAGGCTACTGTATTTTCGAGCTAAGGTCTCACTGGACAGTTTCTTGCTGGGGTTTTTTTTTTTTTTTGGCAAATTTTTGTCGGACAATGACCTATTGCAGAAAGTTGATAATAATATTACATTAAAGATACAAATAAAAACTAACTTATGATTTTTTTTGAAAAGATGCTTGCAAGATTCTGACTGATGTAGTAAAGTTAATTCCTGATGAAACTAGTGGCTTTTTTACTAAACCAACACTGCCACCAACCCCACTTTTCTACATTCATTATTTACAGGAAAGAGCTAATTTTAATATTTTTCTGTGACAAGACAGATAAAAGAATCAGTATGTGGCTTATGCATGAATATAAAGTTCACTTGTACTGTAACAAATTAGCATACTTTCATCTCCCCTCAACCATCTAGATCTTTAGATATGTACCTCTGTAGCAGACACATGTAAATACGTAAACCGAGTTGGTTTCTCATTTGAAGCCCAAGTTATGCATTTGATCTCCATTGCTAGTCTAACTGTGACAGGCAGTCACTAACACGTCAACCCATTTCCAAGCCCAGCTCAAAGTAAAGCTAAACCACATTACAGATTTAGCTTAAGTGTGAACTGCACAAATGATAGGATTGTGATATTTAGGCTCATTTCTTCTACCTTAAAAATTAGGGAGGTGTCAAAATACGAAGCTATCAAGTGAGACCTAACGGTTAAGGGCAAACATTTGCTGGAAGATGAGGACTAACTAGTACATGCACGACTCGATCAAAATGATTGGAAACTTGAATATAAAAATGGTTGATGCCATTACAAGCTAAGAGATTGCACTGGCAGAAAAAAATGATAATATCTCTTGGGAATAAAATTTAAATTATTCAAAAATTAAAATAAAAATTAACTCAAAACTTGTATTGCATCCAGCACAGTAAGTATAGAGTAAGTACAACACAGCTTGTAAGTACAACACAAGCTTGTAAGTACAACACAGCTTGTTAGGCCTTCCATGAAAATGGAAGCAATATAATAGTTAGTAAACATCCACGGTACAGAGCACTGACGGACACTTGACTTTGCGGTATATAGTATTTAGTTTACCAGCAATAGTTCAAATTATTAACATCCAAATACCCGTATATGCATGTAGTTTATAATGAATACGTTGATGAAATTGAGGAACAAGATGCATACCATATATGCATACAATAAGAACGTAATAAATATGACTGACCAAAACATTTATATATAATAAAAATGGGTGTAAACGTATGTTACTACTACTAGCTACGTGACCTTTTGCTAATTTGCCACATTGTAAAAGAACCGACCTGACCTAACACATCCAGGATGCTCAAATTGAATGTTCATGTATTAGGGTTCATATTATAGAGAAAAGTATGGTAGGTGCATGGGGCATTTTTTATGCACAACCACATGTGAGAACAGTTTAATAATAATAATAATAATAATAATAATAATAATAATAATAATAATAATATTAATAATGAGGACATTGTATAGCGTCTAATCTTTAGAAGCTCTAAGCACTTTACAACATATACAATAGTCCACTCTTGAAAGTACTAATGAACACACAAGCGTTTTAGTAGCATCAACCAAAAGATATTTGTGAATGGAGCTGATGCATTCTCAGCTCATGATATGCAGCCTTCCTTATTTTCATGACATGTTGATGCAATGTGAGATTACTGTCCAGAGTAACACTTAGGTTTCGTACAGATGGTGTGACTTTATTGTTAGTATTGATGATATTTATTGTTTTAGGTAAAGGATGTGAATCAGAAAGTCTTTGTGTTGTGATCAGAATGGCATCAGTTTTATAATCATTCATCTGCGGCTTGTTACATGTCATCCATGATTTCACATCAGCAATGCAACTGTCAAATCCATGGATGATAGCATCAAATTCAGTTGGGTGGCTAGATTTGTATATTTGGGTGTCATGAGCGTACAATCTGTGAGACACTGGATGATGAACTATGACAGTTGAGAGTGGTTGAGTGTATAGAATGAAGGGAACAGGACCAAGAACAGATCCCTGTGGAACACCACAACATAGATCAACTGGGCTATAGTGCATTCCATTTACAGATACAATTTGTGTCTTGTTGACTAAGCAGGACTTGAACAACAGTAAGGCTGTATTGTGAATTCCAAACGCATGCTGGAGACGGTGAAGTAATATATCATAGTCTATTGTGTAAAATGCTGCAGACAAATCAAGGAGGGTGAGGACTGTAATCTTTTCGCTATCCAAAACTGAGAGAATTTCATTAGCTATTCTCAGAAGAGTAGTTTCAGTACTGTCGCAAGAGCGATATGCAGAATGTACTTTGCTAAAAAAAGACTGTTTGAATTCAGATGAGATACAAGTTGGGTTAGAACAAGTTTTTCTAAGATATTTGATATGAACGAGATATTAGAAACTGGGCGGTAGTTCTTTAAATCATTAAGTCGAGTGTTGCTTTCTTCAGCAGAGGCTTTACAATGGCAGTTTTGAAAAATTATGGGAATTCCCCGATGAGAGAGAGGTATTAGTAACATCAGTTAGTGAAGGCAATATTGTATCTAAGCACTCAAGCAGCAGTGATGCTGAAATTGGATCAAGTTCACGTGACTTTGGTGCACTCTTCATCACGACTGTTCGTATTAAACCCACAGAGACAGAGGACTGGTATCAGGTATGTGAACACAAGTAATTGTTATATATTTTCTTTTTAACGGAGACAGCGAGATTGATCAAGGTTTAATTAAAGAATTCCCCACCATTCAAAACACCCTCTCGCCAAAAAAGATCCGAAACTAAATAAATGTTTTTTTAAAAGTTGAGTAAGCATCACCTTTTTTAAAAAACATGGATAAAACACAGGAAGAATTTTCCGCAGAAAAATTAGATTTTACCTGTTCATCTTTGCTTGTTTTCATTTAACTGGGATATCATTTTCATATGAAATATATGCGACCATATTAACATAAATCAGAATTCATTCCGATATTTTGTTTCAAAGATAAACACTCAAAATGTAGCTGTAATATCAATAACGTTCAATCAAATACGTTCCTTATCTAATTGTAAGCATGCATTTATTGACTTTTTATATTCGGTCCAAACAATTAGCTTCATTAGGTTCATTTGTTTTTTACTACAATCATTTTTATCGTCATTATCATTGCCATCACTGTTGAAAAGGACCACAACAATGTACATTTGCATGATGAGCCAGAACAAATAATAACGGTTATGTTTCTTTTCTGCATTAACCGGGTCAGAAGTAAATCTCACAGGTTCATTTCAGCGAAAGGGATAAACGGGTTTTGAAGAAACGTTTGTATTGTACCAGTCAAGACACAGAGTGTAAAAAGCAAGCTTTTGAAGTATAAATAATTTAAACAAACAATTTATATCAGTTCTGTCTCACTGATTTTCTTTCTTTATTTGACTTAGTCGGTACTTCTTTTATTTTATAAATTGTTGTTCATTTTTTGCTATCTCTTCTTCCTTCATTCTTTCCCTCTTCTTTGAACCTCGCCTGTATTTGTTTTCATTGTTTAAAAAAGAAATCCAGAATGCATTAGTCTACGACGTTGAAAAATTTAAACACAATTTAAATATTTCTTTGTGGAGATTTTTGTCATCACGGGTCTACAAGTTATTTATCATAACTTCTAATACAATATATTTAATTTTCACAGCACTGAAACCTTTAGCTTCTCTTGCCTTTCTTCTTTAATATATGTGATCTTCCGAGATAAACGTTGATGTGAACCGCACCCTACAACATGAAATGCTTGCCTGTATTTCAACGTGAAGGATACATCATTTCAGTAAATTGTTTATATAACGGTACACGGCGATAACAAATCACTTTATATGACGCCAACTTCACCTCATCCCCGATAAAAGGGCGAAAATTCTCAACAAAGCGTATAATGCACATGTGCCCCATCTCTCTCTCTCTCTCTCTCTCTCTCTCTCATCTCTCTCTCTCTCTCTCTCTCTCTCTCATATTTAATGTTAATGTTTATTAATGTTAACAATAAACAATACCTTCTAGTCAAACAACAGAATTAAAGACAATTGAATGTAATTTAGCGATCTGTAAAAGTTCTTATATGAACAATTTAGTTTACGTATGATAAGATACAGCTGCACATTACGAGAAGTTCGTATGGTTCGACCCAGCCCACTTTCCCCGTTAAAACTACATTTAGGGAAGTTCGTGCAGTTCGACCCAGCCCCCTTTCTTTGTTAAAACCACATTCATCGAAGTTCGTGAGATTCGACTCAGCCCCCTTTCCATTTGAAAACCACGTTTAAGGAAGTTCGTGGGATTCGACTTCGCCCCTGTTTCAAGTCAAAACCACATTGAGTGAAGTTCTTGGGCTTCAACCCAGCCCCATTTCCATATTAAAACTACATTTACAGAAGTTCGTGGGGTTCGACCCATCCCCCTTTCATTGTTAAAACCACGTTTAGGGAAGTTCGTGGGATTCGACCCAGCCCCCTTTCTATGTTAAAATCATGATTTCTGTATTAAAAATAGAGACATTTTCATTTTGTCTGCTAAACAATGCAACCCCTTTTAAACGCGGCCCCCATTTAAGAAATCGTGTTTCTGAGAGAAAGATAGACATACAAAGCGACAGAAAACAAAACTGTATTAAGATATGAATTAATTGGCTTGAAAATCCTGTATACATAATTATTACTTGAAAAAGTAAGAGATATAATGTACACTTACGGTACAAGTGTATTATGTGGGTAAATGCCAAATTTCGATTTAAGTCATGATTTCAGTATCACATCTATGGCGTAAATCGAGCATCGCCTGAAACAACTATAACGTATTATGTACATTATGTCATTAATCATAACTCCCATCCAGTATAAAGCAGCAATTAAGTTTTTAATACGTATATAATTTGTATGTTCTTATTACACCAACATATTTTGACTATTTTCTCAAATAAAAACAGCGTACTTATTCAACAAAGTTTCGGAGTATAAGTATTTTCTGATAGTGTGTAAAGTGCCAAATTTTTCGTCAGTGAAATCCATTAATTAATTCTTAGTCTAGCCAACAATTAACTGTTATCTTGCGGAGGAGAAATGTTTTCCTAACTCAGGTCACACTGGTAGTATGTTTATAGTAAAAACGAACTAGTGGTATGACAGGCTAGAAAGGCGAAATCCACACGTAAAGCTATCAAAAGTGATTTGAGACAAATGGCAGGGTGTTATTACAACCCCAGGTGGCAATTTTGGCACATTGTTAAGCAGTTTTCAATTGTCGATAGGAACAGCATTTATTTCGATTGGTCAAATGTGGAATGAGGGGGTGGGTCGATCCCTGAATTTTGGGGGGAATATATACTCCGAATCAATGAATTTTAGTCAGTCTGGGAAGGACCTCTGGAAGAGAGGATATTATTATTAATTCCGACCATAGTAGAGACTCCGAGCGGTACTTTAGGGAAAAACGTCCGTAAAATCGTGGTTCCAGGGAAAATCTATAATCCAGGAACGATTGTAAGACGCCAAAAACACAAGGTATTTCACTCAAATTCACATTTATCATGATGTAATTTATATGACGTTTCTTCGTTACAGATGCATGATCTGTTGATATTTTGTAGGAATCGTTCACATTTATCATGATGTAATTTATATGATGTTTCCTCGTTACAGATGCATGATCTGTTGATATTTTGTAGGAATCGTTCACATTTATCATGATGTAATTTATATGATGTTTCGTCGTTACAGATGCATGACGTGTTGATATTTTGTATGGATAGTTCGGTTATTACATTGATTTAGTAATGTACTTTTGAATTCGGAATCAGAATTTTCACCGTATATACGTAGGTAGGTTAATGGGTGTTGTAGAGAAACCCGCTGTGTACATTTATGATTGGAAAGTGCTACATTAATTTTGAATTTATCATATTGGTGAATATTGATTGTGTGCTATGATTTATTGCCTCACTTTACGTAATGATTTACGGGAATATATGTGACTTTCCCAAATTCTGATGTCGATAATTAGCGGTATAGCTGTATTGATCTGAAGACTTGTGTAGTATTTGCTAGCCGTATAAAGGTTATCACTGATAGTAAGATCTGATTGTTCGAACCAAAAAGACGGACGGACAATCTCAATTCTTAAAGCATAACGAGATACTTAGGGCGTTTTACCCTTTTCTTTTCAAAGGAAAATAGTTTGTTTGGAGAGAGAGAAATAGCGAGGAGGTCGAGATCCAAAGGAAGGAAAAGAATTTAAAAGTCAGAGTTGTGAGAATCCCACGTTCATCCATAGGACAAGTTAAAGTCGAGACGCAAGCAGAAAAAACAGTCGACGACCAGGTCAAATGTTAATGAACAATCGATTCTGTGATGAAATTTGCCATCAGCCATTAACAGCTAAATTTGTCTATTTTATTAGTGTTTGAAATTTACATAATGTATCAATTATTTTAAACTTCGGGTTTAGAGTGCTTCTTAACTAAGAGTATTCAAAAGGAAAGAAAATTGTAATTTACTGTATCTTTCTTCTCTTGATTCTTTTGATTAAATTCTGTATTTATCTTTACGGGGGCTCGTGTGTTGTCTTTGTTCAAGATATTGCCTCAGATTACCATATCCATTCTATAACCGGGCAAATCACACCGTAGAGGTCTTTCCTTAGATAACGAGTATTAGCGGGAGACGGTTTCGGGTGTTGTTTTTCCAAGTTGCGCAATACCTCTGACCAGTGGGCTTGTGCAATATTGTACCAATAGCGCTATATACCGACTACCCCGTTACATAGTGAATGATTGCTTCTGAAGATGAGCAATATGTCTCGGATTCACAATCTACTGACTCGTGTGATTCTATGAATACGAGTCTTCTGAAGAGGCAAAATATGTCTCTGATTCACAATCTACTGACTCGTGTAATTTTATGAAAATGTCTTCTGAAAATGAACAATATGTCTCGGATTCACAATATATATAATAAAAATGGGTGTAAACGTATGTTACTACTACTAGCTACGTAACCTTTTGCTAATTTGCCACATTGTAAATGAACCGACCTGACCTAACACATCCAGGATGCTCAAATTGAATGTTGATGTATTAGGGTTCATATTATAGAGAAAAGTATGGTAGGTGCATGGGGCATTTTTTATGCACAACCACAGGTGAGAACAGTTTAATAATAATAATAATAATAATAATAATAATAATAATAATAATGAGGACATTGTATAGCGTCTAATCTTTAGAAGCTCTAAGCGCTTTACAACATATACAATGATATGACTACAATAAAAGAAAAAACACCATGAAATTAGTAAACATAAAAACATGCTGAAAAGGTTAAGGTGGGAAACAGTATTAGATCTTTAGGTTTGTTCTTGCAGCCGAAAAAGGTGAATTTTAAGAACACACTTGAAAGGAATCACTGTCTTTTTGTCTAATTTCAATGGGCAATTCAATTCACGTTGATGGGCCTTGGTATGAAAAAGAACGTTGTCCATATGACTTCATTTTCTTAGTGGGAATAATGAGTATACAATTGTCCGAAGAGGAGCGTAAGTATCTTGCTGTTGTGTACACATGGGTAATGTATGATAGGTATGTTGGACTGGAGTCCGTCAGTGAAACATAGCACAGAGAATAAATGTTGTGTTTGATTATGGATGGAATGGATAGCCAATATAGTGTACAGAGCTGCGAGGATGTGTGCTCTAATCGTAGTACTCTAAGGATGATCCGAGCACCTGTGTTTTGAACATTTTGAAGTTTCTGGAGTAGATGTTGAGACGAACCAGACATAATTGAATTACAATAGTCCACTCTTGAAAGTACTAATGAACACACAAGCGTTTTAGTAGCATCAACCAAAAGATATTTGTGAATGGAGCTGATGCATTCTCAGCTCATGATATGCAGCCTTCCTTATTTTCATGACATGTTGATGCAATGTGAGATTACTGTCCAGAGTAACACTTAGGTTTCGTACAGATGGTGTGACTTTATTGTTAGTATTGATGATATTTATTGTTTTAGGTAAAGGATGTGAATCAGAAAGTCTTTGTGTTGTGATCAGAATGGCATCAGTTTTATAATCATTCATCTGCGGCTTGTTACATGTCATCCATGATTTCACATCAGCAATGCAACTGTCAAATCCATGGATGATAGCATCAAATTCAGTTGGGTGGCTAGATTTGTATATTTGGGTGTCATGAGCGTACAATCTGTGAGACACTGGATGATGAACTATGACAGTTGAGAGTGGTTGAGTGTATAGAATGAAGGGAACAGGACCAAGAACAGATCCCTGTGGAACACCACAACATAGATCAACTGGGCTATAGTGCATTCCATTTACAGATACAATTTGTGTCTTGTTGACTAAGCAGGACTTGAACAACAGTAAGGCTGTATTGTGAATTCCAAACGCATGCTGGAGACGGTGAAGTAATATATCATAGTCTGTTGTGTAAACTGCTGCAGACAAATCAAGGAGGGTGAGGACTGTAATCTTTTCGCTATCCAAAACTGAGAGAATTTCATTAGCTATTCTCAGAAGAGTAGTTTCAGTACTGTGGCAAGGGCGATATGCAGAATGTACTTTGCTAAAAAAAAAAAAAGACTGTTTGAATTCAGATGAGATACAAGTTGTGTTAGAACAAGTTTTTCTAAGATATTTGATATGAACGAGATATTAGAAACTGGGCGGTAGTTCTTTAAATCATTAAGTCGAGTGTTGCTTTCTTCAGCAGAGGCTTTACAGTGGCAGTTTTGAAAAATTATGGGAATTCCCCGATGAGAGAGAGGTATTAGTAACATCAGTTAGTGAAGGCAATATTGTATCTAAGCACTCAAGCAGCAGTGATGCTGAAATTGGATCAAGTTCACGTGACTTTGGTGCACTCTTCATCACGACTGTTCGTATTAAACCCACAGAGACAGAGGACTGGTATCAGGTATGTGAACACAAGTAATTGTTATATATTTTCTTTTTAACGGAGACAGCGAGATTGATCAAGGTTCAATTAAAGAATTCCCCACCATTCAAAACGCCCTCTCGCCAAAAAAGATCCGAAACTAAATAAATGTTTTTTAAAAGTTGAGTAAGCATCACCTTTTTTAAAACATGGATAAAACACAGGAAGAATTTTCCGCAGAAAAATTAGATTTTACCTGTTCATCTTTGCTTGTTTTCATTTAACTGGGATATCATTTTCATATGAAATATATGCGACCATATTAACATAAATCAGAATTCATTCCGATATTTTGTTTCAAAGATAAACACTCAAAATGTAGCTGTAATATCAATAACGTTCAATCAAATACGTTCCTTGTCTAATTGTAAGCATGTATTTATCGACTTTTTATATTCGGTCCAAACAATTAGCTTCATTAGGTTCATTTGTTTTTTACTACAATCATTTTTATCGTCATTATCATTGCCATCACTGTTGAAAAGGAGCACAACAATGTACATTTACATGATGAGCCAGAACAAATAATAACGGTTATTTTTCTTTTCTGCATTAACCGGGTCAGAAGTAAATCTCACAGGTTCATTTCAGCGAAAGGGATAAACGGGTTTTGAAGAAACTTTTGTATTGTACCAGTCAAGACACAGAGTGTAAAAAGCAAGCTTATGAAGTATAAATAATTTAAACAAACAATTTATATCAGTTCTGTCTCACTGATTTTCTTTCTTTATTTGACTTAGTCGGTACTTCTTTTATTTTATAAATTGTTGTTCATTTTTTGCTATCTCTTCTTCCTTCATTCTTTCCCTCTTCTTTGAACCTCGCCTGTATTTGTTTTCAAAGTTTTAAAAAAATCCAGAATGCATTAGTCTACGACGTTGAAAAATTTAAACACAATTTAAATATTTCTTTATGGAGATTTTTGTCATCACGGGTCTACAAGTTATTTATCATAACTTCTAATACAATATATTTAATTTTCACAGCACTGAAACCTTTAGCTTCTCTTGCCTTTCTTCTTTAATATATGTGATCTTCCGAGATAAACGTTGATGTGAACCGCACCCTACAACATGAAATGCTTGCCTGTATTTCAACGTGAAGGATACATCATTTCAGTAAATTGTTTATATAACGGTACACGGCGATAACAAATCACTTTATATGACGCCAACTTCACCTCATCCCCGATAAAAGGGCGAAAATTCTCAACAAAGCGTATAATGCACATGTGCCCCATCTCTCTCTCTCTCTCTCTCTCTCTCTCTCTCTCTCTCTCTCTCTCTCTCTCATATTTAATGTTAATGTTTATTAATGTTAACAATAAACAATACCTTCTAGTCAAACAACAGAATTAAAGACAATTGAATGTAATTTAGCGATCTGTAAAAGTTCTTATATGAACAATTTAGTTTACGTATGATAAGATACAGCTGCACATTACGAGAAGTTCGTATGGTTCGACCCAGCCCACTTTCCACGTTAAAACCACATTTAGGGAAGTTCGTGCAGTTCGACCCAGCCCCCTTTCTTTGTTAAAACCACATTCAGCGAAAGTTCGTGAGATTCGACTCAGCCCCCTTTCCATTTGAAAACCACGTTTAAGGAAGTTCGTGGGATTCGACTTCGCCCCTGTTTCAAGTCAAAACAACATTGAGTGAAGTTCTTGGGCTTCAACCCAGCCCCCTTTCCATATTAAAACTACATTTACAGAAGTTCGTGGGGTTCGACCCATCCCCCTTTCATTGTTAAAACCACGTTTAGGGAAGTTCGTGGGATTCGACCCAGCCCCCTTTCTATGTTAAAATCATGTTTTCTGTATTAAAAATAGAGACATTTTCATTTTGTCTGCTAAACAATGCAACCCCTTTTAAACGCGGCCCCCATTTAAAAAATCGTGTTTCTGAGAGAAAGATAGACATACAAAGCGACAGAAAACAAAACTGTATTAAGATATGAATTAATTGGCTTGAAAATCCTGCATACACAATTATTACTTGAAAAAGTAAGAGATATAATGTACACTTACGGTACAAGTGTATTATGTGGGTAAATGCCAAATTTCGATTTAAGTCATGATTTCAGTATCACATCTATGGCGTAAATCGAGCATCGCCTGAAACAACTATAACGTATTATGTACATTATGTCATTAATCATAACTCCCATCCAGTATAAAGCAGCAATTAAGTTTTTAATACGTATATAATTTGTATGTTCTTATTACACCAACATATTTTGACTATTTTCTCAAATAAAAACAGCGTACTTATTCAACAAAGTTTCGGAGTATACGTATTTTCTGATAGTGAATGATTGCTTCTGAAGATGAGCAATATGTCTCGGATTCACAATCTACTGACTCGTGTGATTCTATGAATACGAGTCTTCTGAAGAGGCACAATATGTCTCGGATTCACAATCTACTGACTCGTGTGATTCTATGATAACGAGTCTTCTGAAGATGAACAATATGTCTCGCATTCACAGTCTACTGACTCATGTGATTCTGATACAACAACAAACCACCTTAAATTGGATTATTGACAACTAGAGGACTATCCAGAGCTAAGGCCTTCAAAGAAACCAAAGACCTCTCAAAAGACATCCTTAAATGAAATCCAATAAAATGAAATGTCTGATTCAGACACAGCTGGTCATATCAGGAAACAGATCACAGAAAAAGGAATTGGTTCTTACGTTGCAAAATCAATTCAAAACAAAGTTGTTTCATCAATAGATTTGGAGCCAATAGCAAACAACGTGGAACCAATGGCAGTCCCCAAAAGGAACAATGCCGGGCACAATCTTATGACAAAAGGATTTTATGTTTATCTTGTAACAAAACACAAACAAAATTACTTAGACATCTGATTTTGCAACATGCAGACGAAACAGAGGTAATATAATACATTATGGAAAAGGATCAGATGAAAAAGAAAGAGCTTCTTGATAAAGTTAGGAATATAGGAAATCATATTCACAACTGTGACGTGTTAAAGAAGGGGCAAGGGAAACTATCAGTACGCTATCGACCAACATTAGAACATTCCAAAGCTAATGACTGTGGTCTGTGTACATATTGCTTCGGCTATTTTGTAAGCGAAGAGCTCTGGTTGCATAACTGTCCTTGCAAGCCTTCTAAAGAAGACGGAAGGCGACAGATGATGGCTAAGTCAAGTTCACTACTCCTGTCCTGCACGTCCGGAACGAGTGTCAATCATGGAACCGTTATCGGATGATAAAGGATGATATTAGCAGGATTGCGAAAAGTGACATCATTTAGCATTCGGAGAGAAACTCTGCTGTTGTCACGGCCGTGACAAAGAACAACATAAATGCATACGACAAAAATTGAGAGAAATGGGGCGTCTAGTTAAGGAGCTTAGAAAAACGGAAAATAAGCCAGATCAATCGCTAACGGATTTTATAGATCCCAAATATTTTCGAGCTGTGATGGATTCAAGCAAAGCAATATCGCTATTGATATACATTCAAACAGGTACGGCACTCTATATCTTGCCTTGAAATTATGTCAGTCCTTACAGAAATGTACAGACATCATGGTGATTCAAGCCATCTAAAATGAAGACAAAGACCTTCAGGCAAAAGGGGAAGAGTTCATGAAACTCTAATAGATGAATTGGACATAAGAAATCGCTTATGATGCTCTTAAGACATTGCATGAAAGGAACAGAAATACCAGTCACAAAATGCTCCCCCTTGCAAAGGACGTGACATATATGATAGACTATTTGAAAATAACAATGGCAGTAGAAACATGCGAGTCCCTGATAAGTTCCACAGAGAAAGAAACAGTCAATCAATACTGGGTGGAAATAACAGAAATTTTGTTAGCGCAGACGATTATATTCAACCGAATATAAATTGGTTATATTTTAATTACTGAATGTTTGCTACTAGCAAAGTGTCACAAGTTATTCATTGGTATTATCATATCAGCTCTAGATGTAAGAACAATCAGCAACAAAACTTTCCTAGATTGATAAACAACATAAACAAAATCAATTGGTAAAATATAGCTTTAAAGTTGATTTTTACTCATGGCTTCATGTAAAATTGCAACTCAGAATGTTTCCTAAATTATAGCGTTATTTCAGTTTGAATCATTAATAATCCTTGTTTCAAATAACCAGTTAGATAGACAGTAACATTATATATATATATATATATATATATATATATATATATATATATATATATATATATATATATATATATATATATATAATTTCTTTGTTATAATATTACAGAATATGTTTTAGTAGAAGGTAAATAATAATTGAAATGTATTCACAAATTTTGATGTTAAATTCTTACGACTCATAAATGAAATATATCTGAAAAAATTCAGGTTCATTTTTGTATTATTGCAAGCCACCATTAATCATTTTTGTTCGCGAAGTAATAAAAAGGAACATCAACGTAATAAATATCACACATGCAATGATATTGCAAGCAGTTTATGTTTGTATCTATCTGAAAGCCAAATCATGTAATATTCGCGGTTGTCCGTGTACATTATGTTTTCCATATTTATCCAACTCTAATTGTACTTATCACGAAGATTTATTATGACCATGATAAAGCAAATAGCAAATACACGTACTAGGCTATCAAGGAAGTACAAGAAAAATGACTTTATCAGAATCATCAAACCTTGTTAGATTGGTTAAAATATAATGTGATGATAACATGTTAACTTACAAACTTTTCTTATAAATATGATTATGGTTAAGTTTGAATTAACAGGTACATAGAGGATGCATGATTAAGAAGAAAAAAAGCCAATTAAGATTATGAAGATCCGACTCCACCCCAAAGGGCTAGACAAAAAGATTGTGTGAAGGAAGAATAAAATGCCTCAATAAATTCATCCTAAGAAAGTGAATTCTTGGGAAAAGGGAAATTGATAATTGCATCGCAAAAGAACAATACTGACCAGAAGAAGTTGGAAAACTGGAAAGGACATCTGAAGAAATATAATACTTTCAAGTAAAAGAAAAGTAATGACTAGTCACTGGCTGATTAAGGAGATTTAAGAACACACACACACACACACACACACACACACACACACACACATATATATATATATATATATATATATATATATATATATATATATATATATATATATATATATATATATATATATATCATATCGTGATCTACTAATAATGCTGCTGTGCCCATCCAAATACTGTTTTGTCTTTAGTTGTTGATTGTATGACGGCTTTACAACATAACACTGTTCTACAACCTTTCAAATAGGAATGTTGTGTTCCGATTTTTACATTATATTCAAACAAACTTAACCTTTTTTATATAACGTTATTTTGATTGGATATCGCTGTGGACCGATCCAATCAAACTGTCTGTCTCGCTGTCTGTCTGGGAACGGATAAGAATACTCTTCATTCACCGCGTCGACTTCCTTTTGATCCTTGACATAACATTTAACGTATAGGTGTGATAACGGCAAGCTTTTATTAAGTGATGCGACAAGTCGCCTTTGCCAACTCAAATTTCAGGTCTCTGGCTGGTTATGGTAACCTTGCGTAAGAGTTCAACACTAACCCCACGGCAGTGTTTAGAGATCAAACACAAGGCCGCGGTAATATTCCCTAGACAGGTAGATTGTAACTTATACACGACTATATAGCTGGTGCTTAGCAAACTTTACACCGATTAATATTATATATATATATATATATATATATATATATATATATATATATATATATATATATTATAAAGATTAACATTTTATTGAGAGCTGGTTGGTTCGTGTTTACTAAATATTCGAGAGCATTTGTAGAGAAAATTGAGACGCAAACAACACTCTTTGTTCTTATTCTAACTATATTTAAATTACCTGTTCTTTATAAACTGTCTTGTCACGTAGTCAATCCTAATAATAATACATAATCGAAAGAGAAATGCTGCAGTAATCGGAACGGGAAGAATTTTACTACCTTTTAATATATGTTAAAATACAACACATATGATACTGCTTTCTGTTAAAACGCTGTATGCCTGATCCAAGATATACAAGAGACTTTTCTGGAGTCAAAGATCAATGACTATAAAGAAAAGAAATAAAATGCTTTGCTGTTTCCTGGACAGTTTTTCTGGACAACTGAAGAGAATATATCTTTAATTTCTCATCATGAATTATGTATTATCTTTGTTTAAAAACTTTGTTAAGTAAGTCAAACTCGATATATTCTCATTCGCTGTGATAAAAAAAGACACAAATTTAATATTTTCTAGCAGGATTTTCTGGGTGAATCGTAAGTGAATGGGATTAGATTTATACGTTTATCACGATGCTGATGCTGTTTTATGTAGCTTTTTACATTATGGTTCAAACTAAAATATGGTAGGGTGGGTCTTTTACGATATTTCATGCACAACTTTTAAATGTTTATACTAAGTAAGTACATTATAATACCGAGCACTTTCATAGTTTTTCGCAAGGTAGTAAACGGATATGTCAGTTGCAAACGTTGTTTTCTATCACGAAACAAATAAAAAAAATTATGTCAAGCTTTGCCTTTTATCTTTATTTAATTGTAAATATTGTTTATGGACACTACATTATTTTAGACACAAATAGACATTCCCACCTATGAAGTACATGTGCTTTTTTCAAATTATGAAACGGGCGTAGTTTAGATCTCACTGGCATTTTATCCGGGGGGAGGGGGTAGGTGGGATGGGTGGTTTGTGGTAACTGCACTTTATAAACATAGTTGTCTATATCATGCCAATGAAATGGGAGCTAGTGCCAGCAATACTCTAAGGCAGCCGTCGGGTATTAAACCTGCGCTGAGGTAGTCCAGAACGGCGGATCTTGCATTTTTTAATGGGCATTTTCAATCAATCGATCCTGATCTGGTGGACACCAAATGGAAACATTTTTACATACATAATACTAGAGTGGCGGACAGATTACGAGTCAGTAAGATACACGTATCATTGACGTAGTATATACAAAAGGGATCATTTTAATACACACAGCCGTGACATAGTGAATACAAAGTTGGAACATGTTCATCTTCGGAACGTGGTCCATGCATACTGTGGACATTGTCATGCACATAGCTTTGAAGTAGCACATAAATGATGCTTTAGTTTTATACGCACCAGTTTGTTCTGACACATAAACTAGCCTTTTACGTATTATACAATTAGTATACAATTATTATACAGTTATTATGCAATTATTATACAATTATTATACAGTTATTATACAATTATTATACAAGGATAATTACTTTTTCATATCCTTGAACAAATATAACAATAAACAAGGACATTTCATGCATGCCAACATGGCATATGGTACATATAAAATGGGGACAATTATAACCACATAATCAATACATATTGCTTACAAAAGAGGAACATTGTTTATATAAGTATTAAAAACTTCGATGCAACATAGTCTTGGTATGTTACGTCGAAGAGATAATAGCTTGTATTGAGTTATTAAGGACTTGAATCAATATGGCAAATTTTAATACTCAATGATTAAACTACTTAATAATTTTTTGAGACATTCTAAATAACTCCATTCGTATACAAGACGGACGCTCTAACCACTTAGCCAATCGGAAAATTTGTACAAAGCTAGAATACTTCCAAGATGGGAAATCAAACACGTAGCGAGTATATAATTATTCATCATGTACAAACTGAATGAAAAAGTCTCCAGAATACCAAGTCAAAATTATTTTTAAGTGTGTGTCGGAATTATTATCATTTGAAACAAATATAAAAAATTGCTGCGGAAGTACACATGTGTTAGTGTTAGTAGCATGTGCGCTCAAGTATATTCGTACAACTACTTTTTTCAAAAATATGTAAACGGCATCTACGAATGTTAACTTCATATAGGATCTTTGCATCCTCATACAAGAAAATATTTAAATTTAAATTAACATATGTAATGGGCTGAACACTTTCGCAGCATCCTGAATCGCCCTTCACCCATCAATGATGAAGTCATCAGTCGGCTCCCCTAATCAACCATCAACGAAACACTGGATGACCCTCCAATCTTACTGAAGACACAGAAAGCGATACGTCTGCTCTCCAGTGTCAAAGCACCTGGATCAGACTCCATCCCAGCTGAAGTCTACAAGGAAGGCGGCACAGTCCTGATAAAAAGGTTCCACCAACTGTTTTACTGATGTGGCATCAAAAGACGATCCCCCAGGAATGTAAAGACGATTCCATAATCCACCTGTATAAGCGCACAGGGACCCGCCAGACCTGCGATAACCGTCGGGGTATATACTTACTCTCAGTTGCAGGAAATATACTCACCAGAATCCTACTGAACCGCCTCACTATACACCTTGACCATGGACTACTACCAGAAAGCCAGTGTGTATTCCGAAAAGAACGTGGGACCATTGACATGGTGTTTGCTGCGAGGCAGCTACAAGAGAAATGTCAAGAGCAAAACACCGACCTTTTCTCCATCTATGTCAACTTGACAATGGCCTTTGATAATGTCAGCAGAGACGGCTTGTGGAAGGTAATGGCAAAGTACGGATGCCCAATAAAATTTATATCCATGGAGGAGCATTTCCACAATGGCATGCAGGCATGAGTCCAGGACAATGGAGAGTCATCTGAGCCATTCCCAGTAACCAATGGCGTCAAGTAGGGTTGCGATTTGGCATCGACACTGTTTAGTCTTTTGTTCTAATGCTCTAGCAACATATACAATTCAGACTTCTTCATTTTGTACTGTGTTGAATTCTTGTTACCAAATTCTAGAATAGGTCGAATAAAAGACGTACAAAATAATTTCTAAATATTTCCTGTCAAGATGAAATCTGAGTTTACGTATTACAGTCATTCTTGGCGTCTTTTTTTATATGGTATATTTGCTTATGCCCTTAGCAAGTTATTCGGGAGAATTGCCCAAAGATATTTGACCAGACGGACAAAGAACAAGACATAACCAATAAGACACTTGAAAACACAACACACTTTACTTTCATAATAATTTATATTACTGTACACTGGCAAAAGCATGTCTATGATTAATATACTTTTGTACAACAGCGACAAGTGTCCGTGTTCGGTATTTCTGTTTGTTAAAATTTCAAATTAATTAGGAACTTAATGAAACTCGATAATTAACACTAGTTATTATGTCCCACAAATTAAGCCAAAGTATTCCCAATATGTTTATCAATGGATATATATATATATATATATATATATATATATATATATATATATATATATATATATATATATATATATATATATATATGAATTAGTGATAAGGGACGAAGGATTTATCACTATGTCGAAACGTGTCATATTTAATAGCTATGAAAAAGAACAAAACTTCTTCTGAAAAATCTGATAGTAGATTAAACAATATCTCATAGATATGATTATTCCCACTCTCTAAAATCTTTCAAAGGAAAGCGAACAGTGTAACTTCTGCATAATAGAGCTTAATACGGGGAACAAACTGATGTCCTAATGTCTGAAGAGCGATCGATTTATATAGAGGTCTCAACTACGACAAGCAAACATAACTATAATAATAAGCGTGTCGCATTAAAATGTATGTACATTCAATAACTGGGATAAGCAAAGGTTACAAACTACACAAATTCAAAACAATAGAATTTTACAACCATAAATATTGAAACTTTTCGCTTTGAAAACAATGTGAAAAAGAATAAACGGAGTCTTGTGTATTGAGATTGTGTTCCAAGACATTTTGTGTTTGTGCGTAGCTTTCGTACAAAACGGGTTACCGCTTCGTACTCGTGACGATGGTGAAATAAAGCTTTAATATACATATATATCTTCAGGAGGAAAATGATATATTACTAACTTAAATAATCAATTAAAAACTAAAAGCGTTTATTTAATTAATCATCCAAAATTATTTAATCACCTCACTTTTCAATTAACACAACTATTATCCATAGCTGGAGGAAAACAATTTGCATACGAACTTAAAAAATACATCATGTTGTGCATTGACGTTCTATAATGAGATAGGATATGCACGAAGCAGCTCTCATATACGAGTGTTCTCTATTATAAACATGTTCATATATGTATTCATTTTTCGTTCTGTGTCCCTTTTTCAATGATGTTACTTTTATCAATTTTAAAACGTCATGTGTTACAATGAATGTCACACAACTCATTCTCACCTAGATAAATCTTCACTAAGTATATCCAGATGTCACACAAAATTACATAAAGACGATACTATGCCAGGTTGCCTTAGTAACCCGCTGTCAAATTACAAAATATTGGTCATTAAGAATATGTGCAATTGTTTTGCTTTTCTTTGCAGAGACTAACGATAAAATAAATCAGAATAAACACTCTCCAATACAATCGTGTCAAATTGAAAAATCTCGAGTTTCTCAAATTCAAATACACACAGCAAATATCTTCTCATATAGCACCTGCGCCTTTAATTGTCTGGTAGATATGTAGAACGTCTTAAAATATCTCATTCATTTCGTATCAACTGAACATAAATTGTATTTCCATTTACTATTATCCTTTAAGCAAATGTCGGGAGATGTAATAATGTTGAATACGTTATCTTTTTACCGCTTCCTTAGCCATTCGTCAATTTACGTAAACGGTGAAAACTACTAGTATATTATACTTGAGACTAAAATGTATTCTTTGATTTATGTTATTAGTACTGAATCAAAGGTAAATATGTGAGACTTGTGAAAGACAATATTATTTAAACCTATTTAATCATCACCATAGCAAACCCCTACGTCAACACATCATGAAATTTCATAAACTTCTCCGGTTGAAACCTGTTTAAACATCTTAGTATCTCTCCTTTATGAGATCATCTATTGAACACTTGTAAATGTCAAATCCATCTATTGAACACTTGTAAATGTAAAATCCATCTATTGAACACTTGTAAATGTCAAATCCATCTATTGAACACTTGTAAATGTCAAATCCATCTATTGAACACTTGTAAATGTCAAATCCATCTATTGAACACTTGTAAATGTCAAATCGATCTATTGAACACTTGTAAATGTCACATTTATTACACTTCAACGTCCTAGACTCATTTAAACTCTCGTATTTTCGAAACTACTCAAAACATACTTTCATCCTAGATCACATGAATTAAGGGAGATAATCTTACTGATTTATTAAGCTATTGCGAGTTATGTCCTTTGACTATGTACATAACTGGTTAGGAGCAACTTGGCCATTCGTTTCTTGGTTTGATTGTTGTCTTGTTGTTATTGTTCTTTGTTTGTTTGTTGTTGTTGTTTTGCTTTTTATCCCTCATGATTCTTTTTGAATTAATTATACAAAAAAGACAGAAACAAAAATATTAACAAAATTCATTCATGGTAAAGAAACAAATAAACTAATTAACCGTGCATGATTTCTTTAAAAGATTTTAAAAGATCTTTTGCAAAAACACTCTATTTTAAATGCATCGCATACATCAACAGTGACAGTAGTATCTTAAATATTTAAGTAAAACTTCAGTGATTGCCGAAATGGGCTGTACCTATTCTTTACCTAACAGTGACAGTAGTATATTAAATATTCAAGTACAACTTCAGTAATGGGCTGTACCATTCTTTATCTCATATGTGCATGGACCACTACGGTGGCCTAGTGGTTAGAAAGTCCGCTTCGGATGCGAGACTTGGCAGGTTCGAATCCCGGCCGAGTCTTAACAAATAATTGTAAAATTGGTACCAATACACAGGCTCTCAAAATTAAGAGGTTAGTGTTAGGACTTGTCGACCTGGTGTCAGGATAATACGACTGGGTGGGGACATCATGATACATGTATGCGACGCAATGCTCCAGTGGTAGACATCATTATAAATATACCACACTGACTGATATGACTTAAAAATTCTAAATGCTCCATACCCAAATGTATCTTTAATAGAGACACTGGTTTGGAGCAACTACTTTACACTAAATAAAACCGCTGTCCACTGGGATAGGCAGATTAAGACCGCTGGGATAGGCGGATTAAGACCGCTGGGATAGACGGATTAAGACCACTGGAATAGGCGGATTAAGACCACTGATGTGGTTGGGTATTACTATATCCCCAAATTGTTGACGAGACTGAATCATTCCTTAATTCATATATTCAGGGATATATATATATATATATATATATATATATATATATATATATATATATATATATATATATATATATATATATATATATATATATATATATATATATAATACAACTCATAAGAATACACATAAATTAACACGACCGCCCCATCCCCCATGTTACGTTAACAGAACCTTTCTTAACCATCATTTACAAGAAATGCAAAGCATTAACGTACCGACTTAGTATGTGCAAGACAATTGTGTAATACACGTGACGAGATCATTTTTGGTGTAGATTTCACTGCATTCACATGCAAATGTGACACAATGGGCGAAAAGATTTGTTTTATACAGTTATTTTGTTATATATTTGGGATATACAAACAGGTTTCAGTTTTGGTTAGCACGATTTTGTGATTATCAAAAAAGATTAATTTGAAGAAAAATGGCACTTTATATGTCGCCCCAAGTACTTTGCTCTCATGCATGCTTCGTTTCAATTTAGAACAGGGCTGCATGTTCGAGTAGTTTGTATGGTAGTAAACAAAAAGTTTTCAATCCTAAACTTACGGGTCGCACAAATTTGATTGTTAGAAAATCTACCTTAATTTGCTAGTTTCAGCCTTGGGTTGTTTGTGATCTTCCAGATGGTGGACTAGGCCAGTAGTGCTCAAACCTTTTCTTCGCGGACCACTTCAACATTGCTGAGGATTACAGTGGACAACTTAACGATCTTTCCAAACGTTGATTGTACCATTTTTCAATTGTTTCGCAACATTTCTGCATCACATGTATACAGCAGTCCGTTCCAACTATGGTTCACATACCACAGATTGAGAACTCTCTGGAGAGGGTCAACCGTCTATCTCTGTCCCCGTCAACTTCAAGGTAAATAAGAGCCCGTCCCTGTTCTAACCAGCTCCACACGATATACAACCGGAATGCTTCAGGTTTGTACATTGTAATTCTAGTGTTCTCCGCAGATACGTTAATCTGCATTTAATTTGCCTTTTCAGTATGTATGTTTCTTGTTTTTTTTTTTTTTTTGGTTTAACGCCATTTTTAAGCACAGTATAGGCTATACATGGCGGCCAGTATTAATGGTGGAGGAAGAACCCGGAAAACCCTAAGAAAGAACCACCGACCCACGAAAAGCTACTTGCAAGCTTTCTCACATAACTACATTAGCCGAATCTTAGACTCGAACCCACGCAGACAGAGGTGAGATGGCAGTGATCCGTAACGGACAGCGCTTTAGACCACTCGGCCACTCGGGGCCCCTTCAGTATGTCTGCTTTGATGTGTATCCTACAGATGAGATGTAAAGACGTCTCCAACGATCCAATATATTGACTCATTACCGTGAAAATTCGTACTCAATACTTGATGTGGTTACTTCTGTTTAGCTGTGTATAATATTTCGTCGACAGCAACATTTTATCAAAACCAACCAAATCTTATTGAATGCACACTTGTCGACATATTTTAAATCGAAACATGCGTCAGATAGTTCCTAAACACCATAATATTGAAATATTCTCACCTGCTTGTCGCTTACCACCCGAAGCACTGCATTGAGAACGCTGACGAGATTTGAATGACTTTTCTTTCTGACGAAGAGTTGGAATAAACAAAATATTTTTCAACGAAGTTTCATTCAACCGCAGTAATGCCCTGGAGTAAGGCAATTAATTGCATGTAGGTCAGACCTAAACATGTATCAAATTATGATGACGGATTTCGTTGGATATGAAAAATGCTTCGCACAATGAAAACCTGCCATCCTTATGTGCCCTTCATTACAACAGACTTGTATCCTTACTTGTGTTATATGAGGAAATTGTAGGGTTTGGAAAAATACTGCCCATTTAAATTATCTAGTATTCTAGTTTTACTGTCTGCCAAATGCGCAATACTACACCAGTAGCAATAAAACATGTGTCACATTACGATAATCTCATGCTGGCTGGATTTTGGATTTTCCTCTGCTTGTATATATATATATATATATATATATATATATATATATATATATATATATATATATATATATATATATATATATATATATATATATATATATAATTTAAAGCAAGAGTCCATAATTAATGGGACTGATATGATATTACTGGCTAAAACGAATTTTCTGGAATTCCAGATAAGACAATTTATAATTTTCAACTGCTGAGTGTTCAAGCCATCTCTGATATTCGTGTGCATTACCAAGATATTCAAATTAACCGTCGTGAATGCAAGATCGTCACCATTTTCATTTATGACCCCCAAAAAATAAATTAGAAGTCATCTGGTGAATGTCCCATCTTAATATTAAAATCCATTTAGGACGATAAAACCTTTGTCAAGATGGTCGTCAAAGCAGCCATATTTGATTTAAGATTTTCACCGTTTTCATTATGACCAAATCGATATAATAAGTAGTATTTCTTGAACGTACCATGCCAATATAACCATCCGCTCAGGGAGTTGTGGCGATAACAAGATTTTAAGATGACCACTGTGGTAGCAATTGAAAGCCAAATTTCATTGGGACCATATGAAGACTTGCGGTGAAAACCCCACGCCGATAACATCTTTCCGTTGCATTGGGTGCATTTGTGTAAAGCATACAATAGGGTCGGTAATACAGTGGCTTTGTAGCCCTTCAGTTTTGTTACTAGACTGATGCCTCAGCGCTCCAACATATTTACGCGAAGTCTGTCGAACGCCGTACTTACTTAGCAACTCAGGCGTTGTATCTACTGAGACTGGTGAACGTGTTCACTGTCAAAAGAATTTCATCACTTACTGGGAAGGTAGGTTCTGTGTAATGCTTTAGTCATGATCTTTCAAAGAACTCCTCTGCTGTCTGTGTCAAAGGCTTGTGTCAGATTGATTAATTCCATATACAGGTTGGGAGTTCTGCTCCAGACAAATATCCTGGAGGTGACGAGTGGTGTTGGTCTGTTCAAGAAGCCAGTGTGACTCTAAGCAGCAGAGAGGGTAAACAGACCAACTTTGTAGAGGCGTCTATTCGGCAAACTGAGGCTTCCTCGTAAATGTTATATAGAAGCGTCCATTTGGCAAAATGGATTTTTTTGAAACCTTCATCGATGGCATCTTTGAGATATTTTTGTAGTTCTGAGATATTATATCCGTGTAGTTTGAATGTGAGAATATCTTCTACGCGTATATTATATACTGTCGCAAACTCCGTTCTCGTTTTAGGATTAATGTCACCTAATACCATTTGAATAATTTGCAGATGAAATGTTTCCATGCCATTGATGATTTTGTTACATGTTTCTACGACACTGATAAATTCATCTCGGGTGAGAGTGCCGGATTTAAGAGATATTAAAAACAGTGAAAAATCATTATTCATCGCTGTGAAATTTTCAGTGATTTTATCTCGTCGAGTTGTGTAGTATCTTCTATTAACGCGATCTTCTATCATTCCAGTTAAAAAAAAATCAACTTGGTGTATTCGTTATAACTTTTTACTGGATTATCAGGTTTTATTCTGACGGTAATATAATCAGACTTTTTAGGTTCGGGTATTTGATAAGATGTCCGAGGTGGTATTTCAGGCCACCCCAGTATTGTTCTTATAGATATCTACGACATATTCGGGTGAGTTTATCTCGATCGCAGATGATAATGTTAGTTCATGAACTGTTATAGCGATTTTCGATTCTGTTCCAGTAATGGATTTTATTCTGCGTTGTAATTCAGCATTGATTTGTTCGATTTGGTAACACCCAGTTGGTATCGAAACAACGTTCCAGTCTTCTTTATTCTTACTCGGAAACACCAAAGAATTATTCGGTTGTTGACCGCCAAATGGTGCCGACCTAATATTAGGCCAACTGTGATACACTCGTAGTTTCGCCAATGTGATCTCCTTCACGGGAATCGCAGTAGGGAAATTCACACTGAATTCAGGATTGGTAGATGTTATTGAGATCATGCTGGTTTTCACCGGTGTGGTATTTTCCGTTATTTGTTGAATCGGTTCGGTATTTTTTACTATTCGTTGAAGTAGTTCTTGCGGTGTTGTCATTGTTATTATTATTCTGCTGTAATTTCGATATCGTGGAATCATACAATTGAACCATTTTCGACAACTCGCTATCAGATATAAATGTATCATCGAGTGATGATGATATCATCGAGGATAATTGCGAGTATGCGGTTGATACAACATGGAATTTAACTGTGTAATCTTGCATTTTGCGCTGGCTGCATGATATTTTTTTTTGTTATTATTGAAATAGTTCCCGCAATTGTTGTCACCGCTTATATACAAATTGGAACAGCTATCGGAGCAATCATTGTCACCGAGGAAAGTATAATACCAGCTCCGGTGATTACACCACTCACCGAGTATACAGTAACATCAACTGCGGTGATTCTTTGTCGGTATTTATTTATTTTTGTTTGGCAGGGCCGGACCTAAGTTTTTCAGGGGGGAGGGGGGGCAAACTTGTTATTGGGTTAAGCGAAGGCGCGAAGCGCCGAGCCTTCTAGGAAGGTCCGGGGGCATGTCCCCCCGGAAATTTTTTTTTTCAAGGATGCAAAATGGTGCAATCTGGTGCTATCTGAACCTTGAAAAAGGGATCTAACAAAAGTGACTAAAAACTGCAATGTTTTAAAAACACTAAAATAAAATATTAAAAGTTTAATGTCGTTTTCACTCGTCATTTAGGCTATGTGATATCATTGATCCAGTATTGGATCTAGTCAGTGTACTTTCTCATTGTCAATACATGCTGAGCTCATTCTGTATACAACACAAAAGTAGTCATTATTTATTTACCTGACTTTTGCCAAAACGATTGGAGACGTTTTGTACCTGCGGCGTCCACAGGTTTAAGCGCTTTTCTTTTTGGCATGTTGTCAAAATTTCGGCGCAAAAAAGCTTCCAAAGTCGGAAGTGAGATTACGTCACAGCGGGTCAGCCATCGTCTTTCGACCGCTTTGCAAACGAAATCTCGGTAGGCCTAACATAGTATACGTACTATTACTATAAGCTAGTCGACTACAGAGACCGCAAACTAGGATACGCATAAAATTAAACACTAGCTACTAATATTATTCTTTGTTCGTTTGTTGATTTTGTTTGTTTGTTTGTTTCTGATTGTCTGTCTTTCGTTCTTTCTTCCTACACACACACCTTTTTTTTAAAGGGGGAGAGGGGCGCCGGGCCCCCTGGGCCCCTATAGCAGGTCCGGCCCTGTTAAATTGGTACTCCTCAGTGAATGGTTTGAGTTTATTTTGAAATTCTCTGACGGAACATGACGTTGTTTCGAATGTCAAAACGATGTTTTCCTCAAATGCTTTTAGAAATATGAAATTGTCTATAAACAATTGGCTTTTAAACTTTAACGATAATCAAATGCTCGAAAATCATTACATGTTTCTACTTGGTTGTATATTCATTTGTTTATGCGTTTGTTTACTGATCGATCTATTTGTTTAGGAAAGAATAACAAATATGGTTGAAATATAAATATTTTATTTGAAGAAAACACGTAAAAAGAATCACATGATTCGATCTCGCGAGGTTGACATGCACAACAGAATGTGATATATTTTTATATTTTTACTCACAAAATGAAACGTGCCGGTTATGTGGGATAGGGAATCAAAATGGTGGATATGGAAGTACATACGTTTTGTGACGTCACGTGAAAACAACGGTATCACGTGCGAACCTCCAGATTTCTTCTGGCATAGCATCTGCACCAGGCAACTGATTTCTCATTTATAGTAAATGCTGGAAGACAAGTGATATTTTCATTTCCTCTTATCACAGTCGATAAATTGCCTCCTCACGATCAATGATTTGATCGAGGATGTAGGTGAAGCGTTCTGCACATCTTTGCAGTACATTTTCATTGTATGTGGACAGTCTGATGACGTTAGTACTCAGTATTGCAGATGACCGTATCCTGTAGATTTTCTTCAAAGCATTGTAAGTCTTCACATCATTTCTACGTTAGGCTGGATTTCAACTGCTTTATTGCTCAGCCATGAGTCTTGCATTGTAAAGTCCTCTTGATGTTGTTAAAGGTGACCTTCTTTAATGTTTAAGTGCCGTCTTCTAAATATGCCTTCTATAGCTGATGTTTTTGTGTCAGAAGTCTCAGTATGGTAGCATAATTTTCATTTAACCAATTTTGATGTTCATGTATGGTTGGATCAATGATTTTTAAATACACAGTCTCAATGCAAAGTTTGTCGGAGTTGATTTCGATTGTATGCAGCTCATTGCATAGTTCATCAACAAATTTCAGTTTCACATTTTTGGAGGCATTCCATCATTCACGCCCTTTGCATGATTTGGTTGCTTGGTGAGTCGATATGATTTGGTTGCTTGGTGAGTTGATATGATTTGATTGCTTGGTGAGTTGATATGATTTGATTGCTTGGTGAGTTGATATGATTTGATTGCTTGGTGAGTTGATATGATTTGTTTGCTTGGTGAGTTGATATGATTTGACTGCTTGGCGACTTGATATGATTTGACTGCTTGGCGAGTTGATATGATTTGATTGCTTGGCGAGTTGATATGATTTGATTGCTTGGTGAGTTGATATGATTTGATTGCTTGGTGAGTTGATATGATTTGATTGCTTGGTGAGTTGATATGATTTGATTGCTTGGTGAGTTGATATGATTTGATTGCTTGGTGAGTTGATATGATTTGATTGCTTGGTGAGTTGATATGATTTGGTTGCTTGGTGAGTTGATATGATTTGATTGCTTGGTGAGTTGATATGATTTGATTGCTTGGTGAGTTGATATGATTTGATTGCTTGGTGAGTTGATATGATTTGATTGCTTGGTGAGTTGATATGATTTGATTGCTTGGAGAGTTGATATGATTTGACTGCTTGGCGACTTGATATGATTTGACTGCTTGGCGAGTTGATATGATTTGATTGCTTGGCGAGAAGATATGATTTGATTGCTTGGTGAGTTGATATGATTTGATTGCTTGGTGAGTTGATATGATTTGATTGCTTGGTGAGTTGATATGATTTGATTGCTTGGTGAGTTGATATTTGATTGCTTGGTGAGTTGATATTTGATTGCTTGGTGAGTTGATATGATTTGATTGCTTGGTGAGTTGATATGATTTGATTGCTTGGTGAGGCTTGGTGAGCTGATATGATTTGATTGCTTGGTGAGTTGATATGATTTGATTGCTTGGTGAGTTGATATGATTTGATTGAAGAAAAAAACCCAGCTTCACACCATTCTTCTTTAATTTTGGTTACTCCAGAAATGTTTATCCAGCTCTTTTTCAGGGAGTTTTCTTTCCTACATTAGGCTAGCTTTACTCCAGAAATGTTTTTCCAGCTCTTTTTCAGGGAGTTTTCTTTCCTACATTAGGCTAGATTTACTCCAGAAATGTTTATCCAGCTCTTTTTCAGGGAGTTTTCTTTCCTACATTAGGCTAACTTTACTCCAGAAATGTTTATCCAGCTCTTTTTCAGGGAGTTTTCTTTCCTACATTAGGCTAGCTTTACTCCAGAAATGTTTATCCAGCTCTTTTTCAGGGAGTTTTCTTTCCTACATTAGGCTAGCTTTACTCCAGAAATGTTTATCCAGCTCTTTTTCAGGGAGTTTTCTTTCCTACATTAGGCTAGCTTTACTCCAGGCTGCTGTCTGGATGTTAGATCTGGCCAGGTCACTACCCACTAGTGTTTCTTTTCTCTGAGTTATCAACTCATATACTGTCCATCAATGTGTGCGAATTCCAAAGACAGATGGGTTGGATCTATGTCAAACACAGTATGCTGACCAGGGTCAGGGTGAAGCAAACAATGTTAAAGGCACCTTTTTAGCCCTTGCCACATGAGATGAACAGTGTGATCCTATGTAGCAGTGCTCAGACACTCATGAGGCTGTCGCATTTCAATGCTGTATCAGTACAGTGAGATGTGAGCCTATGCCATGAACACATCCAAACAATTTCATGACTGTATTTATAAAGGTGTGATTAACTGAGTTTGAAAACTATCCCTTGATGAAGTAGCATCTCTATGGAGAATGTAAAATTCTGCGTGAACTCTTTTTCAATGGCCTTGTTGGAGTTGATTGTTATTTACAGCAAACAGGTGACTGGCTTGTATTGTAAAAATTATTAAACTTTTCTTCTATTATACTATGGCAGAATAATATCAGCAATTGAATTAAATTATTACAGTAATTGATGATAACAAAGTAATTGTACCTTCCAACTGTGACCTTTATAACCCCAAACATTTTTCTACAAAAAGTAATGAAAACATTTATGCTAGCAAACAAGCAGCACACTACAATTTGCAAATACATGTACCCAAAAAGGTGTTTTCAGTGCATATTCAATATTAATTTAAAATCTAGTCAAATACTGTATTTAATTTCCAGGATAAAATGTGTACTTTATGAGAATTCTACACACAATAATACAAATAATAATAATAATAATTAATAATAATAATATTAATAATAAGGACTTTGTATAGCACCTAAACTTTAGAAGCTCTAAGCGCTTTACAACACCTATAATGATTTGAATAAAAAAAAACACCGTTTAATTAGAAAACATAAAATCATGCTGAAAATATTTAAGGTAAGAAACATTATTAGGTCTTAAAGTTTGTTCTTGCAGCACAAAAAAGTGAGTTTCAAGTGCACTCTTGAAAGAAATCACTGCGTCTTTGTGTCTTTGTTAATGTGTAATTCGTTCCATGTTGCTCGGCACTGGTATGCAAAAGATCGTTTTCCATACGACTTTGTTCTCATAGTGGGAATAATGAGTAAACGATTGTCAGAAGAGGAGTATCTTGCTAGTTTGTTGGACTTGAGTCAGTGAAATGTTGCATAAATAACAACTTTTGTATTTAATTCTGGATTGAAAGTATAGCCAGTGTAGGGTAAAGAGCAGTGGGGAGGTGTACTCTGATCATGGTACTATAAAGATGATCAGAGCAGCTGCGTTTTTAATTTTTTAAGTTTCTGGAGTAGATATTCAGATGATCCAGACAGAAAGTACTAATAAACACATAAGCATTTAAGTGGCATCAACTGAAAGATATTTGTGAATGGAGCTGATGCGTCTCAGCACAAGATATACAGCCCTGCATATTTTCATGACATGTTGGTGCAGTGTGTGAATTTAATGTTGGTGTTGCTGATATTTATTGTGTGTTGAGGTAAAGGATGGGAATGAGAAAGTCTTTGTGATATTTTTTTTACTGCCAACATTTCTGAATCAAAGGATCTTTTCTCTGTGTCTTTACCATGTTATTATCAATGCATTTTTCAACCTTATTGACAATTTGCCCTATTAAACAGCAAAGCTGTAAGTAACATGATTTGTCAGTCATTCTTTACTTGTCTAGTACAAGTATCAGGAGGTCTAACATTTAGCCAATGTTGTTTATTCATGTGACCATGAATTCTAAATATTATCCTAGAATTTCACACAAATAATGCATTTCTAACCTTTTCTAAAATTTATTTGTTTGTTGTTATTGTTGTATCACATGGATTTTCATTTTTTAGTCATTGCAACAAAATCATAAAATTCTCTAAGTCGGAGCTGTCAATCAAAAGTATACCAATCTCAGTACAATAATAAAATTAATAAAATCATCAAACATTAATAACTTGATAATGATCTTTGATGAGCTTGATTATGAGCAAGTGAATTTCCATGTGAACTAGACCATTATTATTGGAATTAATTTTTTAACAGACTATAAATAAAATAGGTAAAATCAATGTGATATATATATATATATATATATATATATATATATATATATATTCCAAGATGGTTTACATAGGTTATTGTTCTTATGATAAATGCATGCTAGTGAAATGAGTTATAGAAGTTAGGCAATAAGGTGAGTGTTATAAAACCCAGTTGGGCCTCTTGTTTGTTTTTTCACGGAATCAGGTTAGCTATTGCAACACAATACAAACAAAATAATCCAGCAAAAAACAATTTATTACAAATGACAATGTATATTTTTGCAATGGGTAAAATCTGTGGTATTTCATTTTCTGTTTATTTTCACTTATAATATATTGCTAGATACACAAAAAATACACAAGAACCATGTGTGTTTGAAACTTGCCATGTATTTTGTATTAAACCAAAAACTAGCAATCCAGCTACACTGTAATTAGAATAAAAAGATTACTTTGTATGAAACCATAAAATATGCTAGCAAACAATTAGAGAGAAAACATTTATTATTTTGTATTTTCTTCTGCTTTGTCTTTCTCAGTCCTCTTCATCAGATGACATTGTGAAATCTTTCACTATATCCCCCTTATCTTGAAAGTCATCACTATCATCATCACTGACAGACTCCTCATTCTCCTCCTCTTCATCCTCATCACCGGACCTTGCCAACTGTTCCAGCTCGTCGCTGTCCAAGTCACTGCAGGAATAAAGATAATAAATAATGCATTGGTTACTTCTGTAACTTACATTTTACCTGAAAAATACTGTTTTTGTTATTGTAGGGTTTAACGCCATTTTTCAGCACACGATAGGCTATACATGGCAGCCAGTATTACTGGTGGAGGAAGAACATGGGAAAAACCCCAGAAAGAACCACCGACCCACAAAATGCTACTGGCAAGCTTTCTCACATAACTAAAAGAGCTGAATCTTAGACTCGAACCGACACAGACAGAGATGAGATGGCAGTGATCTGTAATGGAAAGCGCTTTAGACCACTCTGCCACTGAAAAAATACTGTAAAATCATGTATGTTTTTTTTAAAATAGGTTTTACAGTACATCAGCATCCAAATGGCCCTGTGTTGTTAGTTAAGGGTAATGTTCAAAAGATAAAAACATAAAGAACTATAAAAATAACATAAAGAACTGTAAAAATAACATTAGAAAGACAAAAAAACTGAACAAATAACTTTGAAAAACAAAAGAACTGCATAAATAACCAGAGAAGATCAAAAGAACTGCACAAATAATATGAGAAATAAAAACAGTACAAATATCATGAGAAAGGTAATTGAAGGTAACTTAAGAAAAAAAAAATAACTGAACCCCCCAAAAAATAGAGAAAAACAAAAGAACTGTACAAATAACCTGCGAAAGACCACAGAACTGCACAAATAATCAACCTGAGAAAGACCAAAGAACTGCACAATAACCTGAGAAAAACAAAAGAACTGCACAAATAATCAACCTGAGAAAGACCAAAAACTGTACAATAACCGGAGAAAAACAAACAAACTGCATCATAACCTGAGAAAACAAAAGAACTGCACAAATAATCAACCTGAGAAAGACCAAAAAATTGCATGATAACCTGAGAAAAACAAAAAGAACTGCACAATAACCTGAGAAAAACAAAAGAACTGCACAAATAATCAACCTGAGAAAGACAAAAGAATTGCATGATAACCTGAGAAAAACAAAATAACTGCATGATAACCTGAGAAAACAAAAGAACTGCACAAATAATCAACCTGAGAAAGACCAAAGAATTGCATGATAACCTGAGAAAAACGAAAGAACTGCATAATAACCTGAGAAAAACAAAAGAACTGCACAAATAATCAACCTGAGAAAGACCAAAGAATTGCATGATAACCTGAGAAAAACAAAAGAACTGCACAATAACCTGAGAAAAACAAAAGAACTGCACAATAACCTGAGAAAAACAAAAGAACTGCACAAATAATCAACCTGAGAAAGACCAAAGAACTGCACAGAAAAGATGGTGCCTTCAAAAAAATATGTATACATTAAATACTACAAAAAAGAAGATGGTAAAGCAATAACTATACAGGTCTGCAAAGTACTTTGAAAAAAAATACTTCTAATTAAAAAATAAAACAAAGATGAAAGATGGATGAAACTTTTAAAACTCTGGAGTCTAGCTGAAAGCAAATAGAACTAAAATTGTTCAAATAAAGAAAATAACATTATTTGTTATAGTATTATGCCTCCATGGCCTAAGTGACAAAGAAAGAGTGAAAACCAAACAGTGTGGTCGAATTCAACAAATAATTTATTCATGAAAATGTAAAAAGAACTTACTTTATTGCAAATCCCAAATAGTCCAAGAAGTTATATGACTAGTTCTAACTTCTAATGAACAAAGTTCTGATTAAATTTCAGTGATGTTTGAAGTTTAAAACAAGATCAAGCACTGATGGCTTTGATAAGAATATAGTCTTCAATGTTCTGATGTACCAAATGATTTAAGTGTGATGACGTACAAACAGTCTTCAAAATAATCACAATATCCTTGTCTGAATCCACTATAATTCCAAATTAATGTGTCAAGAATACATACCAGTCAATAATAATTTGATAAATAATTTCACCCAAATCCAATACTGAACACAATAATAAGACTGATTTCCGTTTCAGATGTTATTGCAGAAATACATAAATTTTCAAGTAAACAAGATTATGTAAGAAACTAGGGCACAAAAGAAGAGCCAGGTCATAGGATGAAAATTGATTTATAAAACAATTAAGTTGCAAACAAGACAAGATATGTTACTAAAATTATAATAAAGAATAAGGTAGGATCAAATTTCATTTGTATAACAACTAAGTTGTAAACAAGACATGTTACTAGAATTAGAATAAAGAATAAGGTAGGATCAAACTTCACTTGTATAACAACTAAGATGTAAACAAGACATGTTACTAGAATTAGAATAAAGAATAAGGTAGGATCAAACTTCACTTGTATAACAACTAAGTTGTAAACAAGACATGTTACTAAACTTAGAATAAAGAATAAGGTATAGATCATGTTTGACAGGTTACTCCATAGGGAATACCAGCATCCTAGACCCAGACCCAAATAAATATGGTTATCTCTAATGATAATTATCCTAATATTTAACCTACACTCATAGGCAAATATTAACTGTGTATTATTTGTTTATAAAAATACAAGTTACTGGTCAGGACAATATGAACTTGATTTTGCACAAGATCAAATCCAAAATACAATTATACAAAACATATTCATGGAGAAAAATAACTAATAAACAATACAGATCAAATATATATTACAACATAAAGCTCTTTCCCAGAAAAATTCAAAGATTTTCACTTGTAGTACATTGTTCTAATGTCACTGGACACAGGCATGAAAAGCACCCTGGTAACATTTCATACTTCCATTGTTACGGCTATTGGATTTAATTTATTTATTTTTTATTGTTAAATCCAATTTTGTCATTTAGGGTTTAATATTCATTAATTAGTTTGGTTTTTTCTGGAAAATTCAGACTGACCTGGGTTCTAGTTGTAAACAGGCTGACCTTGGCTTGGTTACCTCTTTATCTGACCCTGCTTTAGACATTGTCAACAAGCATCTAAAATTATTGGTTAATTTCAAGGACAACTTTTTATTTTTAGTTCTTGGGGGTAGGAAATATCTAGATCATTCCATTAATACGTGACTTGGTGAAGGTAGACTCTTCCTCTGACCTTCTATCAATTTCTAGAAAATCATGTGATCCCTTGTTTACATATTAAAAACAGGTATTTAAATCATTGTACTGGAAGAGAGATTCAGTAGAATTTTGGGCTTTAAAATTAACAGTTGTGTAATTCATGTTTGAGTGTTAATATTAATTATTTTATTCTGGACATTGTGTCGATTCATTGAAGAAAGAAGAATTATCTGGAAAAGAACATGTGTTTATGATTTTCATTTGGATGATAAAACAAGAACTGCATCACGTGACATTGTCAGCCATTTTGGATTACATCGTCAAGATTCGATCCTGGAACTATTAGAACATTTATTTATCAGGACTCATGCAATTCCATTAGTGAATTATTTTTGTGAATTCTATATTGGATTAATGTTGGATTTGATTCTCTAAAACCGTAAGTTTATTTATTTTATGAAAATAATTGTACTAAATAAATCATTGTTAAAGTTTTACAAGCTTGTTAGTTTTTACTCTTTCTGTGTTGCTGCTTATTCGAGCCTAAGCACGTAACACCATGGATAGGTACAAGTTTGGTATGTGTGTCCAAAAAGCAGCTGGGACAATACTCTCTTTTTTGCCAATGATAAGTTGGTTTTATAAAACTTGTGTGTGTGGAATCTGCATCCTGCATACTGTACAAAATATACTAAACATGATGATTTATATCATGCTTGAAGTCAGTATATGGAATCATTCAGATGGAATCAGGTCACTGCAGCGCATCTATGGCTGTTTTATCTGCTCTTTAATTAGTATCAGTATGATTGAGTCAGACAACGACACGTAATACATTACTAGACTGCAAATCATTTTACTGTAAACAAAATATTCACACGGATACAGATTCTTGCCTCTGGAAGTAAATGGGCAATTTTGTAGGAATAAAATGTTTACTAAATTACCAATCTCCAATATAATAGGCTTAATTTCATACAGATAAAATCCATTAAAAGACAATGATTTGGGTCAACAACAAAAAACATTGCAATATAAGTGGAATCATGTTAATAAATTTTTCGAAAAACTTTCCATTAGAAAACCTGCATTGAAATTTAAATGTCATCAGTTTGGACAAAACTCTTGATCATATATTGTTTTGTTTGTTCGGTTGGATTCATGAGACATCAAATATACTTCAGTACTGAATCGTGTACAAGCCAATATGACAAAACTGGTGCACAGTGAAGTTAAGGCAATGTTAAACACAGTGAAGTTAAGGCAATGTTAAACACAGTGAAGTTAAGGCAATGTTAAACACAGTGAAGTTAAGGCAATGTCAAACACAGTGAAGTTAAGGCAATGTTAAACACAGTGAAGTTAAGGCAATGTTAAACACAGTGAAGTTAAGGCAATGTCAAACAAAGTGAAGTTAAGGCAATGTTAAACACAGTGAAGTTAAGGCAATGTTAAACACAGTGAAGTTAAGGCAATGTTAAACACAGTGAAGTTAAGGCAATGTCAAACACAGTGAAGTTAAGGCAATGTTAAACACAGTGAAGTTAAGGCAATGTTAAACACAGTGAAGTTAAGGCAATGTTAAAAACAGTGAAGTTAAGGCAATGTTAAAAACAGTGAAGTTAAGGCAATGTTAAACACAGTGAAGTTAAGGCAATGTTAAAAACAGTGAAGTTAAGGCAATGTTAAAAACAGTGAAGTTAAGGCAATGTTAAAAACAGTGAAGTTAAGGCAATGTTAAACACAGTGAAGTTAAGGCAATGTCAAACACAGTGAAGTTAAGGCAATGTTAAACACAGTGAAGTTAAGGCAATGTTAAACACAGTGAAGTTAAGGCAATGCTAAAAACAGTGCTGGGATTACAAATCTGCTAGGCATATGAATAATTGGCTTTTATGAGAGCATGTATTAGGATGTTAAAAAGAAAGGTCACTTTAAATTAAAAAATGGGATCCATGCTGCCATCATGTTGTAAGTGAAATCACATTATAACAAATCAAGTTATAATGGGTTTTACCTGTATTACCAATAAGAATAATCAGTTAGAATGGGTCTTACCTGTATTACCAATAATAAAAATATTCTCTATAAATATTATTTTTATTAGGTTGCAAATCTTACTCTAATAGGGACCTGTTCAATTAACATCACTAAATGAATAATCACCAATTATAGATTCATACACCTGTTTCTCTGTGATGTTGTAAACCTCCTTCCAACTTTAATATGTGTTTGCTTTTTAATATTTATAAAAGATCTGGTCATCTTCTGGTCACATTAGAGATTAAAACAGCACATTTGTAGTAAAAAAAATTTAAGTATCTTTGGAAATGTGCATTCATTGAAATCTGGCATGTATTTTAGCTGCGAATATATCATGTATTTAAACGTATTATAATTACATGCAGTCGGAGACATAAAAACCAAACATTGTGTCTTCCTTTTCAAAGCCAAATCTTGAGCATTATTTGATGAAATTCCATTAGGACTTGTGATAAATGTCAATCACCTGATGCAATTATGTTATTGGTGACAACAACAATGAATTTAATTTAGTAATATGTATGTGTCCATGCCTCTGTCTTTACTCATATAGCTCAATTGGCAAAGTGAAGCTCACCTGTAGTCATCAGAATCATCTGATTCTTTCTTAGACATGGCCTTCTCCTTTTGCTTCTTGGGTCTTTCCTTCTTTGGCAAAAATCTGAAAATTAATTTTATAAAGTCATAAATATATTTTGTACAATTGTAACAAATACTATTTCAGCAAATTGTGTTTCATAACAAAAAATAATGTTACTTTCCTGTGTAAATAGTGAAGACAAAAACAAAACTATGCAGCTGCCCCATGCAGTTGAAATTGTGTTTAAACAAGAAAATTACATTGTATGTTATTCTCTGCCCTCTGCCTACCTTGATAAAGTTGCTGAAATTATTCAGTGATGACTTATGACATGAATCCTTGCCCCATGCCTACCATTCTAAGTCACTGAAATCATACAGTGGTGACTTCTAACAGTAAATGTTGTGACAGAGCTGTAGAGATTCTGGTATGAAGTTGGGGGGACAATAAAATATTTTGAGGATGATGATAATGATATGATGTTCATGATAAAGATGACTGAAAACAGTTAAAAGATAAACAATTAAGATAACAATGAACTGCTTCAAATAAAGGTTTAACACATGGCCAAATCAATGTGGAATAAATATTTCTGTATTCTACCGGTATTCATATAACACATCAGTGTTTTCCAGGCCATCAATCAAATCTTTGTGTTGCTGCTTGCATTTGCAATGTGCGTCAATGTGCATTACATGAGTAAACTGCCTTTGCTAAATACATTTTAATCTGTTGACAGAAGGACTGTTTCTCTTATATTTTTCTTCGGCTTAGGTTACTCAAGATATCTACATTATCACCTAAAACTTCGTTGGCTTATAATTATCAACAATAACAATGGCATAAATTATTGTCAACAATTTCTTTGGCTTATAATTATCAACAATAATGATGGGATAAATTATCATCAACAATTTCTTTGGCTTATATATATCAACAATAACGATGGCATAAATTCTCATCAACAGTTTCTTTGGCTTATAATTATCAACAATAACGATGGCATAAATTCTCATCAACAATTTCTTTGGCTTATAATTATCAACAATAACGATGGCATAAATTATCATCAACAAATCCTTTGGCTTATAATTATCAACAATAACGATGGCATAAATTATCATCAACAAATCCTTTGGCTTATAATTATCAACAATAACGATGGCATAAATTATCATCAACAAATCCTTTGGCTTATAATTATCAACAATAACGATGGCATAAATTATCATCAACAATTCCTTTGGCTTATAATTATCAACAATAACGATGGCATAAATTATCATCAACAAATCCTTTGGCTTATAATTATCAACAATAACGATGGCATAAATTATCATCAACAAATCCTTTGGCTTATAATTATCAACAATAACGATGGCATAAATTATCATCAAAAATTCCTTTGCCTTATAATTATCAACAATAACGATGGCATAAATTATCACCAACAATTCCTTTGGGTTATAATTATTGACAATAACGATGGCATAAATTATCATCAACAATTCCTTTGGGTTATAATTATTGACAATAACGATGGCATAAATTATCATCAACAATTCCTTTGGGTTATAATTACTGACAATAACGATGGCATAAATGTTCAGACTTTTATTTTAATATTCTTTATAATGCTACAACACGTGTTGATAACCAAGGGGAGGTAACTACCTAGTGGCATCATCTTCAGAGTCTTCACTGTTGGAATCAAAAATAGCAGAAAACTCCTTTTTATCAGCCTCTGTAGCTTTTCCTGGCCCTTTGGGACGTTTTATCTCCGGTAGTTGGTCAGCATCAACAATCTGAAGAAAACAAAATGAGTAATTTATAATCAATGCCAGGCCCTTGTATACCAATTAATGCCAGACCCTTGTATACCAATTAATGCCAGACCCTTGTATACCAATTAATGCCAGACCCTTGTATACCAATTAATGCCAGACCCTTGTATACCAATTAATGCCAGACCCTTGTATACCAATTAATGCCAGACCCTTGTATACCAATTAATGCCAGACCCAGTTCCTTCCATACCAAATATTACAAGCAGCTGTGTTTATATACACTCCAGTGTACAAAGCAAACCTCCATGGCAGTGCAAAGACATTTACTCTGTTTTGGATTCCAGGAAGGGATATATTACCATACAGGATGTGACTAAACCTTTATTTGGGAATGTCATTTAATGTCCCCTTTATTTTGGAGTAATTTTAATGTAACTGATATTGAAAGATAGGTCTTTTCTGTTGAATATGTCTCATAAAATGAAAAAAAACCATTATATTCAATGGCTTAGGAAAGACAAGTTGAGCTGTATCATCTCCCAAAAAGATATTTATAAAGCAAGTCCCTTACCTGATCCTTTTGTGAGATTGTTAACTGTAGCTCCCTGTCCCTCAACTTTCTCCAGGTCTGGTAAAATTTTGCCAGTGGAGTTCCTTCTTCTTGACATTTCCTTTCCCATGCAATCTAAAATATTTGAAATACACAAGTGATCATATCAAATAAAATGTATATAATTGAAAAACTGATCTTAATTCTTTGTTAGCAAAAGAAAACAAAATTGCACTCAGTTAACATTAATTATATTTTACTTAACACATGACAAATATGTCTTCAACAATGTGCCAAAAACTAGTTCATTAAAATAATAATTATTTCATTGTTTTAATTATAGTGTGCTATATTAGTTGTGGAAGTTAAAACAGACATGTGTGCTGACATACTACAGCATTTTTATCTGACATTCATATAGGCAGACATACTTACTACAGCATTTTTATCTGACATTCATGTAGGCAGACATACTTACTACAGCATTTTTATCTGACATTCATATAGGCAGACATACTTACTACTGCGGTTTTATCTGACATTCATGTAGGCAGACATACTTACTACTGCGGTTTTATCTGACATTCATGTAGGCAGACATACTTACTACAGCATTTTTATCTGACATTCATATAGGCAGACATACTTACTACTGCGGTTTTATCTGACATTCATGTAGGCAGACATACTTACTACTGCAGTTTTATCTGACATTCATGTAGGCAGACATACTTACTACAGCATTTTTATCTGACATTCATATAGGCAGACATACTTACTACTGTGGTTTTATCTGACATTCATGTAGGCAGACATACTTACTACTGCAGTTTTATCTGACATTCATGTAGGCAGACATACTTACTACTGCGGTTTTATCTGACATTCATATAGGCAGACATACTTACTACTGCGGTTTTATCTGACATTCATGTAGGCAGACATACTTACTACAGCATTTTTATCTGACATTCATATAGGCAGACATACTTACTACAGCATTTTTATCTGACATTCATGTGTGCAAACATACTTACTACTGCGGTTTTATCTGATAGAGCTATAGTTGCAGTTTTCCGTTTCTTGGTGATGAAGTTGCTGTTTTCCTCCACTTTTTCCAGTATCTGTTTCATCTGTTTGCAGTAGTTGGCTACTTTACATTTTTTCACAAAGTCTTTTAACTGGGTTAAAGGATAACAAGAAAATAAACGAGTTCAAAGATAACAAGAACAAATATTCACTATTTTTAAATGAAAACTCCAAACTCACTCATTAAATCACCCACCAACCATCTGGCAGTGATCTACACACAGTGCCATGGTTCCAGGGAACATATTGCATTTTCCTTGCACCCAAAATGACCAGACACTCATCCACACCCAAAATGACCAGACACTTATCCACACCCAAAATGACCAGACACTGATCCACACCCAAAATGACCAGACACTGATCCACACCCAAAATGACCAGACACTCATCCACACCCAAAATGACCAGACACTCATCCACATCCCATACAGAGGGAACCAATGAACATATTGAACTTTCTCCATTCATGAATGAGTGACCTGGGAATCATAGATACCCCCTAGAGATGGACACTGGGATTATAATGCAATCTTGTATATTTAATTGTTGTCAGAAAATATTTTCCAATGTCAATGTTATCGAGAATTTTGTACATTCAACCTTTTATGTCAACGAACCCATGTACAGATACTGATACTCCTCTGATGGTAACCATAGCAACATAACTACAATTATTTGTTTTTGAATTTCAACTAGCAAGTTTAGCATGACTTTTGATAATGGACAAAGAGAGGATATCCTAATATTCTTGACACTTTATGGAAATAAGAGGATAAAAGTAAAATTAAAACAACTTCAATTTCCACAAAATATCAGCATTACAAAAATAATACAGGTCTTTAAAGAAGATACAAACAAATTATTATTACATATTTGGTGTATCTACCATACTGTGAATGCATAAAGAAAAACTACAATTAAATGGTGAAAAATTATTCTGGGAGACTGTGTCCTATTTATGCTTTAATTTTTTAAAATCCATGCCCAACCATTTCTGAAAAATCTTCAACTTTCTCAAAACAACTGTCTTGGAAGACAAAACAAATGAATGCTGATTTGAACAAAATGCAAGATTAATTTGGACAATGTGAAATATTATAATGACAAAAGTCAAATGCACATACATGTCTTATTTTAGTAGCTATGCCAGTTTTTGCAAGCATATAACAGAATGTGGTTCACAAATTTGCATTAAATAGTTTGAAAATGAAGATCATAAGGGCATTCCACCATATGAATTCAAACTATCTTTAATAAATAATAAATAAATTTAAAGTCAAAATCAAAATGCCCAAAAGATAGCTATCAAACTTACTTTTTTTTTGTGAAAGAAAACCCAAATAACATTTCACTGCTGACAATAAAGAAAACCCAAATAACATTTCACTGCTGACAATAAAGAAAACCCAAATAACATTTCACTGCTGACAATAAAGAAAACCCAAATAACATTTCACTGCTGACAATAAAGAAAACCCAAATAACATTTCACTGCTGACAATAAAGAAAACCCGAATAACATTTCACTGCTGACAATAAAGAAAACCCAAATAACATTTCACTGCTGACAATAAAGAAAACCCAAATAACATTTCACTGCTGACAATAAAGAAAACCCAAATAACATTTTACTGCTGACAATAAAGAAAACATTATGTGCAAAATATAGATGTACAATCAAGTACATGTATTGAGTTGCATCATAAATATGACAGGACTTCAGTTTAAATTTTTACTATAGAAGTTTGATTTAGTAATATTCTATATTAGTAAAGACTATAGTATAAAGATAATTCCAATTTTATGGATTAACCATGTTTTCTACAATTTGATTGATAAACAGGTCATGTGATATTGATCTGGAACTAGGTTTTGGTTTCCATGTCATTTAATATGAAGTTTTTATCTATATCAATCCATTACACCACAATAATAACATACCACCGACCCATGACTTCAAAGCAAAATGTTCAAAACCCCAGATTAAAATCCTCCATCTGAGGGTAAAATCCTGCACTTGAATATTATCTATATTTGCTGAAGATCTGGCATATGGCAGTGTCTACAAGCCAACCTTCAGAATGTATTGCATTTCATTTCATCAATATTTTCTAGTAGCTATTCAAGGTCAGGGTCATTTTATGTACTGAAGATATAGAGTTATGAGGATATCACTAAAATGGACATGAGTTTTGAAGATATCACTAAAATGGACATGAGTTTTGAGGATATCACTAAAATGGACATGAGTTTTGAGGATATCACTAAAATGGACATGAGTTTTGAAGATATCACTAAAATGGACATGAGTTTTGAGGATATCACTAAAATGGACACGAGTTTTGAGGATATCACTAAAATGGACATGAGTTTTGAGGATATCATTAAATTGGACATGAGTTTTGAAGATATCACTAAATTGGACATGAGTTTGCTTCTGATAGAAATGCAGAGAAGCATTAACGAATGATATAACCATAAGTTTTATATGCAAGCACAGTTTTAAAACAGGAATAATCTCTTTTAAATAGCATCAACTATTTCATGGAAATTGTTTTTAAAACAATCATCGCAAGCTCCTTGGATGACTGCCATGACCTGCTCTGGCACTCTTCCACGTATTACGACATAAAAATCAATCTTCTGGCTAGTAAAAATGGGGCCATATATTATGTAGCATTGAAGAGGATAATGAAAGAAAACTTTGAGCTACCTAAATGTGAACGCTTTTAAATCAAACCTGTTGACATGATGAGAGAAAGGAAGTAAATTGGAATTATAATGATTAAATGATCATGGTTGGGTATTTACTGATGTGTAAATTATTACCTATTCACTTGTGAAGTTAACTTTAAGTTTTTCAGACTTATTTACTTTGCGATTGATTCAGTTAAATGTACACATCGATAAATACCAAACCATGATCATTTAATGCTATTATATATATATATATATATATATATATATATATATATATATATATATACATACATACTATTGAGAGATAAAATCTTCCTGCATAAGCCCTGTCCACAGTTTGTATGATGTCTCCATACAATAATATACTTTCACTTTTGAATGAAGATGAATGAGTTGCTTAAAAATATTTTAATATTAAATTAGCAAGGCAAGCTAAATTCTTTACATTACTGCACCTGAATGGTGAATACAGAACTGTGATATCCTTATCTCACACAAAGTCAGAGTATTGCTATAATAAATAAAGCTTTTAAGTGCTCAACATACCTTGGAAATAATTCAAAAACATCAGCTTAAATAATTCTATACCAAATTTAAATTTATCATGATACTATATGATATTTCTCATGGACCTAACCATCCTATGATGATTATACGGTCTGAATAAACCTCCACCCAAACACAGTAATAACGTACATGTATCTTTACCTGTAAAACTGCTGCAAGGGCCAACTCTGGGAAGCCAATGGTATGAGAGTGAATGTGGAAATGTTCCAGGAGAAGCTCATACAACTGGTCAATGACTCCATCCTGAAGGGAAAAAAAATATCAAGACTTTCAAAGCAAGTGTGATAAGTCAAGTGGGGTCTCCACATTATTTGAATGTGCCATATAAATAGAAATGGTATGCATAAGGGTACCATCAATGCTAAGACCCTAAGAAACACTTGCATACTTCCAAGGGTACCTCCTGTGTTAAAACTTTGAGAAACACTTTGAATAAAAGCATCAAGCATATCATTTCCATCAATGAAAATATCCAGTTCATTTATGAAATATAAGAGGCTGATACACTGCCATATTTGAATATTTGTTTTCACATTTTCGATGACGGGAAAGGAAAATTACTATTTGCCAAAAGCCTACATACAGAGCCCAGTATCTGAAATTCAACTCCAACCACCATCTTGAAAATAAGAGGTCAGGTAAACAGCATTTTTAGTACTGAGGAAGACCGTGTGACTGATGTCAATCATTTTCAGAAAGCTTTAAAGGCAAATAGTTACAAAAATGGGATCTTTGTATTTCTTGAAAAAGTACAGAGAAATGAAAAAGTTGAAGGAGAAAGATGTGTAACTGTCCCTTTATCGTATAATGGTGGACTCTCCAAAAGACTATAAAAATATTTTCAAAGCTTTGCTAATGTTACAAACCCTATAACACCATATAACACCATCCCAAAGACCTTTGAATATGAAGTGCCCAATCATACATAAGTTCCAGAGATAACAAAGGAAACAAATATATCGGGGAGACCGATAGAAGCCTTGAAACAAGATATATATTTATGCACCAACTGAGAATCCAAGACAGCGGTTGGTGAACATTACAAAATATCAGTGCATAATTTCTCATGGGATAACATCAGAGTGCTTTAGAAAGAGTTTAATAACCAAAGAAGAAAAATAAGTGAAGCTATTGGAATCATCACAAGGGAGCCAGTGTTGAACTGTCATTATAGATTGGACTACAAATCACTTGAAGTCAGGAACATTAGAATCACAGGGTGCATGGGAATTTTGCCGTGAATTCTGCTCACCTATTTGAGGATATATGAGGTAAAATAATTCTGATAAGATTACGAGTCCAGAAGTATCTTATCAAAGGAAAGATAGCTCGTCATTCTTTCTCCAGCCAAAGGGGTGAGTGTTGAATTTATATTTCGTTTTATTGTGAATTTTATTCAGTTTATCATTTCATGTAATGATGCCTTTATTACAATGCAGATTTAAAACGTGGAATATTTTGAATTACTAGTCACTATTAGACTTTAAATGCAATAGCGTAATCTAAGTTTTAGATTGTTTTAGAAACAACTATTATTAGTTTGGTTTCATTATTGTAGCTGATTTGTAGCGGAACGTCTCTGATTTGTAGCGGAACGTCTCTGAAACTGTAGCTGAACGTCTCTGAATGTCTCTGAATTGTAGCTGAATGTGATTGATTGTGCCGTGATTATGCTGTTTAATTGTGCAATCAAATTGAGGTATCTGACTGTCTGTCTGTCGGATTGTATGTCCGTCTACGTCTGTCGAGATGTGTAAATATCCGGAAATCTAGAAGTCTAAATGTCCGAGTGTCGGAGCTGTCTAGAGGTGTAAACGTCCGGGGTAGCATCTAAGTATTTGGGGGCCGATGGTTCTAGTAGATGCTGTATGCTGTCTGTACGTATAACTGTGGTGGATCCGTGAAGGGCAAACGACCGATAAAAGTATTGGTCAACCCTAGGTATTCGGAGAAGCTGGGCGGCGATTCAACAGTTGGTGAATCGTACGGTTGTACAGGGTCGAGACACATGTGTGTGTTGCAATTGTAGTTACAATTGAATACGTTGTTATATTTACATAGATACTTTGAATCACAGTAGTATTTCAAGGGATTATATGAATCTCAATAAAAGTTAGCAACTTGATTAAATACATGTATATGTTTGAGCTAGTTGTCGCAATCCATACGTGCGATAGTATAGTTTGATGTTTGTATTTGTTATCGCAATTTATACTTGCGTTAATATAACTTTTGTAAAGGTTCCTTGGATCTGTGTTTAGTCCAGGAGATTCCTTGGTTCTGTGTTTATTTTGTATTAATATTTAATTTATTGTTGAATTGTGAATAGTTGTGAAGCGAGATTGTGGGTTGAATGCATGAGTTATTGTGTTGATACATCATTAGTTTTCATTAATAATTTATTTCATAAATTTACATTATCTTCACATATTGTGTTTGTGTTGTTCATTTAATCCACCATCCACTCGGTAACAATTCTGTTACAAACGTAAAATTTCTGTATCAAAACATTACGAGATTCTGAAACTCTTTCATGTTAAAACTCTTTACATTTCTTTTCAAGTGAGCCTGTCCCTGCTACAATGTCGGAGGATGTGTATGGGTAAAAATATATTAAAGGGGAAAATGCTAAACGATTACTTTTCAACCGATGATGTTCAGATACTTCATTCGAGGTTAAGTCCCTTCAGCTATCAGAAACTTGAAAGATGTAAGTATGTAGGAGTTGTTTCCCTTGTACAAAGCCTTCTAATAAAACGTAACGTACGCTAAAGAAATAATCTGTATTTACGTTTTGTATTGTCCTTTTTTATTCTTAATAAATATACGTAGCAAAAATGTAATTACTTATGTCCTATGTCATTTATCCTCTCATTTTATAATGGTTCAATAAACGCAAACGTAAAGATATTTTCCCATCAAGACAAAGAACATTTAGTGTCGTTCAATCTTGGATCGATCAATAAGATCATACCACAGGAACTCTAGCAAACGTTATAACGTTCAAAATGAGGCTTAACATAAATCTGGAAGAGTAGCCGATTGGTTGGTACGTTATTCGTCGTGTTTTATTAAAAGTTTAGATTACACAAATGTCAAATTTTAACCACCCCATCCCCCAACACACACACACATACACACGCTTTACAGTTGCTTGCTTCTGTACGGTAACAATCCATCACGGAGTAGTACACTGTCCGCTATCAAACCAATACATTATACCACCTCTGATATATATTTATTCAACAGTAAAGTAAGTTTTGATTTACGATTATCGAACACATAACCTTCGAATTTGTATTGTTCGGGAGGAAGAGACCAAAAAAAACTCCCAAAGTATTTGAGAAACCTACTAAATAAATTTTACTGACCATCAACTCGTTGTGCGTAGGTCCAATCAGCTGCCAACAAAAAGTAAAGTACCAACTGCCAACACTTGCCAAAAAAGGCCAGTTTACCGTACCAACTGCCACATTCATGAATGATTATTGAATATCTTAACCCAGTTTTCCCTTACATTCTAGTTTAAATCCTAGCCTACTTGTCTCGAATGAAAACGTGCATTGATCACAATGGATACAAAGTCACAATAACGACATGCATCTTTTTGTGGTTGGTGGTGGTGGCAGAAGTGACATAACAACAACCTATCATCGCACGAGATTTCTAATATGATGGAGTTACCTCCCATAGGCCAGTTCGGCATAATATGGTTTTAGAAATGCCAATGCATACCTATTGCTCTATTCTCCTAAGTGCAAAGGCGCTAAAAACTATTTTAAAAAATCACGATACCGAAACAATCTACTGTATTAAGTGTCGTAAGTTATTTTAAAAATAACTAATTGTTCATGCATTCCAAGCTCCATTCATCAGATATAAAGTTTTCAAAATGGCAACTGTTGTGCAAGCGGTAGCCATTTCACATAAGACCATCTAGATGTCATCGTAAGACTTCTGATGAAAATTCCATTATAATATTACGTTTTGTCCAGGACAAGTAGTGACAAACAAGGCTCTGAAGATGGCCCCGATGGTGGCAAAACTTGACATCAGACCGGCATAATGTTGAGCTAGAACGAGCGAGATATATGATGAGGTCTTCCATTGAAAACCCCATACTGACATGAACATCCATTCTAGAGAAATTACAAGATTTTCCAGATGACGCTGTGGCGGCCACATCGACGTCATATCGGCACCATTTTATTTAGGAATAACTATATATTATGATTAAGCTTTCAGGTTAAATTCCGCAGGTAAATATGACATCCCGTTTCAAAAGACGTGGCGATAACATTATCTATAAGATCGCTGCCATATGGAACGTCTGACCGGTAACCAAAAACAAACCAATTTAAGATTATAAGAAGTCTTGTAGTGAAAACCCCATGTTGATAATACCACCCATTTAGAAGAGGCAGCAATGATAAGCTTGTTCAAAATTGAGGCTGTGGCAGCCATACTGGGCGTCTGAGTCTTACTATTTTTCATTAGGCTCATCTAGAATATGGAGTGCATTTGTTTTGCTTTCATGTTTTCTGACAATCCTCCACGAAGTTTAAGATGAGTAGCGATAACAAACCTATGCCCACGATCGGACGTACGACAGAAAACATACGATCAAATATGGCTTCTGGTCTTTTACCAGAAGAGCTATAAAAAAAGGTCGCAGGAAAGAAACCTCCTTCATGTGCCTTCGATTACAAGTATTTGTGACAGCTACGGGGTGATATACAACACCATTTTCATACAGAAGTACAAGGTAACTATAAAGTAAAAAAATTCATTTGCACTTTAGCACAGCAGCTAATGCTAGTCTCGGCTTACTACTGGTATCATTTGACGTTAGAGGACACAGCTCTACTTAATGGTTGCACTCTAGTTAAAACAAACTATTCAAATGGCACAAATGAAAGTATGGGCACAAAGTAGCGTATCAGCAACAACATCAAAAGTAGTAGTAGTAGTAGTAGTAGTAGTAGTAGTTTCGATGCTGCTCTTGCTACCTCTGCTGTCACTAGGGTAACTCTAATTTTCTTGTTAAAGTTTGAGAGATGGAATGAGTCAAAGTTTCATCAGTTACCGACAGCTTAATCGTTAAATGTAATTAGTTTGTCTCAAAACATTACGTAAAAGGTGAGCTTGGACCTTATACGAGATTTCCTACTAATGGAATGCACCAGGATAACTGCATGTCCACTTCCATGCTTTGACCATTGTTTGACAGTCTGATCACAAATTACACGCTTAAACGACAATTTCCCGAACATCCCTTTTCTGTGACGTTACTTGGTTTCTATTGAGTTGAGGAAGCTTTATCAATTCCTAATCAGTCTTTCTTTCTTATTGGTGGATAATGCAGCCTTAATATGACGCATACATCTTAGCTTAACCAATCATAGGTGTTTGAAAAGCCGTTAAAACCAACGAACAACAACGTCCTTTTCACGCCAAAGTCAATATTTCATAAAAAAAAATATCGTGTCTATACTGAAATACAAAACCAGCAGGAATTTTCCACGACAATACTACTGGATTAAACCGAACAGAATCCTGTGGATAGCTTTCAGTGTCATATATTGTAAACAAAAGGTCTAATTAATGGTTTAATGAGTTGCAACGTTCAAAAGTGATAAAGAGATTTGTCCATTTAGTTTGAATTCTGCAGTCAATCTTTCTTCCAATGCATTCATCGGCAATACTATAATTATAATCCTGATAATATCGATTTCAAAGCACACGGAAGACTCGGCTAGTATTTTTAATACTAAAACACATTTTCCTATTATACTGAATTTTTTTTAAAGCTACGTTAAAAATCCTAATCAAACAAACAAACCTATTATACTAAACGAGATACAAATTTCATGCGAGCAAGCGTGTGTGTGTAAAGAGACGTTTTGACTGATAGTTCATAAAGATCATAAACAAATTTTTCTATAGATTTTAATAGGCTGGCAACTATTTCAGCTTGAAAAGTGCTTATATTATGAAACGAGACACCGCGTGTCCTCTATCCGTCATAATGACAAGGCGGTTTTATGGAAATCAGGTAAGTAACAATCTACGCAATTGCTTTGTAGAGGTCGTGCGATGAGATCCCATCTCTTGCCGAAAATTTAAATAAACATGGCTGATGCAAGAAATGAGTTAGAAAATGGGACTTGCCTTGAACTTCGCGTTGGAACAGAGTTGTTTACTTAAATTCCTTTATATATATGCAACTTTGCAATACCACGTTGTCACCATTAATTATAGTCCATGTACAGCTGTCATGTATTTATCTTCCATGTGCATTTAGCGAGAAAATGTATGTATGTATGTATGTATGTATGTATGTATGTATGTATGTATGTATGTATGTATGTATGCATGCATGCATGCATGCATGCATGCATGCATGTACGGAAATTGCTACCCGTGTAGTCTAAAGAAGAATGCTTGATAATATTAGGCTGAATTAATAACTGAATACAATAATTAATTCTACGATCTAACCACAAGACCACCGGAGCGGTCCACAGTAGTATTTAAGAAATCTAAACAAAAAAAAAAGAAAAAACAAGTAAAATCGACGCATTTTAGGGGTTTAGGTCGAGCCATATGGCTTCCTCCTCCTACCTCGATTTGGCCTGCCTGCCCGTGGTCACCCGTGCGGAGATTTCATGGTTTCGGGTGAATATGCATAAACCATTCAAATCACTCCTAGCGCAATTTAATACATATTGTCAAATGTGACCCAACGTTTGTAGTAGTAGTGTTTAACGCCATTTTTCAGCACACGATAGGCTATACATGGCGGCCAGTATTACTGGTGGAGGAAGAACCTGGGAAAATTTGCGGGAAAAACCACCGACCCACAAGAAGCTACTGGCAAGCTTTCTCACATACCCACACTGGCCGAATCTGAGACCCGAACCTACGCAGACAGAAATGAGATGACAGTGATCCGTAACGGAGAGCGTGTTAGACCACTCGGCCACTCGGGCCCCTTACACCGTTTGTGATAAATGGGTGTAGCGGATTGTTGTGTTCTGCTTGTGACAACGAGAAGAAAATCCCAAATTTCCATTTCCTGTTGCTTTACCAAACAGAAGAGTTCGTGTTCCCGTTTCTTTGCTCTCAACTTACCTATTATTTATTTCTGAAACTTGGAAGAAAACACAATTAACGTTTGCAAGGAGAATAGACATGCCAATCCATAACGAATATAGGTGTAGAACGTAAATATTTAATATCAACTGCAGCTATCAAACACAAACATCCTTGAGCAATGTGAGAAAAATAAAAATAAAAATAAGTAAGGAGGTGACAGAGAGATGGTCAGATTATTTCATGCACATAAACTGCAGCAACTGCTAAGGACGCCATTGCAAATCTCCAAGATTTTCACCGCATATTATACTTCAGGCCCTCGATATCCTCCCCGATACTCTTTCACCCACCCCCACCCTCTGTCCCAGAACCTGGAATTATAATGCAAAGTCCACAAGGCACAAGCTTCTTCCTGATATGATTAGATACATAACGTTTGGTTGCAAAATATTAGAAAATGGCAGCTGAACTGAAATTTGTGTAAAAGGTATGTTGGTTTGAACCTCACTGTTAACCCATTATTGCTACATCCTAACAAAAAAATGGGACTTAAGACACCAATCAGAGACTCATTGAGCCAAACATTACACCACACTGGCAAAGACAACATATGATGAAGCGCTGCCAAAGACCAGACAGACTTTCAGAAGGCATAACAATATTCCCAATGAATTTTTAAAAAAACCCTAAACAACAGTATTTTCAAGAATCAAGAATGGCAAAACCTAAAGTGAGAACTAATGTGATTTTTACACATGAGATAAAATTTACCAGTTATTTACTTAAAACTATTCTTTTCGTGTCATTTTATGCTTCAGCATGTTTGGTAGTGTTCAACAGATTGAAGCAACAGGTTTCTTACATTAATGGGTAATGTCAGTTGTTCTGTGTACATAGGGTAGTAATGGGTAATGTCAGTTGTTCGATGGACATTGAGTAGAAACATACGTATCTTTCAATGGGTAATGGCAGTTGTTCTGTGTACATAGAGTAGTAATGGGTAATGTCAGTTGTTCTGTGTACATTGAGTAGAAACATACGTATCTTTCAATGGATAATGTCAGTTATTCCGTGTACATGGAGTAGTAATGGGTAATGTCAGTTGTACATAAGAGTAGCGATATATAATATCAGTTGTTATATATACATAGAATAGTAATGGGTAATATCAGTTGTTATGTATACATATAATAGTAATGGGTAATGTCAGTTGTTCTGTATACATAGAATAGTAATGGGTAATGTCAGTTGTTTTGTATACATAGAATAGTAATGGGTAATATCAGTTGTTCTGTGTACATATAATAGTAATGGGTAATGTCAGTTGTTCTGTGTACATATAATAGTAATGGATAATGTCAGTTGTTATGTGTACATAGAGTAGTAATGGGTATTTCAGTTGTTCTGTGTACATACTGTAGCAATGGGTATGGTCAGTTGTTCTGTGTACATAGTGTAGCAATGGGTATTGTCAGTTGTTCTGTGTACATAGAGTAGCAATGGGTATTGTCAGTTGTTCTGTGTACATAGAGTAGCAATGGGTATTGTCAGTTGTTCTGTGTACATAGAGTAGTAATGGGTATTGTCAGTTGTTCTGTGTACATAGAGTAGCAATGGGTATTGTCAGTTGTTCTGTGTACATAGAGTAGTAATGGGTATTGTAAGTTGTTATGTGTACATAGAGTAGTAATGAGTAATGTTCTGTGTACATAGAGTAGCAATGGGTATTTCAGTTGTTCTGTGTACATAGTGTAGCAATGGGTATTTCAGTTGTTCTGTGTACATAGTGTAGCAATGGGTATTGTCAGTTGTTCTCTGTACATAGAGTAGCAATGGGTATTGTCAGTTGTTCTGTGTACATAGAGTAGCAATGGGTATTGTCAGTTGTTCTGTGTACATAGAGTAGTAATGGGTATTGTCAGTTGTTCTGTGTACATAGAGTACCAATGGGTATTGTCAGTTGTTATGTGTACATAGAGTAGTAATGAGTAATGTTATGTGTACATAGAGTTGTAATGGGTATTTCAGTTGTTCTGTGTACATAATGTAGCAATGGGTATTGTCAGTTGTTATGTGTACATAGAGTAGTAATGGGTATTGTCAGTTGTTATGTGTACATAGAGTAGCAATGGGTATTGTCAGTTGTTATGTGTACATAGAGTAGTAATGGGTATTTCAGTTGTTCTGTGTACATAGAGTAGTAATGGGTATTTCAGTTGTTCTGTGTACATAGAGTAGCAATGGGTATTGTCAGTTGTTATGTGTACATAGAGTAGCAATGGGTATTGTCAGTTGTTATGTGTAGATAGAGTAGTAATGAGTAATGTTATGTGTACATAGAGTAGCAATGGGTATTGTCAGTTGTTCTGTGTACATAGAGTAGCAATGGGTATTGTCAGTTGTTTTGTGTACATAGAGTAGTAATGAGTAATGTTATGTGTACATAGAGTAGCAATGGGTATTGTTAGTTGTTATGTGTACATAGAGTAGCAATGGGTATTGTTAGTTGTTATGTGTACATAGAGTAGCAATGGGTATTGATAGTTGTTATGTGTACATAGAGTAGCAATGGGTATTGTTAGTTGTTATGTGTACATAGAGTAGCAATGGGTATTGTTAGTTGTTATGTGTACATAGAGTAGTAATGAGTAATGTTCTGTGTTCATATAGTAGCAATGGGTATTGTCAGTTGTTCTGTGTACATAGAGTAGCAATGGGTATTGTCAGTTGTTATGAATACATAGAGTAGTAATGAGTAATGTTCTGTGTACATAGAGTAGTAATGGGTATTGTCAGTTGCTATGTGTACATAGTGTAGTAATGGGTATTTCAGTTGTTCTGTGTACATAGTGTAGTAATGGGTATTTCAGTTGTTCTGTGTACATAGTGTAGCAATGGGTATTGTCAGTTGTTATGTGTACATAGAGTAGCAATGGGTATTGTCAGTTGTTATGTGTAGATAGAGTAGTAATGAGTAATGTTATGTGTACATAGAGTAGCAATGGGTATTGTCAGTTGTTCTGTGTACATAGAGTAGCAATGGGTATTGTCAGTTGTTTTGTGTACATAGAGTAGTAATGAGTAATGTTATGTGTACATAGAGTAGCAATGGGTATTGTTAGTTGTTATGTGTACATAGAGTAGCAATGGGTATTGTTAGTTGTTATGTGTACATAGAGTAGCAATGGGTATTGATAGTTGTTATGTGTACATAGAGTAGCAATGGGTATTGTTAGTTGTTATGTGTACATAGAGTAGCAATGGGTATTGTTAGTTGTTATGTGTACATAGAGTAGTAATGAGTAATGTTCTGTGTTCATATAGTAGCAATGGGTATTGTCAGTTGTTCTGTGTACATAGAGTAGCAATGGGTATTGTCAGTTGTTATGAATACATAGAGTAGTAATGAGTAATGTTCTGTGTACATAGAGTAGTAATGGGTATTGTCAGTTGCTATGTGTACATAGTGTAGTAATGGGTATTTCAGTTGTTCTGTGTACATAGTGTAGTAATGGGTATTTCAGTTGTTCTGTGTACATAGTGTAGTAATGGGTATTTCAGTTGTTCTGTGTACATAGTGTAGTAATGGGCATTTCAGTTGTTATGTGTACATAGTGTAGTAATGGGTATTTCAGTTGTTCTATGTACATAGAGTAGTAATGAGTAATGTTCTGTGTACATAGAGTAGTAATGGGTATTTCAGTGGTTCTGTGTACATAGAGTAGCAATGGGTATTGTTAGTTGTTATGTGTACATAGAGTAGCAATGGGTATTGTCAGTTGTTATGTGTACATAGAGTAGCAATGGGTATTGTCAGTTGTTATGTGTACATAGAGTAGTAATGAGTAATGTTATGTGTACATAGAGTAGTAATGGGTATTTTAGTTGTTCTGTGTACATAGAGTAGCAATGGGTATTGTTAGTTGTTATGTGTACATAGAGTAGCAATGGGTATTGTCAGTTGTTATGTGTACATAGAGTAGTAATGAGTAATGTTATGTGTACATAGAGTAGCAATGGGTATTGTTAGTTGTTATGTGTACATAAGAGTAGCAATGGGTATTGTTAGTTGTTATGTGTACATAGAGTAGTAATGAGTAATGTTATGTGTACATAGAGTAGTAATGGGTATTTCAGCTGTTCTGTGTACATAGAGTAGTAATGGGTATTGTCAGTTGTTATGTGTACATAGAGTAGCAATGGGTATTGTCAGTTGTTACGTATACATATAATAGTAATGGGTAATGTCAGTTGTTCTGTGTACATATAGTAGTAATGAGCAATGTCAGTTGTTCAGTGTACATAGAGTAGTAACCTAATTATATTTCTTAAATCAAGATAAGAAACCACACACATGGGGAAAAAGAAAAAAAGTTTCAAGTGGGATTCGGACGTGGGGGGTTTTTCGTGACAGGTCAGCATGTTTCAACTGTACCAAGCGACTGCCAACACGGCGTATGAAATTCTCTCATCCCGATATTATCGATGTCTAATAACTTCAGTGAAAAAAAAGAATAAAACTCATAATTCACAAAGAATTCTCAAAAACAATTCTCTTGCACAAAAAAATAATAACGAACGTCATAAATTTTGCTTGACTCACTACATGCATGCGCTGTTTAGAATTGCGTGCCTGATGTCTCCAAAATATGTTATTCCACTGACTGACCGCAAAGCAAAGGTCCTAAGTGGGTCAAACATCGTTTGTCTGCCTAGGGTTATCTCGAACAGCAAAGTTCGCTGCATTAAACACTAATATTAAGTTATGTCTTTAATGTTTTCTAAACGTATAATTCGAAGCAAACTTTGTTATTTTGGTGCTTATTTTATTTGAATTTTCTTTTCTTGAAAATTACTGAAAACACTATTAATTCAACTTGTTAGTGTCGTAAAGATATCGAGTTAAATCAACAGCTGCATTGATAGAAACGTAAATAAAAGAAATAAAACAGCTTTTGGCTCACAACATGCTCAGCATATCGGAAAGAATGCACCGATGTATAACAGTAAATTCAAAACTACGACCGTTAGCATCAAGTGCATTTTCCACTCAATGATTCCAAGTTGTCTTAATGGTTATAAACTCACGAGTTCCATAGCCGCATCGTTATTACCATTTCTGATGTTGCGTTTTAATAATTAGTAGTATACGCAAAGATTTACTCCGTTTAAACTGTGATATAACTTTTCACAGTTTTTGAAACTGGTCAACAATTTCCCAGTTTCAACTCTTAAGTCCGAATAAGTGATACTTAGTGATTTATTCTAATATTGTTATTATATATATATATATATATATATATATATATATATATATATATATATATACACACACACACACACACACACCAGTGGCATGCTGGATAAAGGAAGTAATAGTGGCATCTGTATTTAAATAATTAGGAGTGCTTTTAGTACATTTAAAACTCAAAATTAATTTTTCAGCCAAATTCAAACGATTATTTATTTATATCAATTAGCTCCTCACAAACGGCCGGATTATGTAATTTTTATATTAAAAAAATGTTATTCAGATCTGATTGAAGCAGAGCTTTTTTCTCGACTAGATAGCTGACCGAAATTTTTTATTTGTCGGTTAACTTACTTAATTAGAACTTTTCTGCCTAGATCCTGTAGATGCGGGCGTGTGTTTGCAAATAATCTTATAGCTAACAAATCGGTAGACATCCTTTGATAAAGGAACCGCATTTAGTGAAGAGCGATGAGTTCAGGAAGTGCTTGTTTTTCTTTTTTGTCGGTCACTATGAACATACTGGTAATGAAATAATTCGAGTGACTGGGTAATCTGAGTCAGCAAGGGAGTGACGGAAAACTCTGAATCAGCAATCTTCTACTTAAACAAAAGAAACTTGTAAAAGAGCATATTCGTCAGTCTGAATAAATGTATGAAAATGTTTACTCCTCCAAATATTGATAAAGGCCTAATTGATATTTAGCTACGTTAGTTTTGTCCTGATAAAACTACATACAAACATGTTCGAAATTGGTTTTGGTATTTTCGGGGAAGGAAATGACAAAATACTGAGGGTAGCAAAGTCGTAAACGAACGACGAACACACAAACGAACGGGCAAAACTATATATCCTTTTCCAACTTCCTTGGCGAGGTGATAGCGTGCAGTTCTGTTCTTTAAGTCTACCAAGCCGCCGAAACCAGAACATTTTGAAAATACAAGACCGACATTGTCTGATTCTTTAAGTGCAAGTACTGCAGCATGAACGAGTAGCTTCAGACCATGCAGCATATGCCCTACCCCCCCCCCCCCGTATAATCAAGACTTGCATTATAAAAAAATCCCTCCAAACATAAACAGAAATTTTAAAAAATTATTTTAAAAAAATTCCATGTGTACCAGGGCAACTTAGTACGATTCACCGCCTTGATAAATTTAGTACTTTGTGAGAAATCTAATTATTGCAGCTTCTAAGCGACCGAATAACATATATTTATTCGAACTGCACTTGAATTAGGCACAGTTTCCACTTCTTGACCGAATCATGATTGTTATTTAAAAGAATCTCTAACAAATAAGGCTAATTCTCAAGACTAAATTGCCTCGTCTCTTTAAATACAAAGTCTAAAAACATTGTACTATATTACTTATGTACCCAATAAAATCAGGTCAAAAAGTCATGCTATGATCATTCGGCTTGTTCGAAAGTCCCTAATTTCTTTTGTTAAATTCACTTTGAAGGAATGTATGGATGGAAATTCATTTATTATATAAGGCTTCATATTTAGAAAGATCTAGATTGTCTAACTTTCAAAGAGAACATAATTGATGTAAAGCTCATTTGTCCCCCCCCCCTCCTTTTGAAATTTGCCCAAACAACACTAATTCCGTTTCCGATCAAATAGCTTCGCGAAAACCTCATGGTTAAGGTTCCGTGGTCGGTACGATATCATGGATACTCAAAGAAGAAGGTAAACTTCAGTCGCCATTTCCCATCAAAATCTTTCAAAATTAAGACCCAAATCTGACCCAAAACAAAATGTGCTACGCGTTGATCTAAGGTTTCTTCAACGTTACCATTGGCATGGGCGTCCGTGTCCTCTGGAGAGATACACCGCTTCTTTGAACAATTATGTTTTTAAAAAAGGGCAGATAGTAATTTGAACAAAACCATCATGTATTTATTTATGGGCGGAAGCTTTCAATCCTTAAAAGAAAGGAAGGCTTTAGGAAGCTACTACATTAGGATCGATTCAAGCTTTATGAGAATGATAGAGCTTGAAACATTAACACTGTGATCACACGCGATATATTATTTGAAAAAATTGAAATAAAGTTGGGTTTCATTTACAAAGCAGACACTTAACATTTAACTAACGACTCCATCTCGCAACTCGTGTAACTGTACTCACTTTAAATGCTTTCTCTTGAAGCTGAGACTTGGACAGCTTGAGGATGCAAGCGAAGTTCAAAGGCTTGAAAGAAATAGACTTGTGTTTCTTATTGAAATCTGTCTGCTCAAATACCTGAAGAAGAATAAAATATCTCATTAATATTTATCGATTAATTTGTGTAAATAATGTGTCCGCTAAAGCATGATCGTTAAAAAAATGAAAGAAAACAAAGTAATTAAAAAAATGAAATATGTTGGTAAATATCATCAATATTTGGCATTATTAAATATATTCAAAATTTCGTGAATCCTAAATAAGCAGAATGTGTACTTTACTTACAAAGATGGCGGAATCAACAGATGGTTCTCCCATACAATCTCAAATTACACTTATTTCTTTTTTATTATTATAATTATTATTTGCAACTTCATTCACAAAATACACATCTTTTACACTGCTGATAGACTTTTAATTCCCCATGGAACATTTAGTTTCTAAAACACATTCAGATGCAGTTGGTAGAGCATTAGGCTTGAAGTTCAAGGGTCTTGGGTTAGATACCAGCCTGGACCAGCCCAGTGTCCTTGGGAAAAGCGCTTAGTTTGCATTTCATCGGGATGATAAAATCAATAATATGTTAAAAGCGCCACTAAAACAATAATCTCCACCCATCCACCCCAAACAAGCAACAAGAAAGAAAGAAAGAAAGAAAGAAAGAAAGAAAGAAAGAAAGACAGAAAGAAAGAAAGAAAGAAAGAAAGAAAGAAAGAAAGAAAGAACATGGCTACTGTGGCGGTCATACTGGATCTTTAAGACCACACTATAAGAAAACCTGTGTTGACATCACTTTCCGTTCAGACATTGTAACTAAAACAAGATTTTCAAGCTGTTTGCTGTGCTTGTCATATGCAATGCATCGTAATATGTTTTCTTTAGTGACGGCCATTTGCTGATACGACCATTCAGAAGGACTTGTGATATCAATATTCACAAGACAGCTACTGTGATAGCCCTACTTGGTACTCGAGTGACACCATGTTCGTTAAAGACCAATTAGACATCATGCGACGTCTTCATGTGCAAAACCTCCATGACGATATGTCAGATCAGCACCATTTGACTTTAGGACTAGCTAAACATCGTAATAAGTCTTTCAGTGAAAAGTTCAAGCTTATATGATGATACTTTCAGGAAGGGTTAAGATATCAAGATTTTCAAAAGAGCTATGGTGGTCGCCATATTAAATATCAGCGGAACCATTCTCATTTGGGATAATCTATACTTCATAAGGAGTCTTATGGAAGAAACCACATTTCAATATGACTTTTCATTCAGGAGAAGTAGCGATATTACGAGTTTCAAGATGGATGCTGTGGAGGTTATTGTAAATGTAACATAAGTACCATTTTCATGAAGGAGCACTAACACAGTAAGCAGCCCTTTAGTGAAAACTACACGTTGTTGTGACTATCCATTTAGAAGGAATAGCGATAACAAGATGTTCAACTGAATGTTTTTCGTTTAGAACCAACTAGATCAAAGGATGAATGTGTGTAAACTTTCATTGTAGTCCTCGAAGTAGTTTAAGGAGACCATAAAGTGGTGTTAGATAAATGCGGACAACACATCCCACAAGTTCTTCCGGCTATGACCCAGAGAGCTCAGTGCATGCTACGATGTACTGATGTTATGCGAATAAATTTAAGTGGCATTTTTCTAGTCTTTAATGTTCTTTTTTCTGAAAGCTGTCTATATGTCATGAAAGCGTCGGAGACACTGAGACGAATGACAATTAAAAAGTTGTTATAGTCAAGTGCTGTATTTTGTTTCTTTTCGAACTTTTCCATACACAAACAAACTCCAGTGAAATATTTTAAAACAATATCACATGATGATTTAGTTGTTTTTGGATTTATTTTAATAATCTCGTCTTCAGGGTTTCAATTATTCTATGTGATATTGCTATGTAAATATATATTTCTAATCATATTAGGACGGTCTCAGCTTTAAAGATACGTAGTACACATAGCCAATTTTCTTTCTTGCGTCAACTACAGCTGCGATGACCATATATGTGAACTCGTCTCCAAACGGTGACAACCTTATGCTAAGTTATGCTGATGTTGACGTCAAACACAAAGGTATACAACTCAAATAACACAGTATTTATTATCCAAACATCCACAAGATCTTAAATGCGAACTGTAATACATAAATCGGGTGGGGGAAGCACACTTTTGCTAATAAACACCGCGTGGAAGGTCAACCAAGATAAACAACAAATGAAGTTTTAAGAAGATAAACACATTCACTATGTATCTTATATCTTCGTAGAAAACAAACAAGCTCTAGTTAATTAAATAGTTTTTTCAACAATTTCACAGTTCATCTCTGCAAAGATTTAAGTAGTTACCAGTAGCCAGTATCAATTATATTGTAATCTCCACTACATAATGTCAACGCCAAGTATCTTGTTGTCTCAAGTAGTCAAGTAGCCAATGTCAACGCCAAGTATCTTGTTGTCTCAAGTAGTCAAGTAGCCAATGTCAATGTCAAATATCTTGTAGCCTACAGTAGCCAGTATCAACATAAGTTATCTTGAATTATCTAGTGACCAGTGTCAGCGTCAATTATCTTGTCATCTACAGTACCCAGTATCAACGTTAATTATCTTGTAGTCTACAATAGCCAGTGTCAACGTCAATTATCTTGCAGTGTCCAGTAGTGTTTGTCAACGTCAATTATCTTGTAGTTTCCAGTAGCCAGTGTCAACGTCAATTATCTTGTAGTAACCAGTAGTGTTTGTCAACGTCAATTATCTTGTAGTAACCAGTAGTGTTTGTCAACGTCAATTATCTTGTAGTAACCAGTAGTGTTTGTCAACGTCAATTATCTTGTAGTTTCCAGTCTAAAGGAGCCAGTATCAACGTTAGTTATCTTATATTATTTAGTGGCCAGTGTCAGCGTCAACTATCATGCAGAAAATAAATTCAGACCAAAGTGATTCGTACAACGATATGTTCGACCCTCTTCTTCTTTTTCATGCCAATATTTTCACATGTGAAATATATATCCTTATATTTTGCTCTTTTTTTAGGATTTCAAATTATGCCATGCGACGCTTGATTGTGTGTACCAACATAAGACATACCTGCAACAACAAAAACGAGAATTTGGTTTTCGTTTAGAACCAACTAGACCATTGGATGAATGTGTGTACATTTTCATTGTCATCCTCGAAGTAGTTTAAGGAGACAATAAAGTGGTGTTAGATCAATGCGGACAACACATCCCATAAGTTCTTCCGGCTATGACCCGTAGAGCTAATGCTACGATGTACTGATGTTATGCGAATAAATTTAAGTGGCATTTTTCTAGTCTTTAATGTTCTTCTTTCTGAAAGCTGTCTACATGTCATGAAAGCGTCGGAGCCTGTTAATTTGAAATATGTTTTAAAAATATTTCCTCATGTTAGCATCATTTTTTTAAGTGCAAGATAAACAACATGATCGTATAGGTGTGAACACACATAGTGTGGGGAAGAAAAGATGACACTGAAACGAATGAGAATTAAAACGTTGTTACTGTCAAGAGCTGTGTTTTGCTTATTTTCTAACTTTACCACACATAAATAAAGTCCTGTGAAAATGTTTAAAACAAATCACATGACGTTTTAGTTGTAGTCTTTTCGATTTGTTGTAATACTCGCGTCTTCAAGGTTTCAATTATATTATGTGATAGTGCCAAGTAGATATATATTTCTAATCACATCAGGACGGTTTCAGCTTTAAAGACACGTAGTACACAAAGCCCATATTCTTCTTTCAAATTCTCAATGTTTCAGTGACAGCTGCGATGACATTATACGTGAACTTGTCTCCAAACGGTGACAACCTTGTGATAATTATGCTGATGTTAAAGTCAAACACGAAGGTATACAACTCAAATTACACAGTATTCATTTTCCAAACATCCACAACAAGATCTTAAATGCGAACTGTATCACATAAATCGGACGTGGAGCAGTTTTGCTAATAAACTCCGCGTGGTGGGTCAAGCAAAGATAAACAAAAAATTGTTTACAATAAACATAAAAACCTTATTTTACATCTTCGTAGAAAAAGAAGAAGAAAAAACAAGCTCTAATTACTAACAGAGCTTTTTCAACCATTACAAAGTTCATCTCAGCAAATATTTCAGTAGTTTCCAGTAGCCGGTATCAGTCTCAATTATCTTACAGGCTCGAGTAGCCAGTGTGAACGTCAATTATCTTGTAGTCTCCAGTAGCCAGTGTCAACGTCACTTATATTGTTGTCTCTAGTAGCCAGTGTCAACGTCAATTATCTTGTAGTCTACAGTAACTAGAGTCAACGTCAACTGTCTTGTAGTCTCCAGTTGCTAAGAGTCAATGTCAGTTATCTTGCAGTCTCCAGTAGCCTTTGCCGACGTCAATTACCGTGTAGTCTCCATAAGCTAGAGTCAAAGTCAACTATCTTGTAGTCTCCAGTTTATCGTGTTGACGTCAATTATCTTGTGGTCTCCAGTACCTAGTGTCAACGTAAATTATCTTGCAGGCTCCAATTGCTTTTATCAACGTTATATTGTAGTCTCCAGTAGCCAGTGTCATCGTTAGTTATCTTGCAACAGATAGTAGTTAGTATCAGTGTCAATTATCTTGCAGAAAATAAATTCAGACCAAAGTGATCCGTACAACGATATGTTCGACCCTTTTCTTACAAAAAGTTCTTTTTCTGGGGGGGGGGGGAGGGTCGAGCAAACTTTGACTCTTATATCTAATCTTAACTTGTAATCCACGCTTTGTGGTCAGCTTTGTGTTGAGATACCTTAACATAAATATGTTCAGTCACATAAAACAATAAAATAACATGTATTGTTCCAAACCGATGTACTGTAAAGAGACGATAAACTCCGAAACCTAATGTGTGTATATAAATACCTCTCTCTCTCTCTCTCTCTCTCTCTCTCTCTCTCTCTCTCTCTCTCTCTATATATATATATATATATATATATATATATATATATATATATATATATATATATATATATATATATATATAATACAAGTTTAACATGTGGAGGGTAATTTTCTGAGTATATAGAGCGTGGTAGTTACAGTGTAAAGCAAACCACTGAATATATATATATATATATATATATATATATATATATATATATATATATATATATATATATATATATAAATATATATATATGTATGTAAAATATATCCTTATATTACCACATTTAAAAATTTAAGATTTCAAATTATGCCATGCGACACTTGATTGTGGGTATCTGTAACAACAAAAACGAGCAGTTTGTGAGCTAAACCAATAAATAGCAACTGCCTTGCAGATTAGACATGTCAATTAATCTCTGATGAATTTCAACAGACGCAGTTTGCATGTCTCTGAAATTATTTTCCCTTATATCTTTGACAACAATGAGAAGCCAATTGTGATGTTTTGCTAAATCGGACTTGCGACTTGCATTATTTTCAGAAAGGGTCAATTAGTTCAAAGATGACGTATATATAAAATTTACTGCAACTGAACAAGTCAACCAAATCATATCGCGTTCTTAACTCAACATATATTTATATAATCAGGCTATAAAACTGAGGTGAATTTAGGAAAAGGGGATGGAGGATGAGAGTATTGTGCCGAAGAGTGAGTTTAATTTTTTAAGCTAAGATACGGGCGCAAGTTTATGTTATTTTCCTTCGTTAAAACCGGATGCGTAAGTTTATGTTATTTTCCTTCGTTAAAACCGGATGCGTTACATCTTGTAATACCGAAAACTAAATATCATGTTTTTTGGTACCAGCAATCAATGGTGCTAATGTAGGGAATAATTATCCTCCTTGTATTCCTACATTTAACTGCAGAAAGACCTTCTCAGTAGATTGATATGAATATTATATATAATGTAAGAATGTATGTGTTCATGAAATGAACACAAATACTAAACAAATCTTAGTAAAACCGGAAATACTGGTCACATTTACCTTCTTTAGTTGTAACGGTGTAATACTAACATATACAGTAATGCAGACAACGATCGAGTTTCACGAATGGACGATAAACTACACAACGCAGAAGAAATTTCAACACATGTTCAGAAAAGTTACTGAACCATGAATTAAAAGTCACAGAGACATCAATTTGCAATAAAGACGCAGAACTCCTCAATATGCATATCATAACCAAGTTTGATCATTTCATGTTGGATGATACGCACACAGAATGAGGTCACGAGCTCATGGTCAGGAAAAACACAAACTATTACCAGTCAGTTAAACGTGAAATGTGGGCTGTATTGTTCTACTGTTTGTGAGGGTTTATTATTCATAACGAAATAACTTAATATAAGCCAGTAAAATGTGAAAAGCAGGTCACAGTCACTTCGTGTGTTGCAAACGTACTAGCGGAAATGCATACAATCATCTGTTTTAATGATTCTCGCATGAAAAGTGCTTCAGATCAAACCAGACTCACATAAGCGTGGAATGTGCATCATAGTAACCAGTTTTTGTGATGAGGGTTTAGTATTCATGAAGATGTCAGTGAAGCCTACAATATGGGTATACAGGTCAAAATGATACAAGTTTATGCTGAGGGTTTAGTATTCAAATGATGCATCTCTCACCATGTTTCATGATTGCAGGTATATACGTGCCTATAAAGTGTGCAAGAACCCAGACGTAATTTTAAAAACTTAACAAAGAATGTTCTGTTTATATATATATATATATATATATATATATATATATATATATATATATATATATATATATATATATATATATATATATATATATATATATATATAAGCCAGTATCAACAGGCCACATCCCTTGGGTCATATGGTATGAAGCCTAAACTAAACCGTTGCTTTTGGATCTAGGAAAAACGAGTGGTGGATATATAGTGAAGCTGTATAAATTTACACACTTATACGTGCCATCACCAGAGCTGACGTTGACGCAGGAGAGGGGTAGGATAGGAAAATATAGGTTAATCCACACTTTATAAAGGTCAGGTAAAAATTAAAAAAGAACTATCAAGTAATAATAATAATAATAATAATAATAATAATAATAATAATAATAATAATAACGCCTGAATAGAAAACTGACACCAGTGGCAAAAGAAGAAATGAAAAGAAAAGGTGGGTGGGTGACTGCTCAAGTAAATGAGTATTGAGAATCTGAAGTGGGCAGGTTACATGTTCGGATGGATGGATCGATGTGATGTACCCATAACCGCATCTCATGGGATTGTACCGATTGTAAAAATGTCTATCTCATGGAATTGTACCGACTGTAAATATGCCTATATCTCATGGGATTGTACCGACTGTAAAAATGCTTATATCTCATTGGATTCTACCGACTGTAAATATGCCTATATCTCATTTGATTGTACCGACTGTAAAAATGCCTATATCTCATGGGATTGTAACGACTGTAAAAATGTCAATATCTCATGGGATTGTACCGACTGTAAATATGCCTATATCTATATCATGAGACTATACCGACTGTAAATATGTACTATATATATATTGGGATTGTAACGACTGTAAATATGTATATATCGAGATATGAAATTATAACGACTGTAAATATGTCTGTCAGGTGCCAAATTTTTCGTCAGTGACATCCAGTAATTAATTCGTAGGCTAGCCGACAATGAACTGTCTTGAACTAGAGTTGAACGGAAAGAATGTTTACTTAACATGGTCAGGCTTGGTACAATAATTAAAGTGAAAACGGACTGAGTGGTTGACACGTAAAATTATGGGATTACTCACGTAGAGCTTTCAAAAATGATTAAGACAAACGATAATGTGACATTTCGATCTTAAGTGGCATTTTTGGCATTTGATAGACGGTTTTCAAAAGGTCTGCAAAAATAGCGTTTATTCCGATTGGGCAAATGCATAGGAAAAGGGGGTGTGTCAGAAACCCAGAATCGGGAAATATATAGTTCGGATCAAACGATGTTAGACAGTCTAGGTAGACGTCTGCAAGAGACGGTCAGAATAATTGATTCCAACACAGGAGAAGACTCCGTACGTCTTTGAAAGAAAGATGTTCGTAAATTAATTGTGGTTCCAGGGAACTGAATGTGGAACGTTTGTAAGACGCCAAAAACACAAAAGGTATTTAGCTCAAATTCACCTTTATTATGATGTAATGTATATGCTGTTTATCTTTGTCTTAGATGAATAATGTATCGATACTACGATATAACTAGTTCAGTATTACATTGATTTAATAACGTACTTGGATATGTTTCTTTGTTACAGATGCATGATATGTTCATATTTTGTATGGATAGTCTGTTTTACAGTGATTTAATAATGTATTTTGAATTCTGAATTAGCATTTTACCTTATATACGTACGTGGGTAAATGGGTAGTGTAGAAAACCCGCCGTGTACATTTATGATTGGAAAGGTTACATTAATTTGAATTTATCATATTAGTAAATATGGATTGTATGCTATGTTATATTGCCTCACTTTACGTAATGATTTACGGGAATATATGACTTTCCCGAATTCTGATGTCGATAATTAGCAGTAGAATTCTATTGATCTGAAAACATATATAGAATTTGTTAGCCGTATGAATGATAACACTGATAGTAAGATCTGATTGTTCGAACATGAAGACGGACGAACAATCGCAACTCTGAAAATAGCGAGATACTTAGGGCGTTTTACCCTTTTCTTTTGCAAGGAAAAATAGTTTACCTTGGCAAGAGTGAGAATCAACGAGAAGTCAAAAGCAATAGTTTATTTTGGGCAAGAGTGAGAATCAGCGGAAAGTCAAAAGGAAGAAGTCAGTGTGGAATTCCCGTTCAAATAAAGGGCAAGCTGGAGACGGACGCACGCAGGAAAAAGAAAGAAAAACCAGTCAACGAAAAAGGTCATGTTGAATCATTCAACAGTCCAATGTTAAATGAACATTCGATTCCTTGATGAAATTTACTCTCAGCATTAATGGCTAACTTCATTTATTTTCATTAATGTTTGAATTCTTATGAATGTATCCAGTATTTTAAAGCTTCGGCATTTGTATTTTTTTTTTCTGAACTAAGTGTATTCAGAAAGAGAGAAAGTGTAATTCACAGTGTCATTCTTTTCTTAATTGTATTTTTAATTAAATTCATATTTTATCTTTACGGGGGCTCGTGTGTTGTCTTGTTCAAAGTACCATCTCAGATTACTATATTCACTGACCGGGCAGATTACACCGTAGCGATCATCTTCTAGATAACGCCAATTAGTGGGAGGCGGTCTTCACGTGTTGTTTCCAAGTTGCGCAATACCTCTGACCAGGCCTTGTGCAATATTGTACTAATAACACTTTGATCACCCGCCAGCGCAGCCACGTTACAATGCCTATATCTCATGGGATTGTAACGACTGTAATTATGCCTATATCTCATTTAATTTGTACTGACTGTAAAAATGCCTATATCTCATGGGATTGTAACAACTGTAAATATGCCTATATCTATATCATGAGACTATACCGACTGTAAATATGTACTATATATATATTGGGGTTGTAACGACTGTAAATATGCCTATATCTCATGGGATTGTAACGACTGTAATTATGCCTATATCTCATTTGATTTGTACCGACTGTAAAAATGCCTATATCTCATGGGATTGTAACGACTGTAAATATGCCTATATCTATATCATGAGACTATACCGACTGTAAATATGTACTATATATATTGGGGTTGTAACGACTGTAAATATGCCTATATCTCATGGGATTGTACCGAATGTAAATATGCCTATATCTCAAGAGATTGTGCAGACTGCAGATATGCCTATATCTCATGGGATTGCACCGACTGTAAATATGCCTCTATCTCATGGGATTGTACCCAATGTAAATATGTCTCTATCTCATTGGATTGTACCCACTGTAAGCATGCATATATCTCATGATATTGTACAGAATGTAAACATGCATAGATCTCATGGGATCGTACCGACTGTAAGCATACCTATAGCTCATGGGTTTGTACAGAATGTAAACATGCATAGATCTCATGGGATCGTACCGACTGTAAGCATACCTATAGCTCATGGGTTTGTACAGAATGTAAACATGCATAGATCTCATGGGATCGTACCGACTGTAAGCATACCTATAGCTCATGGGTTTGTACAGAATGTAAACATGCATAGATCTCATGGGATCGTACCGACTGTAAGCATACCTATAGCTCATGGGTTTGTACAGAATGTAAACATGCATAGATCTCATGGGATCGTACCGACTGTAAGCATACCTATAGCTCATGGGTTTGTACAGAATGTAAACATGCATAGATCTCATGGGATCGTACCGACTGTAAGCATACCTATAGCTCATGGGTTTGTACAGAATGTAAACATGCATAGATCTCATGGGATCGTACCGACTGTAAGCATATATATATCTCATGGGTTTGTACAGAATGTAAACATGCATAGATCTCATGGGATCGTACCGACTGTAAGCATACCTATATCTCATGGGTTTGTACAGAATGTAAACATGCATAGATCTCATGGGATCGTACCGACTGTAAGCATACCTATAGCTCATGGGTTTGTACAGAATGTAAACATGCATAGATCTCATGGGATCGTACCGACTGTAAGCATACCTATATCTCATGGGTTTGTACAGAATGTAAACATGCATAGATCTCATGATATTGTACAGAATGTTAACATGCATAGATCTCATGGGATCGTACCGACTGTAAGCATACCTATAGCTCATGGGTTTGTACAGAATGTTAACATGCATAGATCTCATGGGATCGTACCGACTGTAAGCATACCTATAGCTCATGGGTTTGTACAGAATGTAAACATGCATAGATCTCATGGGATCGTACCGACTGTAAGCATACCTATAGCTCATGGGTTTGTACAGAATGTAAACATGCATAGATCTCATGGGATCGTACCGACTGTAAGCATACCTATAGCTCATGGGTTTGTACAGAATGTAAACATGCATAGATCTCATGGGATCGTACCGACTGTAAGCATATATATATCTCATGGGTTTGTACAGAATGTAAACATGCATAGATCTCATGGGATCGTACCGACTGTAAGCATACCTATATCTCATGGGTTTGTACAGAATGTAAACATGCATAGATCTCATGGGATCGTACCGACTGTAAGCATACCTATAGCTCATGGGTTTGTACAGAATGTAAACATGCATAGATCTCATGGGATCGTACCGACTGTAAGCATACCTATATCTCATGGGTTTGTACAGAATGTAAACATGCATAGATCTCATGGGATCGTACCGACTGTAAGCATACCTATAGCTCATGGGTTTGTACAGAATGTAAACATGCATAGATCTCATGGGATCGTACCGACTGTAAGCATACCTATAGCTCATGGGTTTGTACAGAATGTAAACATGCATAGATCTCATGGGATTGCACCGACTGTAAATATGCCTCTATCTCATGGGATTGTACCCAATGTAAATATGTCTCTATCTCATTGGATTGTACCCACTGTAAGCATGCATATATCTCATGATATTGTACAGAATGTAAACATGCATAGATCTCATGGGATCGTACCGACTGTAAGCATACCTATAGCTCATGGGTTTGTACAGAATGTAAGCATACCTATAGCTCATGGGTTTGTACAGAATGTAAGCATACCTATAGCTCATGGGTTTGTACAGAATGTAAGCATACCTATATCTCATGGGTTTGTACAGAATGTAAACATGCATAGATCTCATGGGATCGTACCGACTGTAAGCATACCTATAGCTCATGGGTTTGTACAGAATGTAAGCATACCTATAGCTCATGGGTTTGTACAGAATGTAAGCATACCTATAGCTCATGGGTTTGTACAGAATGTAAGCATACCTATAGCTCATGGGTTTGTACAGAATGTAAGCATACCTATAGCTCATGGGTTTGTACAGAATGTAAGCATACCTATAGCTCATGGGTTTGTACAGAATGTAAGCATACCTATAGCTCATGGGTTTGTACAGAATGTAAGCATACCTATAGCTCATGGGTTTGTACAGAATGTACATATGCATATATTTACAAACAATTTTTTCGATGTATGGAATTCCTAGTCCTGTAACGATACTCACCCAGCTCCAAACAAAATATACAGAATTAAACAATAAATAAAATCTTTAAAATAATATCCAACAAGAATAAAATGATTAATAAAAAAGAGCTATTTTAGCAGGCAAAGAGCATACAGTCATGAGATAACAATGGGGGAGGGGGCACAACTTCTGGAATGCAAATTACATATGAAGGAATAGAATTCTTGCACTCAAGGATCTCGACCGAATTTGACACTCTACAAATGCTTTGGCATATATTTAAAGTCTGGCAAAAGTTCAGTTTCAATCCGAAATTCTTAAATTAATGTTCGATAAAGTTAGATTACTAAAATAGAATCCCACATGTATGCCTGCCTAACTTACGTCGGGAATAAAAACAGTTTCTTCTTTCTAAATATAGATCTCCTTTCCTAGCATTTCCTAGATACCAGTCTGTGGCGTGACGCAAGGCTCGAGGAATTTGAGATAAAATTAATCAATACGAGCTATCAAAAGTAAAACTTGGTGTAAAGCATCAATTTGCCAGCAAATAGATCATTCGTTGAATAAAACAGTAGCATATTAGTCGACAATGGGATGAATTTAGTTCGCAGTGAACTCAGTTTTTATCAGATTGTTTCCATAGCTATAAATAACGCAGAAAAATTACCAATGAATTGCCGCGCGTTTTATTTTTATAGTAATAGTTTAATAGTGTGACATAAATAAAGTAGTTGGCAGAACTCGGCCTAACCCTATTCAAAAATTGTGTCAATATGTGCTTAACAGAAAAACTTATAGAATGGTTTTCGCATAAAACCTGATCAAAACACGATCATTAGCCATGATAATATCTGCACCAATTATCAAAAAAGCTCACTAGATTTTGTTACTGAAATACACGATGCTGCTTCTTGGAAGCTGTTAAGTTACAAGTATTAGCTCTCCAAAGCACATCTAAAATTATTGTTTGGCTCGCAAGATAAAAAAGATATGTTAAAAATGCCATAAAAACGTAGTGCAATGGGAAGGAGACCCAGGTTAGAAATCGAGGCAAAGCAAAAGTATTCTTTTTATGCTGTTTGGGATAACCTTAAGGTACTTTTATGCTGTGCATGTGTGAGATAACCTTAATGCATATTTATGCTAAGTGGGATAACCTTAAGGCATATTTATGCTATGTGGGATGACCTTAAGACATAGTTGTGCTGTGTGGGATGACCTTAAGACATAGTTGTGCTGTGTGGGATGACCTTAAGACATATTTATGCTATGTGGGATGACCTTAAGGCATAGTTATGCTATGTTGGATGACCTTAAAGTACTTTTATGCTGTGCATGTGTGGGATAACTTGAAGGTACTTTTATGCTGTGCATGTGTGGGATAACCTGAAGGTACTTTTATGCTGTGCATGTATGGAATAACCTTAAGGACTATTTATGCTGTGTGGGATAACCTTAAGGCATATTTATGCTGTGTGGGATGACCTTAAGGCATAGTTATGCTGTGTAGGGTTACCTTAAGACATTTTTATGTTGTGTGGGATAACCTTAAAGTACTTTTATGCTGTGCATGTGTGGGATAACTTGAAAATATTTTCATGTTGTGCATGTGTTTGATAACCCTGTAACACTTTTTTGTCTTGTTCGTTGACTGTAACTAGATTTTTAGGACAAAGGAAGCGCTACACTGCGAAATATTTGTGAACAGATTGGATATTTTCCTGTCAGATAGAATGGTTTGCTAGAATTTGCAGATAAATATCATATTAAAAGGAATTGAGGCGATAGTACCAAGCTGATTATTAAACTGATGGGTGTGAGCTTGATAAATTGACGCCCTTATTTGCGTGCAGTTTTGATGGAGGATACTTTTAAAAGATTATAAGTTCCATAAAATACTGAGCAGGACATGTTTTCAATTTCACATTCTACTGTGTCTAAGCTATTTAAAAATTGTTGTGCACACGAAACTAAAAGATTCTTTTTAACCTTTATTTCGAAATAGTTTATATGATAATAGATAGTAAGCTAAAATAGCTGTGAGAAACCTGTAATTCAACTGTATGGTGATATCGCAAAGGAAAGTAATTAAAACACAGATGCGGTCAATATACAAAAGTGATCAATATGCAGATGGGGTCAGTATACAAAAGTGACCAAGATACAGATAAGATCAAGATACAGATGAGAGCAAGATTTTAGAAAAAGTTATCTAGCTATAAATCGCCAAAATAAAATGGCTATGGGCAGTCATTTCTTTATAATCGTACTCTCTGTTTAATCATCCGTTAATTTATTTACCTGCAAGCAATGCCAGTTGGAATTCATGTGGTAGCAAATAGTTTATTCAGATGTAAACATATCTTACGTGTATAACCGTAATGTAAACTGTCTTAAAATATTGAGCATATGTATTGACAATGTATTTTTGTGTCCATAACTAGCACGTATCAAGGAGCAAGCAAAGAAAAAAAGTCGTCAAGACATAAAAGGGGCCCTAACAATAATACAAAAATTATCAAAATAAAGGTGGGGTCAAATTACAAAAGTGATCGCAGATATAAGGGGTCAATATTTAAAATTGATCAAAGACTCAAGTGACAAAGATACAGAAGGGGTTAATATACAAAAATTATCAAGATAAAGATGGGATTAATGTACAATAGTGATCGCAGATATAAGGGGTCAATATCTAAAAGTGATCAAAGACTCAAGTGACCAAGACATTGAAGGGGTCAATATACAAAAAATGATCAAGATACAGATCAAGTTACAAAAGTGATCAAAGACAGAAGTGATCAAGACATAGAATGGGTCAATATACAAAAATTATCAAGATAAAGATGGGATCAATGTACAATAGTGATCGCAGATATATGGGGTCAATATTTAAAAGTGATCAATGACCCAAGTGACAAAGATATTGAAGGGGTCAATATACAAAAAAATGATCAAGATACAGATGGGGTCAAGTTACTAAAGTGGTTAAAGAAAGAAGTGATCAAGATAGGATCAACCTCTTAATTTTATGTGAAGTATCAAGTAGTCCAGTAATTTTATCTTGAGACTGAAAAAGTATGAAAAATCAAAATGTACGCAATGACAAAAACAAAATTTATAGTATAAATATTTCTTTCAAAGTTCACAATATACATGTATAGAAAGGACACATAGAGGAAGTGACATTGTTTAAATCATATTTTGATTATGTAATACACAAAACCTCTCTTCTCTGAATATTGTTTCAGAGTTACCTGATTCCACATCAAGGTTAAGCGTTAAAGTCCTTGGAAATAGGTAAAAGCGATGGCCTTCAATCTACGATGACGCATGTTTCATTCGCTTTTGTGTCACAATACTTTCAATTTCATGCAAGATAATGATTAATGCAGGTACATTTTACTTAATGCGTATCATTCCCTAAGTTATGTGAATATAAAAAGGAATTTTCTGGTGTATAAGTTAGTACGATCTAACTACACATCGCATGTTAAATAACACGCTGATATTTATTGTTTGACACTTCCAAGCAATGTTTTAATTAGGTGAAGATATGCCATTTACGCATTCTTTATGTTATCTTTTAAAAAAAATGTTCATTATCAGAATGAGGCATACTTACGTCATCAAGACCGGATGGTTATTATCTTTTTCAAGTTGAATAACCTTGTAATTGCTTACCGTTCAGGCTGCAATAGTTATGATAAAAACATACGCAGACGTTATATTTCTATGGTGAGGAATTCCAAACCTTTAGAAATCACGTGTTTTACCATATATGTGTAATTTATCCTGCAAATACACGATGTGATACGACGATTTTAAATAATGAAACACAAACATTAGGATGCATTAAACATTTCATTTTAAATATAAAAAAAAATGTTAAATGTTTTAAATTTTAAAATGTGTTGGTCGAAAAGAGTGATATCGCATTACGCATTAGGGAAGGATAAAACTCGCTGGGAATATGCGTCATTTTACATACATTGCGGAATGGAAGGGAATTGTGGTGAATTGGTGGTCAAGCATTTCAGCACTAAAGTAAACTGGTGTGAGCAGTTAGGTATATATGTAGGTAAATAGGTATGTATGTGGGTAAATAGGTATGTATGTAGGTAAATAGATACAAGGGCACAGACGGTCTGTAACAAATTCTAGGCATTTTTGCACATTGAGTGTGAAAAAGTGATACAACATGTGCTGAATAAGAATGCAGATACAAAGAACTGATGCATTTGATAAATTTCTTTAAATACAAACTGGGAGAGCCACAATACTATTGATGAAAAAAGTACAACGTACGTTGTTGTTGCTTAGGTGTTTAACCGTTACTGATATGCGAAGCAAAACTATTGCTGTTTTTTTTTCTCTCTCTCCAAAAACCGATTTTTTTTTTCTGGTTTAGAGACGTTGACATTTCACCTTTTGATCCAGAACTCTTATCCCAATGAATAGAATGCAAGTCATTCACATATTTTTCTAACTGCAAATAAGCATGGTACATAAATATCACTTTTTAAATGTCAATCCAGCGCCTCGAGCATTAAAAATTTGCTACTTTTGTGTAAACTAGACGAAGCAAATTATCTCAGCGCGTGTTGGAGGTCAGCTTTAAATATATATATATAGCATCTCTTATCGTGTACATGTAATGGGAGTTCTTGCAACATTTTTATATTTCGTATGTTCGTAATGGTAATTACAATATTAAAAAGCTCTATTTGCCAGATGTTTCAATTTCTTTTCTTGTTTCCACCTGGCTTCGGCTGGAAACTATGTTGTGTTGATGTGCTATTAAATCTGATAAATGCATACTGATTTGTTTTCTCCTTTATGAGATAAATCTAAAGTTATTATGTTCAACTGAAAAGTTTGTAAAGCTCAGGTAGACTTTATGTGAAAAGTTTGTAAAGCTCAGGTAGACTTTATGTGAAAAGTTTGTGAAGCACAGGTAGACTTTATGTGAAAAGTTTGTGAAGCACAGGTAGACTTTATGTGAAAAGTTTGTAAAGCACAGGTAGACTTTATGTGCCACAAGTACAGCTGCTAGTTCCAAACACTATGCAGCTCAAAGGCTAATTGCTATCTCTCAACTTGACACAATTATTGGAAATTTGTTTCCATTTCATATGACAACGACAATCATATCCCCCGCCACGAGATACACTCAAATTCGCACGTGATGTCCAATAAAAGTAACTGTGTCCTTTGCTTCTTTCATTTAAAAGAATCTGAATACTTGTTGTTATTCTTCTTTGTTAAATATTAACACTCTTGTAGTTGCAGTTGTCCCTTTCATCGTTTTCTGGACGCCATTTTAAAACGTTGTATAATCAACAGCTTTATCATGCAGACGCTTCGCATGAACAAACAGATGCAGCTTAAACGTGTCTGGAGTACTACTGTAAAGCTAGTCTGGCTCCCTGAACAATTACACTATTTCTAAGATGAAACCCGGATGAAAATAAAAGACAGATGAACCAATTATCTGGAATTTTTTGGTAACAATCTTCCTTCTTTAGATTGCGAAGGCTCTCTTTTCATGCACCAAGGATTGGAATTCTTCATTTGACGGCCGTTTTCATGCACACAAAACTGTAATTATCCATGAGAAGGCTTTTCATTGCACCCTTGGATTGAAATTCTTCCTTGAAAGGTCTTTTTCAAGCACCAAAGATTAAAATTCTTCAGTTGAAGCCCCTTTTTGTGCATCAAGAACTGGCCTTTCCTTGTACCAAGAATTGTCAATCTTCATTCGAAGGCCTTTTCGGGAATTCCTCATGGGAAGAACCTTTAAAATTCATGGGAATGCCCTTTCCATGCACAAAGGATTGGAATTTTTCATGGGAATGCCCATTCTATGCACCTATATTTGAAATTCTTCATCACGTTTCGCTTTGATAAGGCCTTCCCATGCACCAAGGACATGAATTCTTCATCATGTTTCCTAACGTACTTCCCTTATTACCCCTCTCTCTCTGCTTCACCAGTCAAACTCTTATCAGTCATCGTCTTCCCAACGGTATAAATAAATTGTTTACCTGAAATATGCAGGTACTTCTGGTTCATATTTTTATGGTGTAGTGGTTTCGCTTTTCGTCTAGAAAATACCTCTGAAAATTGCGTGTTTCTTCAAGCCTTCCTACTTTTATCAGCCAGAAAAAAAGAATAAGATGTCCAATGCACATTCAAGATGGTGTTAAACGCTTCTTCAGCATTGGGTTTGAAGATGAAAGTCAAGCCGATGAATTTTGAACCAAACAATTAAAGATTTTAAAAACTTTTCACTGTTCAGCATCCATATAAGATATTATATTACGTGATCTCAGATAACATAAATGTGTTCTAGGTATTAAAAAATATACTTTTCGTGTCAAATTTACTTACATGTCATGGCCGTTAGATTCTAAAAATTACCCCATGCTACATAATAAGAAGGTCGCAATTTCATGATAGCAATGCTACACGTCTTGTGATACGAAACAACTCCAGCAGATCGCATCAGTTATTTTGTGTGTATAAGAGTTACAATCAAACTGCAGGCCGCCATTTTTATTTTGTTGTATGTATGTATGTATGTATGTATGTATGTATGTATGTATGTATGTATGTATGTATGTATGTATGTATGTATGTATGTAACAAGAAGTTCAGATGTAAGTTTCAAAAATCATTTTCTGAATATGTCAATCAAATGGGTTTTAGTATATTTCTAATACTGTGATATGAAGCACGAAGAATATTCATTTTTCATGCCGTATTTTGTAAAACCCATGCTTGTCATGGACCAGAGAAAAGTATGGTATACCCTTCAAATATAATAACCTATCTAAATGCATTATTTTCAACATGTATCTGGTCGGAATGTGGTATAAGATAATTTTGAAGCAACGAATGTACCATTAACGCTTTTCAGCAAAATAAATATGTTTTCTTTTTCACATAGGAGAGAGAGAGAGAGAGAGAGAGAGAGAGAGAGAGAGAGAGAGAGAGAGAGAGAGAGAGAGAGAGAGAGAGAATATGAATTAGTATAATGCACTTAAGTATTTTTCCATGAAAAATCCTCATAACTGGTACAAAATTCCTTGTTGTATATCAGGTTTGGACAATTATAAGTTCTGGGCTAGTATGTATGTATGTATGTATGTATGTATGTATGTATGTATATATATATATATATATATATATATATATATATATATATATATATATATATATATATATATATATATATATTGGTAGTTTATAAATTGTGAAGACAATCGGTTTTCTGAAAAAAGAAATATTACACAGCAGCATGTACAATATACATTATTTTATATATATTGATATATAAATATATATATATATATATATATGTGTGTATATTGATTGATTTATCACCAGATAGACGAATTCCAAATCCTAAAGGATTTGTTTTTGAGACAGTCGAGTATTTCGGGATATAATGCATTCATACTGTATTTGATTTGGAAATTCCAATTAGTTTTAGACAGAGCTTGTCATATCAGTTACTCTCATGTATTATGTATTATACCGTAATTTGCTGAGACTTAAAATGGAGACACAATCATCAAATCTCTTTCCATGTTCAATGAGAATTTTATTTTTATTTTTGCATCTCAATGGAACCTACTAAAACGATTATCGGCCATTCGATCTGTGTCGGTCATAACGATTATCGGTCATTCGATCTGTGTCGGTCATAACGATTATCGGCCAGTCGATCTGTGTCGGTCATTTATATAAAACAAAGGGCCAAGAATTGCAGAAAATACTTTCTTTCAGAAAAATGAATAAAAAAATTAATTCAGTTCTTTACTCTCGCATGCATGTCACACTACATTCTTCTGGACTATTTTGATGAGATTTAAATGCTTCTTTTGTAAATCTTGTCAGAAATACATTCGTAATATTTGCTTTAAACGGTGTGTATAAAACGAAATCCGCCCTAATTTATCGACACAATTATTAAGATGAAAGATAACCTTCTAGGTGTAATTGAATGGCACATCTGAATGTCACAGACACTGCAAGAAAGTGGCATACTTGATAACCCTTAGTGACGTACTTGCAATTGACCTATACATTAGAAAATTAAACATGGAGTGTGAGGCATTTCATTTTTCAATACAATATATTTTTTATTCAACAATGTTGGAACATTATGTTCGTCAAAACCTCGTATGTGTTCAAACCCTCTCATTTAAGTAATATGACACTATATACAAGACTGACGCACGCACAAGAAAAAAAAAATTGAAAAGTTCATAACATCAAGAATTAGAGGCACTATAATAGTACAGTTTGGGTCTATAGGTACCACCAACCTACTAACCAAACAAATTAGTCATGAAGACGATGCTTGTCTGCTTTTTATGACGTCCTTTATCCGACCACGAATCGTTTTATTACATCGGGTTAATCTCTGAATGTCTGAATGCCTTTTTGTACGACATCGGATCAATCCTATTTGTACGGCATTGGTGAAATATATGAATGCCTATTTGTACGATATCGGGTAAATGTATGATTCTCTGGGTTTATGGCATCAATTAAATGTCTGAATGCCTTGTAATGCTATGAAATGTTTTTTTTTTTTTATTTTCTGACTGTGTATCTTGAAAGTGGCCAGTCAACGGTGACATAACTATATGGAAGTGGGCTAAATAAATACAATGAATATATAATAATTCTCCTTCTCTCTTTACATTGCATTCGTCTGAACCTAGTTATCCATACAAGTGATCTGAATATTCTTTTCGTAATTCTTGTCAACAATACATCCATAATATTTACTTAGAGCGGTAGTAGTTGTATGAATGGTGTGCTCAAAAGAAGTCACTTTGATTTGTGGGCTGTAGTATTCGGTGACACACAAAGGTACACTTGAATACAAGACAGTGGCGTTCTCTGCAACATACAATGACGTAATTACAATTGACGTATGAATACAGAAAAATTTGAGTGTCAGGTATACACTTACAGAATAAAATAAAATTAATTCGAGATAGACCCCCTCCCCCTCGTGGCCGAGTGGTCTAATGTGCTCGCCGATATTGACTACTGCAATTTCACCGCTGTTCGCTTGTGTTTTGTAGTCTCAGCCTCGGCAGTTTGCCAATAATTTCCCCTGCATCGATTCTTACCATGTTTCCTGCGTTCTTTCAGTTATATTGTCCGCCATGTATAGCCTATAATGTGCTGAAAATGGTCTTGTAGCAAGAACATCATTCAAATTAAATAGGTCTGTAAAATCAAAGAAATACTGTTTGGTGGAAAATGTGAATGCAAAGAGTGTCAAATTTGATACAGATTTATAACCTAACATTTCTCGAAGTCTCGAATGGTTGGGAGTTACTACGAAATAATAAATAATTTGTGTTAGATGCAATTTCGATCTTGAGGCCCATCAAACATATAATGAGTCCATGATCCTGTACATTTAGCCAATACATGTGAAGCTTTGGTAATTAAAGTGAAATAAGGTAAACATTCCCCCTCGTTTACATTTAATTATTTTTGACCAAGTCTTTAGAAAGAGAAGTATTGTTACAAGGTCGTCTCCCACACAAGTCGATTATAATTGACAATTGTAAACGTACTTATATTTTTTAAAAAAAAATATCCTTTTGAACCGACCCAGATCAAATTCTTTAAAAATTATTAATTCATTACCTTTTATTTATGTCGCCGCTGATATGTTTCAATGCACATAACTAGAAAAAAGGCATCCCACTTCATAGCATGTAAACACTTCATAGTTTTCTAAACTTGTGTTTCATGTTTCTACACGTGTGTGTCCTCTACATTGTTACCGAATACATTGTGTACTTTTATTGAGTTAAACGTTAGCGTTGTTATCAATATGAAGTCGCTTACTGCTGCAAAAGTAAACCTCTCCTCAGTCAACAAGTGACTTGCTTAGGGACAGTTTAACTTTTTGCACTTTACAAGACCAGTGAAGAAATGAACGGGAAACCTCGGAAGTTGAGAAAAGGCGAGCAAAGAAAGGTCATTCGGTGATTATGCAGGACAAGTCAGTGATCGATTACGCTAAGAGATCCTACTGTTGTTGAGTATTTATCATAACTTGTAAATTATAAATCCATTTTACAGTACCAGACTCTACATGAGAAAAGTAAGGTTGTTGGACACGTAGCGAACATGTTCCCTTTGATTATGAACTTTTTTTACTTCAGCTCTTTTATAATAACATTTTATTAATTTATTGTAATAGTTCATCAAAGCATTTTTCTAGCGTTACTGTAATTATATTGAATGCATTATCGAATCATTATGTTCAATAGATGTGAAAAACATGGTCAGAGGAGGTGAGGGATATGGTGAAATGATATAGAATTCACACGACAAATTGTTCTTTACATACAATATTATGACCGAAAAAGGGTATTTTCTAAACAGTAGTTCTAGCATAATACTTATTTCATTTTTACCTGTGGCAGATTTCTACCTGGATTTTCTGATAAACTGTGTCACTGTCATATAAGGATTTTTTTCCCTGATATATAAAAGACTAAATATAAATAAAGGCAAAACAAAAAAATAAATAAACAAAACACAAACAATTATCTGAGCAAATATTACTCGTAATACAAAAAGACAATTAAAGGGAAGGGCTATGAACAAGTATTTCTGCGAAATTCGTTATTTCACCTGCGCCACACACACACACACACACACACACACACACACACACACACACACACACACACACACTTTTGCCAGCAAATGATGCGTCAAGACTTCAATACAAATATGTGTACACAGGCGAGAGCGTACACGGTGAGACAAGATATAGTAAGAAGCGTTTTACTGATTTGTTGTGAATCTAACTTCTGCAAAGAATGTATACAAATAAATTTTAGTAAGGATGTATTCAACTGTATCTGGTAGAGCTGGACGTAAGATGGCCCCTATATCATTTTAACAACTATCATATAAACGCGAACTGCACTATGTAAGATTGAAATATCTTTCAAATTTGGTAATTTGCCTTATATACATCATTAAGCCAAAAGGTATCAAACCTGCAATGTCATCTTACTTCATCTGTCAATTTGTTTTTCTTGCAAAATGGATTTGGATGAATAAATGTATAATTTACAATTTAAATGAATTTGATTTATAATGTTTCAGTTTCCTTCCTGGTAAAGATCATGATTAAGCCAAAAGTCATATAACAATAAAATCAAATAAGACTTTTTGAACAATAAAATCAAACTGATACCACATTCCAATGGTCGATAATGCAGCGATGGTAATGACAATAAAATTGGTGTTGTTCATGGTGGTAACTGCGATGACATCAAACGTGGTGAGACAAAAATGTAATAATGGTGTTGTCAAGTGCCAAATTTTTCGTCAGTGACATCCAGTAATTAATTCGTAGGCTAGCCGACAATCAACTGTCTTGGGGAGAGTTTGGAACGGAAAGAATGTTTTCTTAAACTTGGTCAGGCTTGGTACAATAATTAAAGTGAAAACGGACTGAGTGTTTGACACGTAAAATTATGGGATTACTCACGTAGAGCTTTCAAAAATGATTAAGACAAACGATAAGGTGACATTTCGATCCTAAGTGGCATTTTTGGCATTTGAGAGACGGTTTTCAAAAGGTCTGCAAAAATAGCGTTTATGCCGATTGGTCAAATGTACAGGACAGAGGGTTGGGTCGAAACCCAGAATCGGGAAATATATAGTTCGTATCAAACGATGTTAGTCAGTCTAGGAAGGCCTATGCGAGGGACGGTCAGAATAATTGATTCCAACACAGGAGAAGACTCCGTACGTCTTTGAAAGAAAGACGTTCGAAAATTAATTGTGGTTCCAGTTAAACTGAATGTGGAACGTTTGTAAGACGCCAGAAACACAAAGGAAACATAGTTTACTTTGGCAAGAGTAAGCATCAGCGAGAAGTCAAAGGCAAGAGTTTATTTTGGGCAAGAGTGAGAATCAGCGAAAAGTCAAAAGGAAGAAGTCAGTGGGGAATTCCCGTTCAATTAAAGGGCAAGCTGGAGACGGACGCACACAGGGAAAAGAAAGAAAAACCAGTCGACGGAAAAGGTCATGTTGAATCACTCAACAGTCCAATGTTAAATGAACATTCGATTCCTTGATGAAAGTTACTCTCAGTATTAATGGCTAACTTCATTTATTTTCATTAATGTTTGAATTCTTATGAATGTATCCAGTATGTTAAAGCTTCGGCATTTGTATTTTTTTTTCTGAACTAAGTGTATTCAGAAAGAGAGAAAGTGTAATTCACAGTGTCATTCTTTTTCTTAATTGTATTTTTAATTAAATTCATATTTTATCTTTACGGGGGCTCGTGTGTTGTCTTGTTCAAAGTACCATCTCAGATTACTATATTTACTGACCGGGCAGATTACACCGTAGCGATCATCTCCTAGATAACGCCAATTAGTGGGAGGCGGTCTTCAAGTGTTGTTTCCAAGTTGCGCAATACCTCTGACCAGGCCTTGTGCAATATTGTCTTAATAACACTTTGATCACCCGCCAGCGCAACCACGTTACAAAGTGGGGCCTCGTCTTGGGATTCTGAAGGTTTTTATTGTGATTGAGGTATCTGAGCGTATTTTGAACAAAGGCATACATTTGTTATTATTATTAAGGAGGAATCGAGTGAATCAAACATTGTCTGCTATTTTGTATACTTGCATGCAAATTGTTTACGTTAAAAGTGGTTTGTAGAATTTGAGATTTATACCTTCTGTGTGAAATTATTATAAGCGTTATAAAGTGGTACTACCTAAATAGTCTCGTGAGACAAGAACCGATTATTTGGGCAGTACTGTATTTTAGACAGCAATTAATCACGTATCGTTAGCAGTATCCCACTGTTGCTGGAATTTCGGTCTGGTCAATTAATTGCAGCTGATTCGGCCTGTCCATCTCGCTGCAGATAAGGATATTTTAGGTCAAACTATTTTCGTAGGAAAAACCACTGATTGTAGGTCAGTTAAGGACATAGTTCTAGAGAAAAGGAAAGACAAAACATACGTAATGGCGACAGACAGACAGTTACTAAAGGAATTTAAATCCATTGGAAAAGACGAACTTGGGTATGAGGGTGAAAAACTAACTGAATTTATGGAAAGAAGTTTGAAAGAACACAAGGAAGAGAAAGCCAGAGAACGAGAGCAATTAGCCATGGAACGAGAGAAGGAGAGGGAGAAAGAAATGGAACTCGCGCGACTACAAGCAGAAGAAAAGGTAAGAGAAAGGGAGCATATACTAGCCATGGAGAGACTAAGGCTCGAAGCCGAGTTCAGGAGGGGTGAAGAATCGAACGTACGTCCGGACACCCCGAGTAGTCGCGTGGAAGACAGACGACCCATACAGTTAACCATGCCGATGTTTAATGACAAGGAAGAAATAATTGACAACTTTTTGACGCAGTTTGAAAAGTTGGCTCTGGTTCATCAAATACCTAAGGACCAGTGGGCCATCAATATTTCAGCCTTTTTACAGGGGGCGGCGAAAGATGTGTACCACAACATGACCCCAGCCGAGATAGACGATTATGACACTCTGAAGAAAGCTTTACTTCGCCACTATGAGTTGTCAGCGGAAACGTTCCGGAAACTTTTTAGGGAATCGTCGAAAAGGGCTACCGAAACACACGCGCAATTTCACAGTCGAGTGCGCGTGATTTTTGATAAATGGATAAAAATGTCTGGCACCGCGTTAACGTACGAAGGTATTCGCGAAGAGATTTTAAAGGAACATGTGTTAAGTACCTACAGAAAAGATTTAATTGTGTTTTTGGCGGAGCGCGAATTCTCAACTTTGGATGAGATAAGCATAATGGCCGAGCGCTATGAGAGCGCGCATGCGCGTCCGACTACTTGGAATGGTAGGGACCGACCTGGAATCGGTGAGCTTAGAAAGACCACTGAGGTGGCAACCCATAGACGAAATGGTCAAAATGGTGGGAGGCCAGGGGCCGGGAATCCCAGCCAAGTACATTTCCGTGGGTCGGGAAAAACTCAAGGGGTAGATAGGGATACCTCGGGTAGAAGAGGTGAGCCAGTATGTTATGGCTGTAATAAACCAGGCCATGTTGTCAAGGACTGTAGAAAGTATCGTCCGACAACGGTTAATTCGGTAACTCCGAATACTGTTAAGAAAAGGAAAACAGTGGAGTCTACGAATATAGCGAGAGCTACGGTAAATGGTGAGGAAGCCACGGTGCTGTATGACACCGGCTGTAGTTACCCGGCCTTGGTAGACCGTAGATACGTTAAACCTGGAGATTATACAGGTGAGACGGTGGAAGTACAGTTTGCTAACAGGACGAAGGATTCGCTTCCGGTCGTTAGCATAGACCTTGATTCGCCATATGTAAAAGGGCGAATTCAAGCAGCGTGTTTGTCGGGACTGTCTCATGATGTAATATTAGGGTGTAGGTATGTGTTGCCCCAACCTAACCCTATGACGTGTAACCCTATACATGTCGGGTCAGTGGAGACGAGGGCTATGAAGCGAAGGTCAGGGTCGAAGCCGCTAAGATCCGTGACTTCGCCCATAGACATTTTGGTACCTGGTGAGTTAGAGAAGCTTCAAAAGGAAGATGTGTCTCTTGACAAGGTACGTAGGTACGCGACGGACGGGTCCGTACGGAAATTGCCAGACGGCGAGGTTAAGTTCGCGACAAAGCGCGGTATTTTGTATCGGTACGCCAAGAAAGGGGTCGATACGTTTAAACAAGTTGTGGTACCCGTAGGGAAGCGCGACGAAGTGCTTAGGTTAGCACATGAGGGTCTTCTCGGAAGCCACATGGGCGTGGCGAAGACCAGATAGGTTGGTGAGGGAGTTTTATTGGCCAGGTGTGCATGGGGATGTGAGGAGGTTTTGTTTGTCATGTGACAAGTGTCAGCGAGTGGCACCGAAAACCTCCCATCGCCCAGTGCCACTAGGAACCACCCCACTAATAGATGAACCTTTCTCGAGAGTGGCGATGGATTTAGTAGGTCCGATTAAGCCGGCGGCGGAAAGTGGAAATCGGTATATATTAACGGTCGTAGATTACGCTACCCGGTACCCGGAGGCAGTGGCCTTGAAGAACATTGACTCAGTCACGGTGGCTGAGGCCTTGTTAGGGGTGTGGTCGAGAGTCGGAGTTCCAGACGAGATACTGACCGACCAAGGGACACAGTTCGTGAGCCAGGTGATGGAAGAGGTAAATAGATTACTCTCTATTAGACACCTGACGACTACCCCGTACCACCCGCAGTGTAATGGGTTGGTAGAACGTTTCAATGGGACATTGAAACAGGCTTTAAAGAAGCTATGTAAAGGTCGACCTAGGGATTGGGATCGATACCTTCCGGCGATACTGTTCGCGTATCGTGAAGTACCGCAGGCAAGTTTGGGGTTTTCACCTTTTGAATTAGTTTATGGGCGGACGGTAAGGGGACCCATGGCTGTATTGAAACAGTTATGGACGGATGAGCAAGCATCCGAAGAAGTGCGTACAACATACCAATATGTTGTCGACTTGCGTAACAAACTGGAAGAAGTTTGTAGATTGGCTCAAGAAAATCTCTGCGACGCAAGGGGACGTCAAGCCAAGTATTACAACAAAAGGGCGAAGGAACGTCACTTTGAGGTGGGTGACAAGGTGTTGTTGTTGTTGCCCTTGGAGCACAACAAGCTGAAAGTCTCATGGAGGGGGCCATTTGTTGTAACAGAGAAGAAAGGTGGACAAAACTACCGTATCCGAGTAGGGGATAAGGATAAGTTGTTTCACGTAAATCTTTTGAAGCGGTACCGTGTGCGAGAACCACCCACGGAGTTCGTGGTGGCTACCGTCGTGACGGAAGAATCCGACGACAACGCAGGGCAGGCGGAAGTACTCCCTAGTTGTCCGTTGACGAGGGAGGAAACCTACGTCGACGTCACACTTGACGTTACGTTAACGCCAGACCAACGTAAAGAGGTGGAGTCGGTACTTCAAGAATATTCGAGCGTCTTAACAGAGAGACCGGGGAGGACAGAGCTGGAGGAGTTCTCTTTGAAGCTGCTGAACGATTACCCAGTAAAGTTAAGACCATATCCGTTGCCGTACGCGAAGTTAGAAGCAGTCCGTAAGGAAGTTGAAACTATGTTAGACTTGGGTATTATCGAACCAAGCGAGTCGGCGTATAGCTCTCCTGTTGTACTAGTCCAGAAGAAGGATGGGGCACACAGATTTTGTGTCGACTACCGAAAGTTAAACCGCATTACAGAATTCCAGGTAGAACTTTTACCTGACCCTGAGTCTATTTTCGCAGGAGTAACCCATGCTAAATATTTTTCTAAGATCGATTTGTCCAAAGGATACTGGCAAATTCCAGTCCGTAGTGAAGACAGAGCAAAACTCGCCTTTGCAACTCCAGATGGGACTTACCAGTGGGTGGTCATGCCATTCGGGGTGCAGAACGCACCCAGTGTCTTCACCCGTATGATGCGGAAATTCCTTGAACCATTGCGGGGGATGGGAGTTTCCAACTTCATGGACGATCTTTTATTAGCTACAGCTACATGGGAAGAACACATACTTTTGCTGAAAAAAGTCTTAGAACGACTACGACAAACCGGACTGACCGCACGACCATCGAAGTGCCATATAGGGTTCAGACAATTAGACTACCTAGGACATACCCTCAGCGAGGACACGTTAAAACCAGAGAGTTCAAAGGTCGAACAACTTAGGGACGCATTACGACCAACTACGAAGACAGAAGTTAGATCTTTTCTAGGTTTGGCAGGATACTATAGGAGATATGTGGCAAATTTTAGTGCTATTGCAAGTCCATTGACTGACTTGACTCGGAAAAAAGCGCCGACCAAAGTAGTATGGACAGACGCATGTGAACGCGCATTTCAGACGCTAAAAGACAGACTGACGTCAGACGCCATAGTTAAGTTACCTGACGTGACACGGGATTTTGTTTTGAGGACAGATGCTTGTGATAGAGGTTTAGGGGCAGTGTTACTGCAAGAACACGAGGGAAGCTTATTCCCAGTTGCTTATGGAAGTAGGAAACTGTCAAATGCAGAAATTAATTATTCAGTGTCGGAGAAAGAATGTTTGGCAATTATATTTGATATAACTAAGTTCCAACGGTATCTGTATGGTAGGAAGTTTACTTTAGAAACAGATCATCAACCACTAGCTTATTTGGCCCAGGCGAAATTAACCAACGGTAGATTAATGAGATGGTCGCTGTTTCTACAACAGTATCAGATTCTAGTGCGATACATCAAAGGTAGGGATAATGTAGGAGCGGATTGTTTAAGTCGGTTAGGAATGGCTGAAGTGAATAGGTCACCTAAGGACATGTAACGGGAGCAGTATAGATCACCGAAAAATTTGGGAGAGTAAAAATACCGATTTTTCTCTTAGAAAGGGGGTAATGTCAAGTGCCAAATTTTTCGTCAGTGACATCCAGTAATTAATTCGTAGGCTAGCCGACAATCAACTGTCTTGGGGAGAGTTTGGAACGGAAAGAATGTTTTCTTAAACTTGGTCAGGCTTGGTACAATAATTAAAGTGAAAACGGACTGAGTGTTTAACACGTAAAATTATGGGATTACTCACGTAGAGCTTTCAAAAATGATTAAGACAAACGATAAGGTGACATTTCGATCCTAAGTGGCATTTTTGGCATTTGAGAGACGGTTTTCAAAAGGTCTGCAAAAATAGCGTTTATGCCGATTGGTCAAATGTACAGGACAGAGGGTTGGGTCGAAACCCAGAATCGGGAAATATATAGTTCGTATCAAACGATGTTAGTCAGTCTAGGAAGGCCTATGCGAGGGACGGTCAGAATAATTGATTCCAACACAGGAGAAGACTCCGTACGTCTTTGAAAGAAAGACGTTCGAAAATTAATTGTGGTTCCAGTTAAACTGAATGTGGAACGTTTGTAAGACGCCAGAAACACAAAGGAAACATAGTTTACTTTGGCAAGAGTAAGCATCAGCGAGAAGTCAAAGGCAAGAGTTTATTTTGGGCAAGAGTGAGAATCAGCGAAAAGTCAAAAGGAAGAAGTCAGTGGGGAATTCCCGTTCAATTAAAGGGCAAGCTGGAGACGGACGCACACAGGGAAAAGAAAGAAAAACCAGTCGACAGAAAAGGTCATGTTGAATCACTCAACAGTCCAATGTTAAATGAACATTCGATTCCTTGATGAAAGTTACTCTCAGTATTAATGGCTAACTTCATTTATTTTCATTAATGTTTGAATTCTTATGAATGTATCCAGTATGTTAAAGCTTCGGCATTTGTATTTTTTTTTCTGTACTAAGTGTATTCAGAAAGAGAGAAAGTGTAATTCACAGTGTCATTCTTTTTCTTAATTGTATTTTTAATTAAATTCATATTTTATCTTTACGGGGGCTCGTGTGTTGTCTTGTTCAAAGTACCATCTCAGATTACTATATTCACTGACCGGGCAGATTACACCGTAGCGATCATCTCCTAGATAACGCCAATTAGTGGGAGGCGGTCTTCAAGTGTTGTTTCCAAGTTGCGCAATACCTCTGACCAGGCCTTGTGCAATATTGTCTTAATAACACTTTGATCACCCGCCAGCGCAACCACGTTACAGGTGTAAAGATTATACTCTGGTGATAGTCCGATAACTGTTATCTATCACAATGTCAATAATACAGGAGGCATGTGAACAAAGCTTGTTGTAGTGATTGCAGTAGCAGTATTGTCAAAACGGTCTCATAAGTCGTATATCATCTTGAAGTTGTTTGTTAGCTGTTGTTATGCATCGTCTTGTCTTGAAACTTCCTTACGATGGCTTGGCCGACACATTACATCAAATAACCCTTAGATCATATACATCCAAAACTACTTAAGAATTTTGGTCTGAGTTGCTGACAGTGTTTACACACCTCTTTCAACCATCTGTAGCCAAAATAAAATTTCCAAGGGATTGGTCACTATTATTTGCGTGTACACTGTTCCTAAAAGGTGATCACGCAATATCCAGAATTTACTGTCCAGTCAAACGCACCGGCCAATCAAACGCACCGGCGTTCATAACTATGTGATGGTGCATATTTGTATTTTGCAAAGTGATTGTGCATATTTGTTTTTTGCAAAATGATTGTGCATATTTGTTTTTTGCAAAGTGATTGTGCATATTTGTTTGTTGTAAAGTGATTGTGCATATTTTTTTGCAAAGTGATTGTGCATATTTGTTTTTTGCAAAGTGATTGTGCATATTTGTTTTTTGCAAAGTGATTGTGCATATTTGAGTTTTTGTAAAATGATTGTTCATATTTGTATTTTGCAAAGTGATTGTGCATATTTGTTTTTTGCAAAGTGATTGTGCATATTTGTTTTTTGCAAAGTGATTTTGCATATTTGTTTTTTTGCAAAGTGATTTTGCATATTTGTTTTTTTGCAAAGTGATCTGCATATTTGGTTTTTTTTTGCAATGTGATTGGGCATATGTTTTTTTTTTTGCAATGTGATTGGGCATATTTGTATTTTTTGCAATGTGATTGGGCATATTTGTATTTTTTTGCAATGTGATTGGGCATATTTTTTTTTTTGCAATGTGATTGGGCATATTTGTTTTTTCTTGCAATGCGATTGGGCATATTTGTTTTTTCTTGCAATGTGATTGGGCATATTTGTTTTTTTTTGCAATGTGATTGGGCATATTTGATTTTTTGTTTATATTTGTATTTTGCAAAGTGATTTTGCATATTTGTTTTTGCAAAGTGATCTGCATATGTTTTTTGCAAAGTGATTGTGCATATTTGTTTTTTTATAAAGTGATTGCTCATATTTGTTTTTTGCAAAGTGATTTTGCATATTTGTTTTTTGCAAAGTGATCTGCATATTTGTTTTTTTGTAAAGTGAATGCGCATATTTATTTTTTTTTTGCAATGTGATTGGGCATATTTGTTTTTTTTTTGCAATGTGATAGGACATATTTTTTTTTTGCAATGTGATTGGGCATATTTTTATTTTTTTTTTTGCAATGTGATTGGGCATATCTGGGTTTTTCTTGCGATGTGATTGGGCATATTTGTTTTTTTGCAATGTGATTGGGCATATTTGTTTTTTTGGCAATGTGATTTGGCATATTTGTTTTTTTGGCAATGTGATTGGGCATATTTGTTTTTTTGCAATGTGATTGGGCATATTTTTTTTTTTTTTTGCAATGTGATTGGGCATATTTGTTTTTTGTAAAGTGATTGTTCATATTTGTATTTTGCAAAGTGATTTTGCATATTTGTATTGTTTGCAAAGTGATCTGCATATTTATTTTTGTAAAGTGATTGCGCATATTTGGTTTTTTTTTTGCAATGTGACTGGGCATATTTGGTTTTTTGGCAATGTGATTGGGCATATTTGTTTTTTTTGCAATGTGATTGGGCATATTTTTTTTTGCAATGTGATTGGGCATATTTGTTTTTTTTGCAATGTGATTGGGCATATTTTTTTGGGCAATGTGATTGGGCATATTTGGTTTTTTTTGCAATGTGATTGGGCATATTTGTTTTTTTTTTTTTGCAATGTGATTTGGCATATTTGTTTTTTGTAAAGTGATTGTTTATATTTGTATTTTGCAAAGTGATTTTGCATATTTGTTTTTTGCAAAGTGATCTGCATATGTTTTTTTGCAAAGTGATTGTGCATATTTGTTTTTTGTAAAGTGATTGTGCATATTTGTTTTTGGCAAAGTGATTGTGCATATTTGTTTTTTGCAAAGTGATTTAGCATATTTGTTTTTGCAAAGTGATCTGCATATTTGTTTTTTTGGAAAGTGATTGCGCATATTTGTATTTTTTTTGCAATGTGATTGGGCATATTTGTTTTGTTTTTTTTTTTGCAATGTGATTGGGCACATTTGTTTTTTTTTCAATGTGATTGGGCATATTTGTTTTTTTTTGCAATGTGATTGGGCATATTTGTTTTTTTTTTGCAATGTGATTGGGCATATTTTTCTTTTTGCAATGTGACTGGGCATATTTGGTTTTTTTGCAATGTGATTGGGCATATTTGTTTTTTTTGCAATGTGAATGGGCATATTTTTTTTTTTTTTGCAATGTGATTGGGCATATTTGTTTTTTTGTAAAGTGATTGTTCATATTTGTATTTTGCAAAGTGATATTGCATATTTGTTTTTTTGCAAAGTGATCTGCATATGTTTTTTTGCAAAGTGATTGTGCATATTTGTTTTTTGTAAAGTGATTGTGCATATTTGTTTTTTGCAAAGTGATTGTGCATATTTGTTTTTTGCAAAGTGATTTTGCATATTTGTTTTTTGCAAAGTGATTAGCATATTTGTTTTTTTGTAAAGTGATTGCGCATATTTTTTTTTGCAATGTGATTGGGCATATTTGTTGTTTTTTTTGGCAATGTGATTGGGCATATTTGGTTTTTTTTGCAATGTGATTGGGCATATTTGGTTTTTTTGCAATGTGATTGGGCATATTTGTTTTTTTTGCAATGTGATTGGGCATATTTGTTTGTTTTTTTTGCAATGTGATTGGGCATATTTGTTTGTTTTTTTGCAATGTGATTGGGCATATTTGTTCTTTTTGGCAATGTGATTGGGCATATTTGTTTTTTTTTGCAATGTGATTGGGCATATTTGTTTTTTTTTGCTATGTGATTGGGCATATTTGTTTTTTTTTTTGCAATGTGATTGGGTATATTTGTTTTTTTTGCAATGTGATTGGGCTAATTTGTTTTTTTGTAAAGTGATTGTTCATATTTGTATTTTGCAAAGTGATTTTGCATATTTGTTTTTTGCAAAGTGATCTGCATATATTTTTTTGCAAAGTGATTGTGCATATTTGTTTTTTGTAAAGTGATTGAGCATATTTGTTTTTTGCAAAGTGATTGTGCATATTTGCTTTTTGCAAAGTGATTTTGCATATTTGTTTTTTGCAAAGTGATCTATCTGCATATTTGTTTTTTGTAAAGTGATTGCGCATATTTGTTTTTTTTGCAATGTGATTGGGCATATTTTTTTTTTTTGCAATGTGATTGGGTATATTTGTTTTTTTTGCAATGTGATTGGGCTAATTTGTTTTTTTGTAAAGTGATTGTTCATATTTGTATTTTGCAAAGTGATTTTGCATATTTGTTTTTTGCAAAGTGATCTGCATATATTTTTTTGCAAAGTGATTGTGCATATTTGTTTTTTGTAAAGTGATTGAGCATATTTGTTTTTTGCAAAGTGATTGTGCATATTTGCTTTTTGCAAAGTGATTTTGCATATTTGTTTTTTGCAAAGTGATCTATCTGCATATTTGTTTTTTGTAAAGTGATCGCGCATATTTGTTTTTTTTGCAATGTGATTGGGCATATTTTTTTTTTTTTTGCAATGTGATTGGGCATATTTGTTGTTTTTTTTCAATGTGATTGGGCATATTTGTTTTTTTTTGCAATGTGATTGGGCATATTTGTTGTTTTTTTTGCAATGTGATTGGGCATATTTTTTTTTCCAATGTGATTGTGCATATTTGTTCTTTTTGCAATGTGACTGGGCATATTTGTTTTTTTTTTGCAATGTGATTGGGCATATTTGGGGGTTTTTTTTGCAATGTGATTGGGCATATGTTTTTTGTTTTGCAATGTGATTGGGCATATTTGTTTTTTTGTAAAGTGATTGATCATATTTGTATTTTGCAAAGTGATTTTGCATATTTGTTTTTTGCAAAGTGATCTGCATATGTTTTTTTGCAAAGTGATTGTGCATATTTGTTTTTTATAAAGTGATTGTGCATATTTGTTTTTTGCAAAGTGATTTTGCATATTTGTTTTTTGCAAAGTGATTTTGCATATTTGTTTTTTGCAAAGTGATCAGCATATTTGTTTTTTTTGTAAAGTGATTGCGCATATTTGTTGTTTTTTTTTGCAATGTGATTGGGCATATTTGTTTTTTTTTTAATGTGATTGGGCATATTTGTTTTTTTTTTCGCAATGTGATTGGGCATATTTGTTGTTTTTTTTTGCAATGTGATTGGGCATATTTGGGTTTTTTTGCAATGTGATTGGGCATATTTGGTTTTTTGCAATGTGATTGGGCATATTTGTTTTTTTTTTGCAATGTGATTGGGCATATTTGTTTTTTTTTTGCAATGTTATTGGGTATATTTGTTTCTTTTTTGCAATGTGATTTGGCATATTTGTTTTTTTTTGCAATGTGATTGGGCATATTTTTTTTGCAATGTGATTGGGCATATTTTTTTTTTGCAATGTGATTTGGCATATTTGTTATTTTTTTTGCAATGTGATTGGGCATATTTTATTTGCAATGTGATTGGGCATATTTGTTTTTTTTTTTTGCAATTTGATTTGGCATATTTGTTTTTTTTGCAATGTTATTGGGCATATTTGTTTTTTTTTTTGGCAATGTGATTGGGCAAATTTGTTTTTTTTTTGCAATGTGATTGGGCGTATTTGTCTTTTTTGCAATGTGATTGGTCATTTTTTTTTTTTTTTTGCAAAGTGATTGGTCATATTTGTTTTTTTTTTTTTTTGCAATGTGATTGGGCATATTTGTTTTTTTTTTGCAATGTGATTGAGCATAGTTGTTTTTTTTTTTTGCAATGTGATTGGGCATATTTGGGTTTTTTTTGCAATGTGATTGGGCATATTTGTTTTTTTTTTTTTGCAATGTGATTGGGCATATTTGTTTTTTATTTGCAATGTGATTGGGCATATTTGTTTTTTTTTTTTGCAATGTGATTGGGCATGTGATTGGGCATATTTGTTTTTTTTTCAATGTGATTGGGCATATTTTTTTTGCAATGTGATTGGGCAATGTGATTGGGCGTATTGTCTGTTCTAACGTCAGAAATAAATTGGATAACTATACCATCATATCTGATAAACAACATGTCTTCAGGAAATTAAACAGCTGCGAAACACAACTGTGTTGTGTTATTTATGCATGGGATAGGTATTTAGATTGAGGTGACCAAGTAGACAACTTTTTATTAGACATGGAATTGCCGCAAAAACTTTCAGCCAGATGGGGTCTTTTATGCTACCGAGAATGGCGGGTAATGGTTCCATATATGGCTATTTCAAAGTAACTGAAGGAGCATTTCAAGGCACAATACTAGGATCTGTGCTCGTCTCATTGAACACGAATTACATCTTGATTGAAACAGACTCGAAATGCGAGCTTTTGAGGACCACTCAATAGATCAGCTAAAATAAAGGCAGGATCCATGAAAATTAAAAAAAAATGACACTAGGCCAGTGGCACTAAAATGGGGCATACAATTACAAACTAAAATTGCTATATGATGCAAGTGACAAGAAGGAAATGTCATAATAACGGTATACCACACTCGTTGGAATGTACTAGATTAGAAAACCTCAATCATAAAATATTACAGGGTACAACAATTCTAGTGATCTGAAATGGAACCCTTAATTCAATATTTTTTTGCACAACAGCAAATCGTACATTTGGCCTATATTAAGACCTGACCTGTCATCTTGCCGACAAAATGCTAAAGAATTAGCTCCCAACGGTTTAGACAGACCTATTTAAGAATATGCATATACACTTTGAGATCCCAATTCCATTTTTTAAAAAGATAAAATTATAACAACAAAAATGCAAAAGCTAGAAGTAGGATTGTTACATACAATTAGGACTACACGCAGAAAGTACGACTTCAATATGAAATACGTTGTCATGGAAACCATAAAAAGGAGACTAGAAAATATAACATTTTTCAAAAGAACAACACAAAATTACCTGCCACAATTTAATCAAACCTAAAAGAACAAGCAGAAATCAAACATGAATATACTTATTGTATACCACATGTATATCATATTTACTAAATTGACGTTTTTCCCTAAAAACAATCTAAAATTAGAAATCGTTACCAAAAATATTAATCACAACTACTAAAGAAACATAATATTCAAACAAAAAACGTATCTAAATTAGTATAGACAATATTTTTGTCTAAAACAAGTTTATGTTGCAAAGGATGACGTGTGGCTGTTCCAAAATCCCCATTACCATTATAGTACCTATACTGTACCGAACTAATAAAACTAAAGAACAGGTCATGTTAACTATCAACACCTCAAGCTGTTATACAAACTCACTTTGTCACAATACAGGGTTTCATTTGTCTTCTAAACACAAGGTGTCACTTTATTATCCTATGTCATCATCACGATTTTGCTTTTCATGGGGAAAACTATAATCACTTGTATAAGAACGTCTGTCAGCACAAATGAAGAACTGCCCGATTGGCCGTATGCTTGACTTGCCGGAAATGGAAGAAAAACAAGCAGAGCAAAACTAACTACCTAGGCATGTGTTTCCCCTAGGCTATTCATTGTTCGTACTAACCTATATTTATCAAAAGAAAACAAAAGCATTAAGTCATTTACAATAATTAATCTTCTAAAGTTATACATCTTCATGTATTAAACAAAAGTGAAAAGCTAAAAACCATAAATCAACATACGGTAATGTAAGTGTATCGAAACGGTTAATTCCCATCGCAATCTTCATTGTAATGAAAAACAGTGTTCCAGAAATATGGATGATTCGTTGACATGTCTGTAATCAATCAGTCATAAAAAATAAAACTCTGGTGGTTACAAAATTCGAAAACAAAAGATATTGCCATTTCAGCAGGTATCTATCAATCTTATTCAAATGTCAAACTTTGGTTTGAAATAGAGAAACTGACGATGATGTATATTTCTTGGGACCAGGTGTGTTCTTCAATTAGATTCGAGGTTCTAAAATTACCAACAGGCGTATTTCGGATGAATTTGTATTTTTATGCCAGAACTTAAAAACATATACTTTTTAAAAAAAAAAAAAACAGATCAGTTCAATCCCAAACACTTAGATTGTGTATCAATTACGTTGTTTTTTTTTTCTTCAAATATACCATGACAATTGTCGATGTGTGTGTGTGTGTGTGTGTGTGTGTGTGTGTGTGTGTGTGTGTGACTTGGATGTTTAACGTAGCTTTAAAGCTTTTTCAGGCATATCGTTAGGATGTCTGCAGTGTGGCAGTTTACAACGATGTCTAGCACTGGGGCATCATGTCGTAGACATATTTGTAACATGATGTCCCACAAGTCACATTATCCTGATACCAGGCCAACCAGTCCTAACACGTGCTTTTATTGATTTTAGTAGTGCTTTCTACAATGTTTGGAGGATAGGAACTCTGTGAATGAAATTAGCAGACAAAAATGTCAATGGATAAATATTAAAAATAATATATAATAAAAGAATAATATATATGTTTCATAAACTCAAATCTTTTTTTCACACTTTAAATAGCATACTATATTTCAAACAACTGCAGGAGAGCCAATGCATTCTGTTCTAATTGCTCTATTAATACACCCAGATGTTCTCATATTTCCCAATGAGGTTTGTTACTATTGTTATGGTTGTAAACGCTGACCAGTGGTGTAATCCTTATCTCTGCATGGTAGGGACATCAGTGAAGATGTCTTTTACCGCTGTAATAATATAAATAATAATGTGGACTTTGTATAGCGCCTAATCTTTAGAAGCTTTAAGCGCTTTACATCAAAAATAGGACGACAGAAAAACAAAAAACATGAAATTGGAAAAACATAAATGCTGAAAATATTTAAGGTACAAAACATTATTAGCTTTTTAAGTTTGTTCTTGCAGTCGAAAAAGGTGAGTTTTATGAGCACTCTTGAAAGCGAACACGGTCTTTGTGTCTAATTACAATGGGCAATTCATTCCACATTGCTGGGCCCTGGTATGCAAAAGAATGTTGTCCATATGACTTCGTTTTCATAGTGGGAACAATGAGTATACGATGGTCTGAAGAGGAGCATAAGTATCTTGCTGATGTGTACAAATGGGTGAGACCGGATAGGTATGTTGGACTGGAGTCTGTCAGTGAAACATAGCACAGAAAACTAAGTTTGTGTTTGATTCTGCATCGAATGGATAGCCAGTGTAGGATACACAGCAGTGGGGAGGTGTGCTTTGTTCGTGGTACTCTAAAGATAATCTGAGCAGCTGTGTTTTGAACTTTTTGAAGTTTTTGGAGTAGATATTGAGACGAACCAGACATAACTGAGTTAAGGGCCGAGTGGTCTAAAGCGCTCTCCGTTACGGATCACTGTCATCTCACCTCTGTCTGCGTGGGTTCGAGTCTTGGATTCGGCTAATGTGGGTACATGAGAAAGCCTGCCAGTGGCTTCTCGTGGGTCGGTGGTTCTTTCCGGGTTCTTCCTCCACCATTATTACTGGCCGCCATGTATAGCCTATCTTGTGCTGAAAATGGCGTTAAACCCTACATCAACATCAAAAGAACTGAGTTACAATAATCAAGTCTTGAAAGTACTAATGAACACACAAGTGTTTTAGTGGCATCAACTTAAGGGGCCCCGAGTGGCCGAGTGGTCTAAAGCGCTGTCCGTTACGGATCACTGCCATCTCACCTCTGTCTGCCTGGGTTCGAGTCTCGGAATCGGCCAATGTGGGAATCTTGCTAGTAGCTTCGCGTGGGTCGGTTGTTCTTCCGGGTTTTCCGGGTTCTTCCTCCACCATTAATACTGACCGCCATGTATAACATATCTTGTGCTGAAAAATGGCGTTAAACTCGGCATCAACTGGAAGATATTTGGGAATGGAGCTGATGCGTCTCAGCTCAAGATATGCAGCCTTGCATATGTTCATGGCATGTTGGTGCAATGTGAGAGTACTGAACAGAGTAAGACCTAGGTATCGAACTGACTGTAAATTTAATGTTGGTGTTACTGATATTTATTTTATGAGGTAATAGATGTGAATGATAAAGTCTTTGTGTTGTGATCAGAATGGCCTCAGTTTTATCATCATTCATCTGCAGTTAGTTACATGTCATCCATGATTTCACATCAGAAATGCATCTCTCTACTCCTTGGATGGTAGGATCAACTTCAGTTGGGTGGCTTGAATATTTGGGTAGATCAACTGGGCTGGAGTGTATTCAATTTACAGATACAATTTGTGTCATATTGGCTAATTAGACTTGAACCAATGTAAGTCTATATTATGAATGCCAAATATATGCTGGAGACGGTGAAGTAATATAGGATGGTCTATTGTGTCAAATGCTGCAGACAAATCAAGGTGGGTGAGGACCGTAATCTTTCCGCAATCTAAAGCAGAGAAAATGTCATCAAATATTTTTAGAAAAGTAGCTTCAGTACTGTGGTAAAGTCGATATGCAGACTGCACATTGCTAAAAAGACTGTTTGAATTCAAATGAGATACAAGTTGGTTTAGAACAACCTTTTCTAAGATTTTTAATAGGAACGGGTGATTAGAAACTGGGGGGTAGTTTTTTTTAAATCGTTATGGTTAAGTGTTGGTTTCTTCAGCAGAGCCTTTACGATGGCAGTTTTGAAAAATGATGAGAATTCCCGGGATAAGAGAGATATATTAATAAAATCAGTCAGTGAAGGCAATATTGGGTCTAAGCACTCAAGCAGCAGTGATGTTGGAATTCGATCAAGTTCACATGACTTTGGTGCACTCTTCATCACGATTGTCCGTACTAAATCCATCGAGACTGGTTCCAATGCTCCTAATGGTTGTCGTTGAAATTCTGTATCGAAACTGTATGGTGACAACGAGTCAATTGAAATTGTGTTGTCAAGTGTATCTCTAATGGTTTGTACTTTGTCACGCAAGAAATTTGCAAATAGGTCCGGAAGGTCTACTGGAGAAAAGGTAGTTGGAATCGGTGTACATTTGTTCCTTGACATTAGTTTGTTAGTTATTTCGAAGAGCTCTTTGCAGCTGGAACTCTCCGTGATCGTGGTACTGAAGTGGGATAATTTGGCTAAATGGATTATGTTTGTGACGTTCTTCTTAGCGGCTTCATATACGAGTCGGGTGGAAAGCCAAAGCCTCTCTGCTTTACGGCGACAACTTGCCTAGTCTGTGTGTCTCCTATAGCGAGTATAATCAGGCAACTACAGGATTCATACGTCACGAAGTATACAAAGTTGATCAGGGCAAAATAGATGGAGCTGGTGACGATACAATGTTGGATTGCAAAAAACTATATCCTTGCAGTCTGATATAAAATGTGAACGCATCCATTTCCACTTGACTCGTCTAAAATTCACAATGTAGTTATACGACGAAATTGAAAATAAGAACCGAGACCTATATCCATATAAAACACTCGAAGAACCAGTTATAACAGCTGTTAAAAGGTTCTATAAGGAAAGCCAGCTCTTGAAAACTGGTCAGTAATCGTTGCAAAAGGGCATTTATCGGATAGATTCCTGTGTTCAACTCATTCAAAAAAAACAAAAAAAAAAAACAACAATGAACATTGCCATTTTTAACGTTGACAGATCATATATATTTACATTTTTTTTAAATTAATGCGCGTTAAGTGCAATTCAACACGAATGTGCCAAGGCTACCGTAGAAAAGTGTCTTGGCCAGATACACGCCATAGCAACTGAACCCGCCTTTCCAGGCCATAATTCAAAGTCATCTGATCACGTGTCTGGCAAGATGACCACTGAGCCATTTATCCATATATTCGTATTGAATTGCATTACATAATAAATTAAAGGCGCATTGGAAATGTGCTCGCTTTCCACAAGCCCAAATTACAATACAAACACGTACCGGCCCAATCTTTAATGGAACGTGTAAAATGTAAATACGTTACCCACATATGGACATGAATGGGTGTGTGCATCTGATACAAGATAATAACATTTTATCCTACTGACGTCATAATGTTTTAGTCAATCAATGGATAATTTCAGAATACCATAATATTTTATCTGTTTTGGAAGTATAATAAACGTGTAAAATGCATCTGCCCGCCACTGTCTTGTCGCTCCAGTCCACCAACAGTTCTATTTAATCATACATGTAAATGCAAATTTGTTTCGATAGAAAGACACCAGAAGGTACTGCACCTGCTCAATTGAGATGATATATGTTGTTTACCTTGATCAAGGGGCCTAAATGTGAACAATTCCTTTTGAACCGAATGGAATCTCTTGATTGGTCAGTTGATTTATTCTGCATCAACCGGTTTCATTTAAGTTAAACACATATCTTGTTTTATATTCATTCATAAAAAAACTATATATAAAATTATAAACGTATTGTTTCAGCAGATTCGTGTTAAAAAAGACATTTTGATTAAATTGCTCCCAACGCAATTATTTTCCGGTATTTACCATATTATCTCGCCCCTTCCATCTCATATTGATGTGGAAAATATGCAGCGATGTCATTTAACTTTTTTCGTCCGGGTGGGGTGGGGTGTGTGTGACAAAACTTGACGGGCTTGTTAATTTTCACATATAGGCTACATCAATTTCATAGAACATGCCCCCCCCCCTCCCGCGCCAGATTATGGACATAACATTTAGGCCCCTAGATCAAGATAAATAACATATCTCAATTGAGCTGGTGCAGTACCTTCTGGTGTCTTTCTATCGAAACAAATTTGCAGTTATGACGCGGGAAGGGGGAGGAGGCCTTTCTGTGAAATTGATGTAGCCTATATGTGAAAATTAACAAGCCCGTCAAGTTTTGTCACACACACCCCACCCCACCCGGACGAAAAAATTTAAATGACATCACTGCATATTTTCCACATCAATATGAGATGGAAGGGGTGAGATAATATGGTAAATACAGGAAAATAATTGCGTTGGGAACAATTTAATCAAAATGTCTTTTTTAACACGAATCTGCTGAAACAATACGTATATAATTTTATATATAGTTTTTTATGAATGAATATAAAACAAGATATGTGTTTAACTTAAATGAAACCGGTTGATGCAGAATAAATCAACTGACCAATCAAGAGATTCCATTCGGTTCAAAAGGAATTGTTCAGATTGGCATACCAAAGGCATGAATCAAGCCAGCCGCCTGGTAAGTAACGCAATACAAGATAAACATTACCATTCCACGCCACCCAATCCGACGCATCCTGCTGAAGTTGATTAATAATTTAAAGCTCAATACAAACAACTCCAGGCGATAACTGTGTTGGTGCACTAGGGAATTGGGGCAGACTAAGTGACAGACATGACATGTCTGGGTTAGGTTACAGATGCATGCATTCAGCGATTTTTAAAAAAAAATTCTTCCTAAATTGAATAGCTGGTCTGCACTTCAGTATGACCGACTACATGCTGGCGAAATGTAGGTCAACTGGGATAGGTTTAACGACCTAACGTCATTACACGAGAGTTCAGCCTTAGTGTCATCAAATGAGTGGAAAAATACCCATACTGAGAGGAATATTTATAGAATGTATTGCCTGCACAGTTGTAAAAATCCTATCAAACCGAATTCCAGTTTGCACCTAGCGCTCGACAGCGAACGGAAGTAGCAAAACCAAAATTCTGAGGGAAAGAAAGAGACTAGTTCTGAAAAAAAATTTGTGTGACTGTGCAGATTCCATTTTTCCCACAAGTCCAAAATTTATGTAGCAGTGGTTGTCTTCGCAAATTGCCTGTCTGATTTCTTAACTTTAGGCTATCACGTGACTTATAGCTATTGCTTTTTAATAATGTATGTATTGTTTCAGGATTGTGTTGTTCTTGAAAGTGATGTGAGACATGTACACCTACCATAGTAAACTCATAATATATTGATAGTAAAAACCAATAGGCACATTATAAAGCCGATACTGTAGACACGTTGGGTTCGGGGGCAAGAAGAATATCACATAAAAACGGTCTCGAGGGCAACTATTTTGAATGAAATCAAGCTAGTTAGTACATAATGTTTTTCAAATTATCACAAACGGAAAAGGCTTGCATTTGACCTGTGTGCACCACGTTGCACACAAACATAGCCTTCAGAAACTGCGAAATCATGTGCAAAATTTGGGATTTGGGTGCATAAACTTCTGTTATGAGATTCCATGGACTCGTCAGGTCCAATTAACGTGTTTCTTGCTCAATTTGTTTACGAATTTTAATATTAGGCAGGTTGATGTGGCATTAGATATGTACACAGTACATCTCCATGCAACGTACGCTTTGTACCAAAAAAGTGCCTCAGTGTCTATTATAGGTATACCCTTCCACGTTTCGAACACAATATAAATTAAATATAGAAACTACAATCAGTGCCAATACCAAAAACCACTTACTGTGAGCAGTAAAATTAATCAGAAGCACACGACGATAAACGCGGATTTTTTTAAAAGTACAAATGGTTTATTTTTGCAAAGCATTTTGGGTAATTGTATGCAACGTACCGTGGTTAAAAACTGGCGCAATCTTATTCATTCACTATTTAACCCCAGTCACGCTCTATCGACCTTTCAAAAAAATTAGCAAGAATGACTTGCAAAACCCTAACCGATTTGTCCAGAAAGTTATGCTTTGTACACCGTTGTTCTTACTAAAACTGACGTAAAAGTAAATAAGATGCCGTACTGTCATGCTTAATATGGTGAAACGTTAATTAGGTTCGTTCTTATTCTTCTCTTGACCGTGACCGTACTGTAGACCACAGACGCGACGGACTTCTTTATTATTTTCAGTAAAAGCCATCCACAAAAGTTTGTCAAGAAACTTATTCTAAAACAAAAGTCATTTTCAAACACAATTTCTTTGAGCAACAATGAATTTGACTTTTGACCTTTTTGTCCCATAATAAATCCGACTCTTCAATACCTTAAGTTCAACTACTCCGCAACCGTTGGCCGAGTTACCTGTTACAGAGCTGAATCGTGTATTTAAGGCACTGCAGCAGGTTTTCTTTTTAGTGCCGAGCAATTGTAGTAGATTGCATTGCTCAAGGAAGCAAAATGATAGCTGAACCAAGCTGGTCAGATTGTAGGATTTAAACCCACACCCTTTCGGTTGTCAGCCTGATACACTAACCACTGAGCCACCGCAGCTCCAAGAATTGCAACTGTGCAAAAACCTGTTTCCTTCTTTCCGCCAAAGTTACCTTGACCATTAATCGTTTTACTTCCAAACGAATGCTATTCTTTGCTATCTAGCGTACAAGACATTCACAACCTTTGCTGAAGTTCCTTACAGAAACCAATTTATTTGTTATTTCTGTCAAAATAAATGTCACTGACCACTTATATGTTGGTCTCAAATTCGATAGACTTTTCCCATGCGCCAAGAACGCCGTATCCCAAAGTTTGTCCAGGTTTGAGATGCAGAAACAATAAAATTGTGCGAAAACCGTTCTTTCATTAAGTTACCCTGACACTACACTTTTTTTTTCCAATAAGAAAATGGCGTCTTTCGTACACACAGTGGAACCCAATTGTAAAGTTTGATACCTGTAGATTACAAAGAGCTCTAGAACAAACGTTACTGTGAGGAAGCCTTTTTCATTATTTTAGTCATGGGCGATCTTGACCATTGATAATTTATCCCCAAATAGATAGGTTTCATCCTTATTCTAAACGCAGACCAGCCACAAAGTATGGTAGCTATAGATTTAAAAGAAATGAAGTTTTTGTGCGGAAACCATTTATCTTCTTTCGGTCAGTGTCGACTTGTTCTCGTGCCATTTTTTTATACTGATGCAAAAAGCAGTTTCTTCTTTACATCACAAGGAAAATGACATATTTTTTTTTATCCCAGGATATCTAGGTTTTTCCTTATTCCAAATTCAAACTGTCCAAAGAGTTTGGAAATCACCGATGGTGGAAAACTAGAGTTATTCGGCGGAAGCCATTTAAATTTATTAACCTTAACCATGCATCTTGATTCGTATAGGTTTTACGGTAATTAATCTAACCCATGTGCAAGTGACAAAGTTAGTAAAGTGTAGATGTTGGGCAACCTGAGCCTCTTGTAAAGAAACGAAATTCATAACAAGCGGAGTAAAGTATATCGTACCATAACACGCGGTATGGAGTATATAAAAACTCGAGTCCCTAAAAAGGATCAGCTGACCGAAAACACATCCAGGAATTGAAGATAAGATCATTTCTTCTTTCGAAACTGTTGAAATCATCTACAATATTATTTAACAATAACACGATTTTCAAATTAGCCACTGCGGCTGTCATATTGGATGCAAGATCATTTTAATTTAGGATCAACTTCACATCATTAGAGGTCTTGTGGTGTAAATAAAAACTCCGTATGAATAAAACAATCCATACAGCGATAACAACATTTTCGAGATGGTCACCGTCGTGTCCATACTGTATTTTGTCAGATCAGCATCATTTTCATTTCAGCCCAAACTTAAATCCATAAGATGTGACGTGTGGTGAGAATCCCACGTTAATAATGTTATCCATTTAGGACGTGTAACAATAACAAGATTTTCAAGATGCCATTTGTGTCATATTTGATATCTGATCGGCACCATTTCATACCTAGCAAAATAGACATTATGTTAGGTTAGATCAGCATGTATTTTCAATCGATGATATATGTCGATATATTTTACTTCTAAGAAGAACGCCAATAAGAAGATTTTCAATATGGCTGTCATTGTGGCCATAGTGGCATAGGGATGGCACTATTTTCAGTTTGGAATAACTTAACACCACCTGAATGTATTAGTGAAAACATCGCGTGAATATGAAAATCCATTCCGAAGACGAAACAATTAAACGATTTTCAAAATGGCCGCTTGGGCGGCTATATTGATTCAATATCGATAATATGGATCAACGTGACATCTTTTGGTGAAATGTTGATATGATATCCTTTCTGGTGAAGTAGAAAGAACGTGACATTCACAATGCCAATGTGAGGGTCAATATTGATGTCTGAAACAGCACCATTTTTACAAATGACCAATTAGACATCATGAGAAGTCGCCGCTACCGATATGACCTTTTATTCAAGAGAATTACCTCTAACATTCGCCGAGTGGCCGAGTGGTCTAAAGCGCTCACAGTTACGGATCACTGCTATCTCACCTCTGTCTGCGTGGGTTTGAGTCTTGGGCTCAGCCAATGTGGGTATGTGAGAAAGCTTGCCGGTTTTTCCAGGTTCTTCCTCCACTATTAATACTGGCAGCCATGTATAGCCTATCTTGTGCTGAAAATGGCGTTAAACCCTGTAACAACAACAGGGTGTCTTCCTTGAAGGCTACATTGGACCGTAATTCTTTTAAAAGCTCTCTCTTGTAACATGAAGCGGACAATTGGACATATAAAATGTAGTTGAACAAGTGCACATACAACAAATTTAGTTTGCTCTAGATTTCTTTTTCGAAAGGTCATTAATGTAGTTGTGTCAGACAAATGCATGTGTCCTTGTTTGCTGATCACACGCACCTGGTGCAATGAGTTATGCAACATCTGCACATTGTTTGCATGTCATCGCACCTGCGTATCCATCAGCCCCCCCCCAAAAAAAAAATCGATCTCTGCTGTGAACATCTGGTATAAAATATTTTGACAATGATAACTGGGGTACAGTGGTGATATATACCAATACGCACGACTTCGATGCTTAGTTCGTTCTGGAGAAATTTCTTGAACTTGAATGATACACGGACTCGTGCAATATCTGTTTAAAACTTCCTTTCTCCTGTCGTACCTTAAACTAAATATTCTAGATACGTTAATATAACGATATAAATATAAATGATTGTAGATAACAAAACCGCAGACCACCGGTGACCGAGTGGTCTAAAGAGCTCGCCTTTACCGATCATAGCCATCTCACCTCTGTCTGCGTGGGTTCGAGTCTCGGACATTGTGTGTATGTGACAAAGGCTGCCAGTAGCTTCCTGTGGGTAGATGGTTCTTATCTAGGTTACCCATGGTTATTCCTCCACAAGTTATACTTGTTGCCTTGTATAGCATATCGTGTGCTGAAAATGACGTTAAACACACAACAACAACCAACTTAAAATTACGTTTGATATGAATATTTTGAAAGAGGAACAAGTTGTTTTCGGGGTTGAACACCATTTTTTATCAAATGACCTGATATAGATGTCTGGCAGTATATGTTTGGTGTAGAAACAACCCACAAACATCCCAGAAAGAACAAACAAACCAAATGAAGCTACTGTCAAGCCTTTTCACATTTCCATATAGGTCGATCTGAGACATGAAATCACGTGATCAATAATGAGGTGAGTGAGGTGTAAAGGCGAGTTTCTTCAACAACAAAAAATCGACCGCCCGAAGCTCCTGAAAACCCCCAAATAAAATTGCCACCATTGTTGTGTCTATCAAAATCCTTAAATAATTCTGTTTAGAATCATGAGAGCTAGTGTAAGTAAATGAGAATGTCGAGAAGTAAAAGGAGATATAGTACTTTATAAAGACAACAGCATGATCAGCTGCACTGATCTCATTCGACAAGAAAATAAAGTTACAAAAAAGGACAGATTTGGGCGATATTATTCGCCTACTGTCACATCCCAATCCAAAGTAGGGAATAATATTTTTGAAAGACGTAAATGTTTCGCTTTCTTCAATCTCTCAATGACTGTAGGCGAAATGAATATCCGAGAATTCAAGATAATATTATGAATACTTTTCATCTGCTGAGCGTTAAACAAATCTCTAATCATTTTTTAGCAACATCAAGATTTTAAAATCAGCCGATATGACAGCAACATTGGGATCCAATACCATTCTTCATTTAACGATACATTCTTCGAAGTCTTTTTATATTCAGGAGGAGGAGCTGACAACCCCATTGCAATATGACCATCCGTTTAGAATATTAAGATAAGATTTTCAAAATGGCCACCATGCCAGTAATACTGGAGGTTGATCAGCACCATTTTCATTAAAAACTATCTCGATTTAAAAAAAGGTCAATGACGATACGACTTTCAACTGGTGACTTGGGAAAATGAGACTTTCAAGGCAGCGGCCACATTGGTTGTCCATATGACAGTATTTCGTTTAGGTCCAACTCGATATTGGAAGAAGTAATTTCGTCCAAATATCATGTCGATATGACTATCCATCTAAAAGCAGTAACGGTAAGAAGATTTTCAAGATGGCCGCGGTCTTCTGATGAAAAGAAAATGACTTGCTTGCTGCTCGGGAGGTGCAGAGATAACGAGATTTTAAATCTGATTAGTATGGCTATACATTGTATGAAGTCCTTCAGTGCTGTTCAGAAGTCCTCCATGCTGATATGACAACCAGTTCAAGTGGAGTAGCAATATTAACATTCTTAAGATGGCTGCTGAGGCCGCCATAAAAGATCTCCAAGCAGAACCATTGGGATGAATGTGTCTTTAAAGTTTTATGGAACTGCTCCAAGTTGTCTGGAGGTAGTGAAAACAAGATTGTGTTAGTGGATTAATGGACGTAGGACAATGAACAACAGGCCATCCCATAAGCTCGTTTGCCATTGTTTGTTTATTAGGATATTTTAACGTAGCGTTTAACAATATTTCAGTCATATCACTTCGATGTCTGCAGTGAGACAGTTTATAGTGATGTCTAGCACTGGGGCATTATGCCGCAGACATATAGCATGACGTCCCAGCCAGTCACATTATCCTGACACCAGGCCGACCAGTCACTAACCTCTTAATGCTGAGCGTCAAGCGAGGCAGCTGTAAGAACCATTTTTGTAAGCCTTTGGTATGACTCGGCCTGGGATCGAACCCACAACATTCCGCTTCCGCGGCGGCTGCTCTAACCACTAGGCCACCTGAGCGGTTATCTTTTGCCTTATGACCAGTAGAGAGACCAAAAGTAACATGGTCTCAAAGACGCAAGCTACATAATGGGAATCAAAATGGTTGCTACGTGGTATCGTCGGTAATACAGATCACTAGCAATCAATAATTATAACTTGCACATAATTAAGTATAAACAAACGAATGAAAGTAATGCAAAAGTAAATGACGACACAGTGATAAAATGTTACCATTTCTTATAATCAACGGAAACGTTTTATCTATAAATATCCGATCTGCACGCCTCGACATGCTAGTGGTCTACTTTATCGACACGATACCCTAGACCAGAGACGTGATACATTTTAACCCTCCTTATAGGGCCACGTGAAGAACTTGGCAGAATCATGCATTACTGGTGCACTGGTTTATGCTTTTGGCACACTAACGAGAATACCATCGATATGGGGGGGAAAATATGACAACAACGAAATACCAAACTCCCAACAGGTTTATATTCAAAGTACCGTACATGCTGTACTAAATACACCACTACACAACACCACTACACACATAGGATTACAATATATGTACTGAATTAAATACACCACTACACACTAAGGCTTATAGTCAATGTGTTGTTTTAAATACACCACTAAACAACACAACTACACATACAGGCTTATAGTCCATGTGTTGTTTTAAATACACCACTAAACAACACAACTACACATACAGGCTTATAGTCCATGTGTTGTTTTAAATACACCACTAAACAATACCACTACACATACAGGCTTATAGTCAATGTGTTGTTTTAAATACACCACTAAACAATACCACTACACATACAGGCTTATAGTCTATGCGCTGTACTAAATACACCATTACACAAATAGGCGTATAGTTTATGAATGTTGCATACCTTAACGACAATACCAGTAGAGCAAAAGTCTTAAACTCAAACCACTCAGAGGGTCGCATAACGGCATTTTCGATGGCCCGCGGACCGCACCAACTTTATCTTTTCTGACACCTTGTGACGCCAATGATTTTGCGAGCCACATGATACAGATTGGCGGGCCGCGTGTTTGAGACCCATGTATTTGAGGTTTGTACTCAAACTACCGTGTTTACATTACTACAAATACCATTACCCCCAGTTTGCATTTTTCAAGGACCCCATTTGCTGTATTAAAAGTACTTACAGTCCATATATCAGGTATGACGTAGATTTCACTACATTTGCCTGCACATGCGAAGTCTTGAGTCAAGTCCGTTATCTTGTACGTATCAAATGATGGCCAGAAGAAATACAATCATTATCCAAAAAACGAATCAACATTGTTCTTTCAGCAACAAAGATATATATCGAGTCTAAGAATTCTGAATAGGAATGTGACATACTGATCAGATGTTAAATAGTAACTAGTGATCGCTCCAGAGAACAGTTTCCGATTAATTAAAATTCAACGGAAATAGTATCCACGGTTTTTAGAACAATATGATAAAGACTTAATCCATTTCTGAAACCGCGACAAAAACGGGAAACAAAACCAACTTTACAGAAGGAACACACAGGAGATAACAACTAATTATGAAAGCTGGATATCAGGTTAAAAATATCACGGGGATAACACCTAATTATAAAAGCTGGATATCAGGTCAAAAATATAAGTCCTTTAAGTCCTTTACGTCATCGTTTAATTCGGACGAGCTGGGGAAGGGGGCGGTTCGATTTGTACCATGGAAATGCCGCCTTCAGATTTTGAAATAAAAGATTGTATTTCTTTTCATTTTCTATTGACTATGCATGACAATCAAATACAGAGATGCATGCAATGGTATTAAATGACTTATACCCTAGTAGACCATCATGTACAATAAATAGACTCCTGGACGTGTATAGCATTCGCGGCATTATAAAAAAGGGTATCATCTCATAACTGCACATGATTCACCTTGCTGTACATCAGGTAAAGCAGAAACACTTGCATCTATCTCATCTTACAGTGGCTGGTTCTTAATGTGATTTGTTTTGACGTATCCTGGCAAGCTTTTCTATGCTGCGTAGGAGGATATCTAGGACCTAAATATAGCTCTGACTGGTTCGAAAGAGAAATACAATTTTTTTTTTACCAATTAATATTGCTAAACCAGTCTTTTACATCTGCATTCAGGTCATATTATCGCTTTATTTGTTATCTCAAAACTTGTTGTCTCTATATTCAACATGTGCCGATATGAAAACCATGAATTCGATTTGCAAACCAAACTTGCTTAACATAACTAATAAATATGATCAGCTGGAAAATTAAACTCAAATATGAAAGACGGGATAAACATTTGAACATTAGGGAGAAAAATGAAACCTTATAAAGAAATGAAAACATGAATATTTATTTTAGTAATATTCTTGGTTCTGTTCGAAAAGTACAAGTGTCATTTAAACAATCTATATAAAGTTTTTTTTTTATTTCCCGAAAGTGATATTCTATAACAGAAAGATTATATTTCATTTAAAAATATCATAAATCAAAAACAAAAACAAACAAAAGTTGTAAATGTTATGCTGTAGTCCAAATCTGAAGAGGGTAGAACAAAAGTGCATTGAGATAAAATGAAAGTTATAAACAACAACAAAGTTAACACATTTTTAATTTACGGCATTCACTGACGTGCTCATGCACACAAAAGTGATCTAGCTCCCACGAATGTAATCGCTATGTCTAGGAAGTTCCCCCCGAAGTCAGCGATAGGTTGAGCTTATGCCAACGTGATCGCTATGTCGAGATTCCGTCAAAGCAGGCATGAAACAGCTATTAAAGTACCTTTAACAAAAGTGTATATATTTAGGTGAACAAGCGCTGTAAGATACGGCATGCCAAAAAATTCTAGATGACACTTTTTGTAGAGAACATTGCATCTATATCAACAGACACGCGTAACTGCGTGCTCTATTTCCTTTTCAGTACCAGCTTAAACATACTATACACAAGTTGCAAAGCTTCGTCTGCTTGTCTCTTTGGTGCCAAGTTGTAAAATGACAGTTTTGTTTTGCATGATGCTAATAAACGTCCAACGACTGGATAACGAGAAAACTAGACAAAACATGGCATCGTTCGCTCGTTTTGTCTGATCTATAACCATCAAGACTGGATAACGAGAAAACTGTAGACAAAACATCACTCGTTTTGTCTGACCTATAATCATCACGACTGACGACAATAAATTTAGCAAACACTTTAGAAACTTTAAAAGGAAACGCTGGGGGCTAAATGTACTATGATGCAACGCGAAAATATGCATATCAAATTGGTGGTTGACTAATGCCCCATGATTTATTACGAGAATATGTATATCAAATTGTTAAGCGTCTGGCTGATATCCCGTGTATAAAGTACTGTTATTGGGAAGGGTTTATATGAAATTGCAATTTAAACTTTCTGAAATCACTTCTAATCGGCACTATATAAGTATGACTCTGCTGTCGTGCTACATACATACATACATACATACATACATACATACATACATACATACATACATACATACATACATACATACATACATACATACATACATACTCAACAAAATGGTTTTGTGGGTTTAACGCCATTTTGAGCACAATATAGGCTATACTTGGAGGCAAGGATATTTGGTGGAGGAAGAAACTGTTAACACACCGTGAAGAACCACGGGAAGCTATTATCAAACTTTCTCAATTACTCACTTTGCCTTGCCGAGACTCGAACCTATACGGACAGAGTAGAAATGGCAGTCATCTGTATTCAGCTACCAAGTACCTTTAAATTCTAAGATGTTTATATTGCGATTGTCGTTGTCGTCATCGAGTAACAGTAATAGTAGCTCCTGCAGCAGCAGCATCGGTAGTAGTAGTAGTAGTATATGTGAAGGGGCAAATTTCTGGCGATCTAATCAACATACATTAGTTAAGACCATAGAACCATTAATTAGATTTCTAGAGAAAGGAATTGAATCAATCGTCACACTGTCATGTTCCGAATTTTATTTCGAGTGGAGAATGCTATCCTTAATTAAGCAATTGTTTGGTCAGCAGCCAGACGGACTATTAGGGGCACAGTAAACGTTATTTCAGGGTAAAGCTGTCACAATTCAAAAGTTGCGGAACCTTTGTAATTATCAAACGACCAGGTCAAGCTGACCCCGATTTTTGGCGCCACTGAGGACGGGGCAGAGAGATTTGACTGATTGGTTACGCTAGTTAAGGGGCGTGTTTCCCACACAAAATTTCTTAGGTTTTATATCGCCTCATCGGAAATTTTAATCAGTATAAGCTTTTCTGCAAGAGAAACCAGTGTTGGCTCCGAGGAATTTGCAAGAAAATCCCTTGTAAAAAAAAAAATGTCCAAGCAATCAGACGAACTGTTTTGGATCGACGTTTCCAGCAAAGGGAGAAAATAGCTCCTGAGAGTGCAACCTGAAATCTGTAATGAGACGTGCAATCTGAGACGGAAAATCCTGAGAGTGGAATCCTGAGACGTACAATTCTGTAATGTGATCATGTTGCGTATAAATACTGAGTGTCCTGATTGCTGAGGGTGGAATCTGGATATCCAGACGTCTGAATAGATACAGTGGAAGTCGAGCGAACCGATGAACAGGTTATGAAATCATACAAGACGATGACTTCGATTGTTCACTCGATCCTATGATGAACTAAATCAATCAGTAAACAGATCAGATATTTTATTTTAATCCATTTGTGCTTTCCTTTGTAAATCAAGAAAGTTTTGTTTTTTAAAAGCCGAGATATTCTTAATGCAATGAGTTCGGATACTTGTTTTATGTAATTGATTAAATTGTTTATTTACCTGTAAAAAGGGGGGGGGGGGGCTCGTCTTTGTTTGTTCCATATATCTGCGCAGATCTCTATATATTTCATCTTTAAGTTTCACCACTTACATTTACTCGAACCGGGCAATTACATCGAGGGCGGTCTACCTCTAGATAACGAAACCAAATTAAGCGGGTCACCAGAGCAGTAAAAAAAAAAAAAAACTCACGGCCCCCTACAGTATAACAACTTGTAATACTAGCCATCGACAACAGTGATCTGAATTCCTGATTAGTACATAGGAAAAAGTGGTAATATAAACTATATATAAAAAGCCCAAGTTTGAACAATGGCTTTTACTTATTAATGTTTACTGACCACGTACGTTTAGAAGAATTGTGATTCTGTATTGCTTAGGAATCTTATTAACCTGTTCCTTTGACGCACAGCCAATGAAAGTACGACTAAAATTGCAAGAATTACAAAAGTACGAAAATTACAAGAATTACAAAAGTATGAAGCAATTTATTGTATCAGATAAAAGTTTACAGTTATAAATGCCAAGTTCATCACACTGTTAGGTCATGGGTATGACGTTATTAAGGTCATGGGTATGACGTTATTAAGGTCATGGGTATGACGTTATTAAGGTCATGGGTATAACGTTATTAAGGTCATGGGTATGACGTTATTAAGGTCATGGGTATGACGTTATTAAGGTCATGGGTATGACGTTACTAAGGTCATGGTATGATGTTATTAAAGTCATCGGTATGACGTTTTTAAGGTCATGGGTATGACGTTATTAAGGTCATGGGTATGAAGTTATTAAGGCCATGGGTATGACGTTATTAAGGTCATGGGTATGACGTTATTAAGGTCATGGGTATGACGTTATTAAGGTCATGGGTATGACGTTATTAAGGTCATGGGTATGACGTTATTATTTACCAAGATACATTATAGCACGGTAAACTATGAGAGAGACATGGCTGCCAACTTTGTTGTCTGAATACATAATTTAAAGAAATGAAAATTCTATCACTATTTTAATAATCGCACAAACAGTCCTGCTAAAAAAACATAAAGTCAATAAAACATATTTGAGACCATGGAAATATTTTAGATTGCGAGCAGACATAAATAATCCACTGTCTTTCTAACTCAGAAAACTAATGAATCAATAGCTGTCATATTGACAAAATTCACTCACCTACCTAAACTTCTCTTTGTAAAGCCTCCCAAAACAATGATCGATATTTCCGAATTCAAAAGACCTGAAAACAAACAAACCCTCGCGTTTATCTGAGTAACCTTAATCCAGTCTGAGTCTCCTATCATGGCGATGCGACTATGCATACGGACGATTGGAAAGATGGAGTTGGAGACAGACCATGCTAGAGCTGCCACTTTAACATCACGTGGCGTGGCGCCTTGTGGAGCCTCTGGACTGCACTAAAGCCTTCCGACCAACAAATGTCATCACCTTTTAGGATACTCTTTCCACCTACAAATATCTTCAATTTGAGAATCCGTTAATATCCGAAATGTTACGTATTTTGTAAACAAGAGGCTACTGATCCGTAACATTAGTGACTGCTCTTGTTCATAAACCTGACCAACCCTGTTGTCAAGACATATGTACGTGTTCTCCTGCATATTAATAACGGATTATTCCAAAACTAGCTTCAGAAATTTCTGACACTTTTGTGAAGTTTTTTTATAAAGTAACAAAATCTTACATTTGCTGGGCATTTGAATAAAAACGTTTACCTACTTGATTGTACCCATGTCGGTCAGTCTTTATAACACTACCTAATTTTTGCTGTGCTCGTTGGAAATCATTATGATTTGACCCAAAACATGAGATGACCAAAATGGTGAATAAACCTTGCGACATACTCTTGAAATCTTGACAGTAAGTTTTAGGGCTTCAAACATTAAGTCCAACTAATACAGAGTTTGTTGGTAATCACTTTCCTCCTTCGCCAACACATAATTCTACTATATAAACATACCATACTACAAGGTAAGACATTTACGTTGATCCCAACATCACAACAGCTTTTCAAAGATACAGTGGAATCAGACAGAGAATGCAACATGAATGTAATTAACCATCGGAAAGTGCAAACCCTCCTGTGGGAAATCTCAGTTTGTGGGCAAGACGAGACGGGAATTGATAAATAACTTAAATATATACGTCACACCACGCGAAGAAAGGAGACTCGTACGTCATGCCGGTGTTAATAAATTAAGAGCGCCTTATTTCCAATTAAATTCAGCTGAACGGCAGATAACCATGTGTGATGAAATGGCAAAATCAATAAGTACATTTTAATAAGCTTATATTTTGCTGAAGAGTTTAGAGGTGAAAATAAGTCAATCAAAATCTTTCTATTTTAAGTTACACTGGCAATATTGGGTGACAGATTGACATTTATACACAGATTGACATTTATACAAATTTTACATCCTGAGATGCTTTCATTCAAGGATCAAAGTCTCAGCTTGAAAGGTCTTCATATTCAAATTTGATCATAGGATCTAAAACGGATTTTGAGAAGTCGTTTATTAATTTGAGGATATCGTTCTAATTAACGTCAACCATCATTGATGATGGACCCTTCTCTATATGCCAGAATGTTTATGTCAAATTTGGAAACGTCATGTTGCCCCGTTCATTTTAGAAAAAGTCATTTAAAAGTTATTATATTTTAATAACGGTCATAGTTTACCACCAAACTAAAACTCTTTCATATAGCAATGTTGGCACCAAATTTGTTTAGAAAGTGATCCAGTGGCTGTTTGTTAATCTGAAAACAGCAACTGTTGACGGTCAGACGACGGTCACATGGATAAACCACATGCTCAGATGAGCTAAACAATAGTCACTAGAAGGCAATGACACTCTCCTAAACGAAACTATTTTTTTCAGGAATCCATTATATGATTTAAGTACCGAAATCATCTCTGATATTTCTGAGAAAATCCATGATACCCAATTTGGTCAAAAGAATATTTTCTGAAAAGTCTGTATTAATATCGTCACAAGATGTCTGACCATCAGGACAGAAATTCATTTGCATCGCTATTTACCTTGAACATTACATCTGGTTAGGAAAATCGGTAAATTTGTCTCAGTGTCATGAAATAGCCTTTTCCTAATATAAATCTAAAAATCGATAAACAGAAAAAGTAGTTCCTTGCATTCATCAATACGTACATGAAAACGACAGTTTGATTACGGTCCCTTACGTAGCTAACATCTTCAGTTTTGTTATCTACTATTTGGTATATTTTTGTGAAATGATTATATTTTCCAAATAATGCAAACAAACGATAATGCAAAAACGTTAATGTATTTGTGGTATCCCTATCGTTGTTCTAACTTCAGACAACAATCAGCCATAAGCTGTTTCTTTTGAAACCATGATTAGTAATGGTGTGCAGCAGACATTTTGGAACGACTTACCTTGCCAGCTGTTCTTTAATTTTTGAGCAAATAATTAATAGTCATGTACATACGACAACAATTATCATATGTGCACCAAATTCATTCGTGGTCCCGCACACGACGTTCATTCGCTGGCTCCGTGCACGACTAACCTAAATATATCGTTAAACTAAGAGACTCTTCACTTTGTTCAACGATTTAATTTTCTGTCACTAAAACTCAATATAATCCACAATTTATTCATATATATTTACAACTTTTGTATCGTCAAAGAAGAAGAAATTAAACGCCATTTGCTTTCGTTCTAATCATTTGTCTATTGTACACTTTTAAATCACCAAAAAAAAAACATTTATGAAATTAAATGTTAAAGCTAAACTAACTTAAATACGCCAGTTTTTGTAGCTTGAAAATAATCGACTGCCAGTACTTTTTTTTCCGCCGGATGCTTGGTAAAACAAATTTATATGCGTTATTTATTATGTTACATTTGTTGTTTATGCGTGATGACTATGCGGTATGTTGTCAAACATATGCCTACTAGAGCCACGGCAGTACACTGTGATACAAATATGCTGAACAGAGCCTTGGTGGTACACTGTGACAAATATGCTGACCAGAGCCTTGGTGGTACACTGTGATACAAATATGCTGACCAGATTCTTGGTGGTACACTGTGATACAAATTTGCTGACCAGAGCATTGGTGGTACACTGTAATACAAATTTGCAGACCAGAGCATTGGTGGTACACTGTAATACAAATTTGCTGACCAGAGCCATTGCACTTTACTGTGATACAAATATGCTGATCAGTCTTGGTGGTACACTGTGATACGATTATGCTGACAAGAGCCTTTGCGTTGGAGTGCAAGCTAAAGTTTGTCCTTTCGGATTTCTAGTTACTGGATTATTTTTCAGTATTTGACTTAATTCAGCCATTTTTCACATTCAAGAATATTGTGTAATATATGTCACGATAAACAGATAAAGAGCCATGGTGGTACACTGTGATACAAATATGCTGACATGAGCCTTTTCGTTGGCGTGCAAGCTAAAGTTTGTCCTTTCGGGTTTCTAATTACTGGATTATTTTTCAGTATTTGACTTTTACTTCAGCCATTTTTCACATTCAAGAATATTGCGTAGTATATGTCACGATAAACAGATAGACAAGAGCCATCGTGGTACACTGTGATACAAATATGCTGACCAGAGCCTCGGTGGTACACTGTAATACAAATATGCTGACCAGAGACTTTGCGTTGACGTGCAAGCTAATGCGTGTCCTTTCAGTTTTTTAAATACTGGATTACTTTTCAGTATTTAACTTACTTCAACCACTTTTCACATTCAAGAATATTGTGTAGTATATGTCACGAACGAACGAACAAATGAACGATATATATATAGATAGATAGATAGATAGATAGATAGATAGATAGATAGATAGATAGATAGATAAAAGGTACTGTCTATACTCGCCTGTAAGTCAAGTCCAATTGAAAATAATGTTGCTATCTCTACCGATTATTCATTACAAACTATATATAAATGATACTACAGTAGATCTAGCTTGGTGACGTTTTTGTTTGTTTGTTTTTATGGTTTAACGCCATTTTTCAGCACAATATATAGGCTATACATGGCGGCCAGTATTAGTGGTGGAGGAAGAAACCGGAAAAACCCCGGAAAGAACCACCGACCCACGAGAAGCTACTGGCAAGCTTTCTCACTTAACTACATTAGCCGAATCGTAGACTCGAACCCACGCAGACAGAGGTGAGATGGCAGTGGTCCGTAACGGACAGCGCTTTAGACCACTCGGCCACTCGGGGCCCCGGTGACGTTTTTAGATGGACTTTACTTATATGCAAGCATATAAGGTAAGTTACCAATTATAATCCCTTCCTTCGATCACACGAGGTTATAACTTTGAACTGTGACACATTCTTTCATCTGATAAATAATGCTTACAAACAAAGTAAGATAAATATTAATTTGTTGCAAAGCTATCTAACACATTGTGGTTACTGTGTTACGTAGATTTTTAATTCATCATGCTAAAGTTTACATAAGTAGTTTCAATTTGAAATGTAACATCATCATTGCCATTATGGTCAGCATCATTGTCAGCAGAAGGAAATCTGATACAATATTTGACCTTGATCATGAACAAGTAACTCCAACAACTGCCACAAATCGACATACAGATATCTTAACGCTTATACCTACTAGGTCTGCTCACAGTTGGTCTTTTGACCTCTTTATTAGGTCAAGTGTCAAATTAAGTTAAACGCAGTGCAATATACATAAATGTATGTGAACCATAGGCTCCGTCAAAATGGCAATAACGACAATTACGTTTGTTGTAGTTACTTGATCTAACATTATATATACTGTTTATAGTGGGGTTGCTGTTGGTTGATTTGTTTTTGGTTTGGTTTGGTTTTGTTTTTGTTTTTGTGGTGGTGGTGGTGAGGATCTATTGCATATTAAAGCGATACACCCGGAATATCCAAAGGAAGTTGAAATCAACCAAATTACCATGCACCGTATATACTTTTATATTTTACCAGTATATGCTTGATATTAGCGAATTAATGGAAATAAGCCCAAAGAAACTATTCCAAATGAAAGGCGACGACTATTTTACGAACTCAAAGGCGACACAAAGATTACGACATCTAAATATATGAATAGCTGTGATGACCTCAAACTGCGTGACTACAATAAGGATGGACTATTGCATGTTTCGATTGTAGTTAGGAGAGTGAATGGTCGGACAACAGGTCAGTGCACAAAATGTGAACATTTAGCACCATACTACAATTACCTCCCCTCGATGTTGAAGCTTATCCGAAGAAAATAGTATCCAACTTAAATGATGCCTTTCACAGCTGATTTAATCTTAGCGGTTACAAGTAATGTTGATATAACACGGTCTTCTTCAAAGCTTACAAAACTGTATTAACTGATAAAATTTCCCACTTATAAATGAACATAGTGATTTGACGAAGTGTCGCCTAATGACATGTTCTTAAGGTTCTCTTTGGTTATTTCACCTGCGCCGGGCTGTTACCTTTCTTGGTGTACGCAAGCCAGTAAATCCTTGGTGATACTTTGGGGGATTTCATGCACTATGAGAACTCTAAAGCACGAAGATGAAAACCTGATGCCATTTTTCAGCACAAGATATGCTATACATGGCGGCCAGTATTAATGGTGGAGGAAGAATCCGGGGAAAACACCAAGAAAGCACCACGAGAAGCTACTGGCAAGCCATCTCTCATACCCACATTGGCCGAATATGTGACTCGAACCCACACAAGACAGGTGAGACGGTAGTGATCCGTAATGAAGAACGCTTTAAACCACTCTGGGCCAGTGATGCAATGGCAAACATCTCAGTCAATATTAGGCCGTTCCTTGATAAAATGTATGCATAAATAGAAGTCAAACAAGCATGGATCTTCTTCATATTAATGTGGCAACCAAATTCGCTTTATATGGAAACGAAACAGATGGAATACAAGGCTTAATGGGAGGGACGGAGACTGGTAACACCCAATGCCCCCTGCCATAGAATATAGCGGAGGCATAGAAAGAGCAACATGGCCTTGTTACCGTATATATCATTTAAATAATAATGCTTATACTGACTGACACCCATCTTAATTAAAGAAGATGAAAAGAGTGTATATTATAGAGTACAATACTGCTCTAAAAGGTTCCTGACAAAATGTAAAGTTATTTTTAAGAGTGAAAATGAATTTCACTCATTCCCAAATTCTAACAAATATCTGACAGTTTAGGCTTTTTAAAACACTTACATGAATATATATATATATATATATATATATATATATATATATATATATATATATATATATATATATATATATATATATATATATATATATGCATGCGTGGGTGTGTGTACGTACTATGTTGCAGGGTTTAATGCCATTTTTAAGCACAAGATTTTACACAGGTAAGAACCACCACAGAGGTGAGATGGCAATGAAATGGAACGGTGAGCGCTTTAGATCACACCCAGGGCCCCTGGTGGAGAAGAACCCGGGAAAAGCCCAGAAAGAACTACCGATCCACGAGGAGCTAGTGACAAGCTGTCGCACATACCCCTATTGGCCTAACTCGAAACTGGAACCCACGCAGACAGATATGAGATGACAATGATCCGCAACAGTGAGCGCTTTAGACCAATCAGCCACTCGGGGCCCAAGTGTACTATGTAACAAGAACCATTGATGAAACTTTATAGAGTTCTCGCCAACGTATACAAAAAGTGTTTAAGACAAAATGACGCCGTACGTTCAGATCTGAATATGTATACACTCCTTTGAAGTCAGGCAGGTTTTTAAAAAAAATATATAGTTTCAATGTCGTTTTATACATTTATACCTTGACATTCTGGCAGGTAAAGATATAAAGATGCAATATCTCGTGCGATGTATAAAAGTACAGGGACCCGAGTTGCCGGTCGTTCTTCTCGGTGTTTTCCAAGGTTCTTACTCCACTAGTTACAATGGCCACCATATACAGCCTATCTTGTGCTGAAAAATGGCGTTAGACCCTGCAACAACAACAACAACATATATAGGTACATCTTGACAGTTAGGCAAATAAATACATTTAGTTGCAAGGTCTCGTGCGATTTATACAGGTATACCTTGACAGCCAGGCAAGTAAGAAATTTAGTTGAAATGTCTCATGTGATTTATATCAAGGCGTTCTGTTCAATAATTATGAACGAAATTCAAGCACACAATTATTCAGTCTGTGAAGGAAATGTAACATGAAACCAAAGAATGCGTATATTGATGTAACCTGAACAATAAACTTTATTTTAAAGACTGCGCAGGCACAGTTCCGTTCAATATTATATTCAAATTCAATAGGGCACATTATACTTTTTCAGCCATGCTGATCCAGGACGACAATACACAAAGGCAATGGAATGCATTAATAATGCATGTTTGCATCCATTTACATTTGAACTATAATTCCTACAAATAATACGGTGTGTGTGTGTGTGTGTGTGTGTGTGTGTGTGTGTGTGATTATATTTTAACATAGCTTTAAAACAAAAAATTGTGTTCGAGTCTAAGATTCGGCAAATGTAGTTATGTGAGAAAGCTTGCCAGTAGCTTCTCGTGGGTCGGTGGTTCTTTCCGGGGTTTGTCCGGGTTCTTCCTCCACCAGTAATACTGGCCGCCATGTATAGCCTATATTGTGCTGAAAAATGGCGTTAAACCATTAAAAAAAAAAAAAAAAAAAAAAAAAAAATTCAGTCACATCGCTACGATGTCTGCAGTATGGCAGTTTATAGCGATATCTAGCACTGGCGCATCATGCAGCAGACAATTAGCATGATGTCCCACCCAGTCACATTATCCTGAAACCAGGCCGACTAGCCTTAACACTAACATCTTAATGCTGAGTGCATAAAAAGGCAGCTGTTAGTACCATTTTTGTTAAGTCTTTGGTATGACTTGGCCGGCATTCGAACCCACGGCCTCCCGCTTCCGAGGCGGATGCTCTAACCACTAGGCCATTCGAGTGGTCCAAAAACTTCAGACTGGCATAGTAACCATTCGACCAATCACGATTCTTTGATGTTTGCTACATATGGACAAGTGATATGAGTCAAGGCAGTGACCCTGAGGGGCAGATCAAAAATTAAATAAACAAAAAGGTTCCCCAACTATGAATCATTACTTACTATACTTACAATAAAATAAAATAAAATAAATTGTACATGTATATACATGACAAAATATGTGGAATGAAAACTACACTAAAAACTTCGGAATATCAGACCCATCATTGCAAGAATTGTACCCCTCGTATAAAACAAATCAAATAGATGACATGATATTGTGTCGATCGCGTTGAGGAAACACGAGCCTGATTTTAGGGCAATTGTTGTGGCCCAGTGGTTAGCGTGACCAACAGAGTTCGAATTCTGCCATCTGCCGGCGTGTCCGTGGGCAATGCACTTTACTCTATTTGACTCGGCATTAAATAACCTACTTGTGTTGCTGTGCCGTAATGCACCAAACCAAACCAGATTTGTGCATACCTCCAGACAGTTAAAGTTATTATTGTCAAATGGATCAACTTCAACCCCGCTTGGCAGAAGTATCAGGCTGCGGTCAATACAGCAAACTTACTTTACACCGTACACATTGTGTGTCCTTTATCTTGTATTTTATATAACCTGTATTTTATATTTCATATGCATTTATCTTGTTTTATATGCTTCCATCTCGTCATTTATATAACTTTATCTTGCACTGTATATACCCTTGTCTTGTATTTTATAAATCTTTATATTACAGTTTACATTTCTTTATATTGTATTTATACACCTTTATATAAAGGTGTATAAATATATATGTAAATATTATATTTACACTTTTATCTTGAACTTCATACGCCTTTACATTCTTTTATACTTTTATCTTGGATTGTATACACCCTTATAATTTAATTTATTTACATTTACCTAGTATTTGATTCAAATTCATATATGTTATTCCCTTTTATGTTATACTTTATACACCTTTTAACATTTTATGTAACGTTACCTTTTATTTTGTACACCTTTATCTTGTATTGTATACATATTTATATTGTATTTTATTACATTTATCTTGTATTTTATACGCCATTATATTGTATTTTATTACATTTATATTGTATTTTATACGTCTTTATATTGTATTTTATTACATTTATATTGTATTTTATATATCTTTACATTTTATTGTATACCCCTTTATAGCGTATGTTATAAACCTTTATACTGTATTTATATACATGTATCTAAATACTGTATCGTATATCTTTTACAGTGTTTTAAAATCTTTATCCTTTATCTTTTATACTGTACCACATGTTGACACATATTTTGGAATGGTTTATATTCCTATTTTTTTTTTCTTCTGAATTTGTGTCTTTTTTTTAGAAATGCCCTTTAATCGACATCATATGACCAGTATTGAACAGATGAACCATTAAACACGCTGCTCTAGTTGTTAAGTATGCCACCTACATTTTGACACAGTGAATCCAGACTGTTATCTCTGTCTCCAAACGGGTTCCAGACCCGTGCATTTATATGTAAAGGAGTTACAATGTAATGATTCTTCACAGCAAGTGAAGCAAAAACATGGCCTCATCTTTCGCGAAATAATATATTCATCGCCTTCAGTTGCCTATACCTTCCGATTTAGACTGCACATGACACGACGTTGAATACATTTAGTATTATACCTGTAACACGTGCACGCGCACGTATGTCAAAAAGGTATGATTGATTGACTGATTAGTTTTTATTGGTACGTCAAGATGTTAAAGACCATGACGTCTTCACGCGATAAAAGCAGATGTCTTGCTCAAAGACACGCTAAAGTGGTTCATCAGGCTAGATCTGGGTAAGATTCGAACCTGCAGGCTCGGTCCTGGGGCAAGGCGAACAAGGCAACCGTCTTTCCTTCCACTTTTTCAGGAAATCAACTCCGTAATGCAGTTAGTTTTATTGTCGACCCGCGCTCATCACTTGCTGCCTGGGGCCCCGAACATCCTAGGCCCGGGCCTGCAAACCTGAACACTTCCGAAAACGCTTTCGCAAGTTCAACATGTTAACCATGAACATCGCAGTTCCCAAAGAAATGGCAAAAAGTGCGATACACGAAATATGGTTTATTAAATTACTACAGAGAAATATTTCCATATTGTTGTTAAATATTGTTAAACCAAAATCTGTGAGTTCCATAATTGCTTAATTTTAAACAACTTATTTTCAAAAGGTTTTAGAGGGTGCCACGTTAACAGTAATCATGAAACTAAAAGTCCCTCGAAGGAACTGGCTCTCTAATGGTAAAACAAAAAAAATCCTGGAATCCAGGATAACAAGGTTTGTTCATTTAACTGCTGAGCAGTAAAACCACCCTAATATTCTTGAGAACACCAGCATTTCTAATATTCTTGTGAAACACAAGCATTCTAAATCTAACAACAAAAATATTTTGGTATATATCTAAATTAAATTTTGAAGACCCCTGTCCTCTAAGTTGTTTCGTTCGTGGTATGAATCACATACATCCACCAAATGGATTTCACAGATGTCCATTAATACCTGGGTTCTCTTATCATCCTCACGAACCAGTGTAAGTCTGAATCGAAATCTGTGTTAGAGTGCTGACAAATCAACCAGCTCGGTGAATATCAGTTCTAAGCCTACTCAAAATCCATATATATATATATATATATATATATATATATATATATATATATATATATATATATATATATATATATATATATATATATATATATACTCACACACACAAGTAACTGTATTCAAAGACTCAATGAAGCCCAAACATGCCAGCACTACCTTTAATTATACTCCACTGGCAATTTGATATGATTTTAAAAACTGCTACACAAATGTGCAGATACGATGATGGGCAGATGGGCACCATTTTCATTCAGAACCAATTTTGTAAAAAGTGTTTCGTGCAAACTTATATCAAATGTCATCAATAACAAACGAGTAGCGATAAAAAAATATTTTCAAGATGGCCTCTACGATGCCATGATGTAGGTCAATCAATGCCGTTTTCATTCAGATCCAACTACATATGTTATATTTGTGCTTGAGCGAAAACCGCATGTTAATAAGAATCAAGCCTGTCACTTTACTAGTTAGATCAGCATCTTTCTAAAATATGAATACCAACGTACCACGTCCAAGACATGTGGGTAGGTTAAGACCAACAAGACAGCATACGAAGTCTTTTGCGGAATTTCCAGATCGATACGATCATCCATTCAGAAGTAGCAAAGATAAAAAGATTTCAAGATGGCAGCTGTGACTCCATCTGTGAGATCAGATCGGTACCATTTCGAATTAGGACGAGCTAGACATGTCTTTTGCTGACCCATTGAAGATATGACCATCCATTCAGGAGTAATAGCATTGCAACATTTTCAAGATGACCACCATGACGGCCATATTGTTTATGTTAGATTGTCATCATGCTCATTTCGGACCAAGTAAACGACACTTACCTTATTGCGATGTGACCATCATTCGTGAAATATAGTGACAGCAGCAATGTCGCCATATTGGATAGCCTTGCATGGCATTTACAATTAAGACCAATTAGGCCTGAATCTGAGTAAATCCGAAGATAAAACGGACATCGTATTAACACCAAAACAAGATAAAAGTTTTCCATTCATCAATCAGATTACAAATTTCATAATAACGAGAGCGAAGAAAATGTCGTTTCTAACAATATCTCTCCCTAACACGAAATGGATCACTTTATTTGATAGATTACCCCAAAAAATATTGGGCCTGGAATATTAAAAATAATAACGCCATAAACCTGTATCGTACCATCCAGACTTACGAAAACTCGATATTAATCGGATCGATCTAGACCTTGGAATGAGTGAATGTTTGTGTGAAGTTTCGTGAACATCTTCAAGGTGTTTTTAAAAAATTAATATTAATGATAACATGCTAACGGTCAAACAACAGATGGACGGACCGACGGACGATGAACATTTGGCCATCTCATCAGTTCCACTGGTCTCTATCTAATGGAATTATAAGGGGATAATACAAGTAAAATTAAAGCAATGTTTCAGAAAGAGTACAACAGCTCACTTGGCCTATTGGTTAACGAGTCCGCCGCGGGAGCGGTAGGTCGTGGGTTCGATCCCCGGTCGGGTCATACCAAAGACTTACAAAACTGGTACTAACAGCTGCCTCGCTTGGCGCTCAGCATCAAGAGGTTTGTGTTAGGACTGGTGGGCCTGGTGTCAGGATAATGTGACTGGGTGGGATATCATGCTACATGTCTGCGGCATGATGCTCCAGTGTTAGAAATCCACTATAAACTGCCTCATTGCAGGCATCGTAGCGATATGACTGAAAAATTATTAAAGCTACGTTAAAATTCCTAATCAAACAAATGACAAAACAGAAAGAGTACATTCCTAGAATGAAATAATGATCCTAGTATGTTCATTATTACACTCAAAAACAAGAAATGTTCGATATTAGTTGAAGATGCTGTTTATGGCAAAACACGCCGACAGACATGTATGAACCAAAGTGGAAATGAACAAACTATGCCATTTAGTTGGGCAATAACGTCTCCTTGGGAATGTAGGTCAAGTGTTCCTACACAAATATTTCATTATCTATATCTAGAACAAGTAGGTTCGATACTATTACTGAGTGGATGGAACAATTACTTATAAAAATGAACACAAACTAATTAATTAAAAACAACCGAAAAACATATGCTTTCTCGTATAATTAATCACTGGGTGCATTAAGAAAACGTCACGAGCTCTACAAAAAGCACTCGAATGGAAAAGGCACATACTACACTGTTTCCATATGAATCATGAATGGAGAAATTCCAAACGGGAAGTTAATGACTAGTTCTTTTTAAAGAAATGGATTCTTCAGTCGTGACGAGTTATTTCCTGATAAAATCTAAATTATCAGTATTTGTTTAACTTCCCATTATATTGCGGTACGAAAATCGAAATTCACAGAAACCTAGGTAACACATAATTACCCGCATATAGCACGAATTAAGTGTATGGTAATACATAAATATATGGCAAAATAAACTACATATCGAAGTGTGTGTGTGTGTGTGTGTGTGTGTGTGTGTGTGTGTGTGTTGCATTATTATGAATATCGCTTGCCATATACCATGTACCTTTAAACCACTTATTGACTTAGCATGACCAATCATCGCGTAACGTACAAATACTTAGCAAATAGTGATTATTTCACTATGACTTCATCGTTAAAAGGCAAAACACAATATACTTATAAATTTTTAAAAGTTATTTTGATTTTTATATAATAAAAAACATTGCAATAATTGAAGGTAGCTCCGATTTTTAAAAGAAAATTGTATAAATCTTTAAATCAATTGCTTCTTTGTCTAGTTATAGCAAGCAATACTTCGTGTCAAGCATACAAAAAGAAAGTGTATAAACACGCTGGATTTGGTAAGAGGTCTTATTTTAAGTGAAATCAATATGAGTAAATAAAAGAAGAAAAAAACATGGATAAACAAGTACAAGATGTTATTGGTCAGTTTGATCTAATAACCTGGATAAACAAGTACAATATGATATTGGTCAGTTTGATCTAATAACCTGGATAAACAAGTACAATATGATATTGATCAGTTTGATCTAAAAACCTGGATAAACAAGTACAATATGATATTGGTCAGTTTGATCTAAAAACCTGGATAAACAAGTATAAGATGTTATTGGTCAGTTTGATCTAATAACCTAGATAAACAAGTACAATATGATATTGGTCAGTTTGATCTAATAACCTGGATAAACAAGTATAATATGATATTGGTCAGTTTGATCTAATAACCTGGATAAACAAGTATAAGATGTTATTGGTCAGTTTGATCTAATAACCTGGATAAACAAGTACAATATGATATTGGTCAGTTTGATCTAATAACCTGGATAAACAAGTACAATATGATATTGGTTAATTTGATCTAATAACCTGGATAAACAAGTACAATATGATATTGGTCAGTTTGATCTAATAACCTGGATAAACAAGTACAATATGATATTGGTCAGTTTGATCTAATAACCTGAATAAACAAGTACAATATGATATTGATCAGTTTGTGCGTGTGTGATTTGGACTTTTAACGTAGATTTTTTTTAAAATTCTGTCCTATCGCTAAGATGTCTGCAGTGAGGCAGTTTAAAGTGATGTCTAGCACTGAGGCATCATGCCGCAGACATGTAGCATGATGTCCCACCCATTCACATTATCCTGACACCAGGCCGAGCAGCCCTAACACTAACCTCTTAATGCTGAGCGCCATGCTGTTAGTACTATTTACGTAAGTCGTTGGTTCGGCCAGGGATCGAACCCACGACTTCCCGCTTCCACGGCGTGCGCTCTAACCACTAGGCCACTGGAGCGGTTATACTGGTCAGTTTGATATAATAGACTGGATAAACAAGTACAATATGCTTGCTATTGGTCAGTTTGATCTAAGCAACTACTAATGAGTGGTCATGGAGTTCAGTTTTGTATTTGAAATTGCAAGTCAAGGTCGAAGCACACAACACCTTAATTTTCACAGGTGTTTTTGGCGTCATGTTTAGAAAATTCTGACGGTTTTAGGCTAGAGTCACAATTTGCTTCGTGCCTGCCAAAAAGACATCCTGTCAAGTCAATGACATAATCGTATGGTGTCCTTGACCTAAAAAAATAGTTTGAATTTAATAGTAAAAATGACATACGACTTTGGTAGGAGTTGTTGACCAGAGCTTACCTGGAGCTTCATTAAGTGTATCCCAGAATATGGTCAACGCAATTAGTTTCTCAGTTATCCATGCATCACCATCAAACTGTAACTGTATATGTTTAGGTCATTTTTCTAAAGACAACTCAAAGTGCTTCAGCATCTTTTAGCGGAGTTATTGCCCTTGTAGTACTGCAGCTGAAAACCGTGAGATAATGTTTTGGACATGACTAGTCTTGTAGTTACTAATGGCCTGTTAAACTTGGTAGTTATTACGGCCATCATCTAAATATTTATAACTCTGTACTAGCTTAATGTTTGTAAGTCTTTGCCCTTTCCTGGCCCGAGTTAGATAAATTTTCGAAAGGCAACTCCTCATCCAGATTTTAGTGGATAAGTGAAAAATAAAACACATTTGGTCATCTTCAGAATGCAGACAAGTTTACTAATATACCCGCAAACTGTTCCAAAGAGTTACGTCTCTTTTTAACTGTAGACCCAAACGCATCGCAGAGAAGGGGGGGGGGGGGGGGGCACTGAGATTATTTAAATTAGAAAATTGCTTGTCTTTCTCAAATGTGCCTAATTTTTTTGTATTCCTCGACAATAAGAACATGTGTGTGATGATATGTTGGTGAGAAAATTATTGCAAAACTGAAATGAGATTTTTTTCGTTTCCTGGGCAACTATTTACAATTTAAAGGATTCACAAAAGATAAAAATAGTGACAATCACCATACTATTTTCAGAAAAATTCCATTTTGATGTATTTACATACTCGTCGACATCATGTGGTATTGGTGGTGTACGCAACTCAAGTCATCTGTACCAGGATGCTTTATGGTGGCCTTGGTAGAATGTTGCAGAGCGGTTTTTGCGAATGAATCGCTTAAACGCATGTTTTTTTCTTCAACTAATTTTAGTAATGGCTAAAATAATTTATGGGGCGGCATCATTTGTACAAAACTTGGAAGCTATTCAATAATTTAATTTTAAGAATATTGTTGAAACTTGACTTTTAAGTGGTGTTTCATAATCAATGTTGTACTGATTGTTGTACGTGTTGTACGTGCATAATACTACATCGTCATGCTATGATCATTTCTGCAAAATTTTACTTAAGTCGGGTGAGGTTGGGGTTGTTTTTTGGGGAGGGGTTGGGCTGATCTGTCTTACATGAGCCGTTAGTAGCAATTGTTGATAGAAGACAGACGTTGGGCCATCCCAAAAACACAATAGGCCATACGAACAGGACAGTTAAAATAATTGGTTTTGGTTTCAGTTTAGGGGTTTAACGCCATTTTTCCAGCACAAAATAATCTATACTAGTTTTATTTGGACCAGAAAACTCGGAAGACGACGTTAAAATCACTGACCCACGGGAAGCTATCGACGTTAAAATCACTGACCCAAGGGAAGCTATCGACGTTAAAATCACTGAACCACGGGAAGCTATCGACGTTAAAATCACTGACCCAAGGGAAGCTATCGACGTTAAAATCACTGACCCACGGGAAGCTATCGACGTTAAAATCACTGACCCAAGGGAAGCTATCGACGTTAAAATCACTGACCCACGGGAAGCTATCGACGTTAAAATCACTGACCCAAGGGAAGCTATCGACGTTAAAATCACTGACCCGCGGGAAGCTATCGACGTTAAAATCACTGACCCAAGGGAAGCTATCGACGTTAAAATCACTGACCCACGGGAAGCTATCGACGTTAAAATCACTGACCCACGGGAAGCTATCGACGTTAAAATCACTGACCCACGGGAAGCTATCGACGTTAAAATCACTGACCCACGGGAAGCTATCGACGTTAAAATCACTGACCCACGGGAAGCTATCGACGTTAAAATCACTGACCCACGGGAAGCTATCGACGTTAAAATCACTGACCCACGGGAAGCTATCGACGTTAAAATCACTGACCCAAGGGAAGCTATCGGCAGTCTTTCCAATATAATCTTCTTAGTCTAGAACAGACTCGAGCCCACGCGGATTGAGGCAAGACACTTGCGTGTTCTGTAAAGGCGAGCGCCATACACCATCCGGCCAACCGGGGCATAAACTTCAAAAAAAGAATACTATATATATATATATATATATATATATATATATATATATATATATATATATATATATATATATATATATATATATATATATATATATATATATATTAAAGTCAAACAATTATCACAACTTGTACCACATCAGGAGAAGCAGACGTGAATACTTAGTCAAATCAGTTAAACGAAATAAAATCTGCACTCAAAAAATTATAATTTGTAACACAGCTTTAATATGAACACATCGATGATGTTTCACTAAAAGCTGTTGCAATTTTTGCACAAAGGTTATGGTTGCTTTGACAACTAATCTGCAAGACATCCTGAGATAACAAGATCTGAGTCAAAAGAGGCCACCCAGGGTACACCACCATATTCATTCATAAAAACGTTCGTTAATCAAAGACTCGAATGCATTCCGATTTCCTTGCTCTAGTTACAAAGCAGGTCACCTCTATTCACACAATGAGCTCCACTTCACTGTCTGCTAGGATGTTCTTGTTCCACTGGTATCTAAAGCGGATCTCAACGCTTAAAATTTATCAGTTTAAATGAAGCGAATGCATGTCGTCTGCCAGCCTGAAACATGATAGCGCGTTCTTTCGAGCTTTTCGCACGTCAAGTCTTAAAATGAATGGGGGAATGGGTGCACTTGTCCAAATTAGTGGAGTATAGTTTCTCGCGTACAAAGTGCAAGTTTGAGTTTGTGTGCCTGACCGAAATATAGTACATCAGACAAAATATAGGAATGTCAGACAGAATGAAACACCCCGCAAAACAGTCATAACAGTTACATGTATTTGGTACAATCAACATGCAATACATAAAAATTTCAATACAAGACATAAAACATACTACCACCAGCATAAGAGAGTATAAAAGGCAAATATATAAAGTTCATCCATATGAGCTTTTATAACTCATTTTGCGACCTTTTGCATGATACAAGACTAACGAGTGCATTTTTAAAATGGACAGACTGTTTCAGAGGTAAAAAGGAAATGAGTTTGAAAACTTGACCACGCATATGATGATGTAAAAATGTATAAAATACTAGCAAAATTCAGAAAATACTTAACCTGCAAAAGACGATTGAATATATATATATATATATATATATATATATATATATATATATATATATATATATATATATATATATATATATATATATATGTATGTATGTATGTATGTATGTATGTATGTATGTATGTATGTATGTATGTATGTATGTATGTATGTATGTATGTATGTATGTATAATCGATGTCATACTAACTTCGGATTCTTATTTCATAAGTTCTTGTGTTAAATTTGGTCTGCAGATGTGTTGAATGTTGTGTTTGAGATAATTTGAGATGAGACATTTGCTTGGATTATTCGTTGGTATTTTGAAATCCTCATTGGACTAAATATTATTCTAAATTTTTTATGAATTAACTCAAAGGAGTTCTGTACAATGCCGTTTGGTTCGTTCTGTTGTTTAATCTATTACCACATTGTCGTAACAAATGTCAAATGAAATATTTGAAGGTAATGAAGATGTTAATTTAATTTTAATGGTATGATCAAATGACGTTTACAACTAATACACACTGATTCTTCTTTTAATGTTACAATAATGGAAGTTTTATGTTAACAAATTTATATTAATATCATGAAACGGATGTCTTGTTCGAGAAAAGTCTTTAACATTTTTATGTGAGAGAAACAATACTTATATGTTCTAAATGATAAAAAATTCAAATTTATTTTACGACAATATATTTCCAATCCTGAAAGCATTTTGTCTTTTTTAGGAAAGACAGCTCTCTCTCTCTCTCTCTCTCTCTCTCTCTCTCTCTCTCTCTCTCTCTCTCTCTCTCTCTCTATATATATATATATATATATATATATATATATATATATATATATATATATATATATATGTGTGTGTGTGTGTGTGTGTGTGTGTGTGTGTGTGTGTGTACATGGAAGGGCGAGCTTTGTCAGTCTTTTGAGACACAGAATAGATACTCTTCACGTGTTCAAGTCATAGGTTGTGTGATAGTCACCTCTCCCTGCAATGAACGCAATCGCGGGGTGTGAAATAATAACAAAATAGCTTTCCTGTAGTATTAAATCAAAAAGTTTCAACGTATATTAGGTTCTGTGTCATTAACACTGCTGATGAAGAAGCGGGCACGAGTGATGGATGCATCGCGAAACACGTATAAAGAGACGAGACCGATGATCCCATGAAGACAAGCGAAACCAGTCAGACGGACAGATATTTTCGAAATACGATTATAGCTTGCTCGGGAAATAAACGATAGTCGTGGTAAACAACACATCATGCATTCCTTTCTTTCAGAATAGCAGTCTTTGAAAATATAATATTCTCAGAAATATATTGAATTTGTGTACACCGTAAATGCTGAATACATTTGAAGAAGACTGTATTGTTATTTCTGATTATACTGTAGCAATGTACCGTTTATCCAGTTGTAGTCTAACCCGTTTCCTGCAAAGTTACAAGCAGACGTGTAACCACAAACTCACACAGATTATGGATGTATTGGAGTTGAGGGGTGTTCTTTAGTATGTTCGCCTATGGTATCTGACAAGAATTACTTACATCTATCCGCTTCCTTGATCTCGTACCATACAAAAAGGCGTAATGCCTTTTGATATAGAAACGAAATTTAAAACACGAGATTCTGGCATAAATAAAAAAAAACTTAAAACACAAGATAATGAGATAAATAAGAAACTTACATCCAGAGGTACTGACACAAAAACAAAACTTAAACACGAGGTACTGACACAAAAAACAAAACTTAAACACGAGGTATTGACATAGAAACAACAATCTGAACCGAAGTCACTGATAATATAATTTTGCAATAGTATTTTGGCGCTGATAACACGCATCTAGGGGCCCCCGTGTGGCCGAGTGCTCTAAAGCGCTCTCGGATCACTGCCATCTCACCTGTCTGCGTGGATTTGAGTCTCAAAATCGGCCAATGTGGGTATGTGAGAATGCTTGCCAGTAGCTTCTCTTGGGTCGGTGGTTCTTTCCGGGGGAGTTCCCGGGTTCTTCCTCCGCCATTAATACTGGCCACCATGTATAGTCTATATTTAATATATAATATAGTTGAAAACCGGCGATAAACACTAAAAGAATAACAACAATGCATCTACATACAAACGTTGCATTGCACGTCTATGGTGAGAAGAATCCTAACCTAAACAGAAAACTGCATGGTGCGACGAATAGACAAGGTTAACACTATTCCCTTTTTACAATCATGGCGAAGTAAAAAAAAAAATATATATATATATATATATATATATATATATATATATATATATATATATATATATATATATATATATATATATATATATATATATATATATATATATATATATATATATATATATATATTACGTTCCGATCCCCACTGACCATAATATATTACGTGGAAATGCGTGCATACGTACGTGCAAGTAAAGTGTATGTAACGCACAGCTTGCGGTAGGCACTGTGCAGTTGTACACGGATGTGATGGTGGCTGGGGTCTGAGTCCGTCTCCAAAGAAGCCGAAGCCGTGTAGCAATACATATGTACTATAAATATGACTATATGTCACAATTAATATGTGATTTTCAGTCAACTGCAAGAGCACATGAAACGTCAATTTTATTGTGCAGTTGTCATTTTTCTTTTCGTCTGCTTGTTTGTTTGGGAGGGTAAGTAAGTATAGATTCTATTTCAGAGGCTTCCAAGAGGAAAGACCACGAATAACTAAACTAAAACTGGTACTCAGGTGTTGTTTTGTTGACAATTAACTAGATATTCAAATGACATGTTACCTTCCATCGTTTCTAGAGCATATCAATCTGGGAGGAGATCGCTTTCATATTTTAGTGTTTAATATTTACCAAACAAATAAGTGCATACCTGTCGTGATATACATATAAAATGCAGATGAATTGTTGTTCACAAGTCCTACATATCAAAGTGAACACTAATCTATGAAAGGCAACATAAGAACTTAAGGTAATTACATACTTTATTACAAATAAACCCCAAAATCTTCCAATCTGGTTTACAAACCTTAACCACGTGACCTGGGTGCGCCCAAGTTCATTTAATCTATTAAGACCTATCCCATATTGCTTAGCAGCAAAAGCATTTCACACGATCGCAACACGTTTTATCGACAAATATATCAATGAAAGAAACGGTGTGTTTAATGATGTCTTTAAAAACGTCACCAAGTAAAGACACTACGACAGAGGTGGATTGAATAGCAGGTCACGTCAGAGCTGGTCCATAATTTATGCCTTTCATATCAGTTCTTGATATTAAAATCAGTTCGGTCCCAGTCAAAAACAAGAACAGACTAACAGCGGTTGCACTTTTCCATGCAATAAAAATTAAAACACAATTCAGCAATGGCTACTTGTGGCCGGGGAGGGGCAATAGCTACTTGTGGCGTGATGGGAGGGACAATAGCTACCTGTGGCGTGAGATTAGAAAGGGGGTAATGATATGCTCCAGTGGATTACAACTTCGCGCTTGTCTGCAATCCAAAGAGGTGTAAATTAGACACCATAACAAAGATATATTATCTGAAGTGTGTGTGTGTGTGTGTGTGTGTGTGTGTGTGTGTAAAAGTTTTCAATCATGCATGTTTGGTGTAAGCTAGGCTATGTGTGCTGAATCCTTATTTATTTGCTCTTGTGTTGTTATTTTCTGTTCTGGTTTTGTTTTTCCGGGGGGGGGGGATGAGCCGCATGATGCTTGTTTCCCAGCTGTGTTTTGTTTTATATTTTCTGTACATAAGTAGATAACTGAGGGCCACAAGGAAGATGAAGTTTATTTTTTGACTAATTTTGTCCTTCTCAAAAAATAAAGACTTTAATGTTGTCCCCATCAAAATATAATCGAAAAGAAACGCCTTCTAAATAGCAAGGCATACTTAATTAGCACTTGGATCTTGGATTTACGCATTTACCAAAATTTAAACAACCTTGATAATAAACAGACTCCTTAAAAGCAAAATTAACAAACTCATGAAATCCGATAAAAGATAACTCATGAAATCCGATAAAAGATAACTCATGAAATCCGATAAAAGATAACTTATGAAATCCGATAAAAGAAAACTCATGAAATCCGATAAAAGATAACTCATGAAATCCGATAAAAGAAAACTCATGAAATCCGATAAAAGAAAACTCATGAAATCCGATAAAAGATAACTCATGCAATCCGATAAAAGATAACTCGTTAGCATGCGAAGATCTTACGTACTCTTGAACCTATATAATTATTTCCTAATTGGAACAAAATTCCGGATGAAAGTTTGTTTCCAGACGGCCAACAAGATCGGAGAGATACGAAATCACGTAGTCAATGATACACTGAATTTATGACAACGAAATTAACCTAACATCTTGATAATAATGGAAGATTTTTTAACAGGACTTATCTAAGTTGGATATGAGAAATAAAATTGTCGTTGTGCCGACAAACTCTACTAATGGTATGTACTATCACGTTCTTAATGTGGGTGGCTCTCTCTCTCTCTCTCTCTCTCTCTCTCTCTCTCTCTCTCTCTCTCTCTCTCTCTCTCTCAAAATCATACTCAAAACGTTTTCCTGCGATTTAGTGTATTCAACAAGTCTAATCAAATACCTATAAAATAGTCACTCTCAAGTGTTAAAGCCAATCGTATGACTGTAGCCTCGTAAATGTACAAATATCTCGGCCATATTAAATAGAAAATCACATCATTTTGACGACATCGGTCTATCTACAAGTTTGACTATGACATGGTCAAAAATATCGCCTCCTAAGTGGTAACGACCTCAGACGATCAGATATAAGATCCCTTGATTAACATACGTACATTTATTTCCAATCATAAATGTCACTGGACTGATATTGTTGGCATCAGTCTGTGAAGCAATATTAAAACCATTCCCCAATGTCTTTAATGATAAACACTAACCAGAGTACATCGATATAAAAGTATTATATGTTTATGTATAATTTAGTGATGGCTAGAATTTATGACGGACATTTTAAGACAGGACGGACTGCCTTTCACCACCATCACCACTTTAAAGTTGCTTTAACACGTGTTCAGTGATATTGCTACGGTGTCTGCAGTGTCGTAGTTTATAGTGATGTTTAACACTGGGGCATCATGCCGCACACACTGTAGCATGATGTCCAACCCAGTCACATTATCCTGACACTAGGCCGACCAGTCCTAACATGAACCTCTTAATGCTGAGCACAAAGCAAGGCAGCTGCTGGTACCATTTTTATAAGTCTTTGGTATTGTTAGGCTAGGTATCGAACTCGTGACCTCCCGTATTCGAGGCTGACGCTGCAACCTGCTTAGGCCGCCAGAGAGGTCCATGCGATGGAAACTTTTAATTGTAACACTGCAATCGTGCCAAATCTTGAATATATTTTATTCAAAATACTGAGACCAGAATTTGAATGAGTGTGATTGGTGTTTATTTTACGTCCTTTCATATTTTATTTTTAGTACTTTTTAATACGAACAATATTAATCGTGTTTATCTCCGCACTATCATATGAATTACTGGCCATGGAATAACACTAGGGCTTGGTTGCAAAGAGTTCGTTCGGTTTGATATGACAGCAAATCAATGTAAAATCTATAAATGAAAAAAGCAAGCTACGTTCTGTATGCATCTGCCTCCCCCTAGATCTCCCCTGATGAGGATAGGCCGCCATATCGATCAGGTTCCGGCTTGAAAGCGTGCGTAGGAACAAAATTATTCCGATCGATACGGAATGATCGCAATTAACCAGTCTGTTCAACATGTCTGGAGATTTAAGTCTGGCAAAATGCCAACAAAGACTGCGCATAGGTATATGAATAAGATGCATTTTACATTCTGCACCGAAAGTTGTATTTCGAAGGAAAAACAGCTTTTGTTTATGTCTGGAATACTTTTACAGGCGGTTAAATTCGAGTATTGATTTTCTAATCTCTTTTGTACAACAAACCCCCACGCACGAACTGTTGCCAGCATCATAACAAACGCACAAAATCGTATCATTGTTTGGGGGGGGGGATCAAATTTACTAAATAACAAAGCAATGAATTCATTGAAATTAACGTCTAATATTTTGATAAATCTTGTTATTTTAGTGTAGTAGAAAGGCATATTAAGTAATTTCATGTAATTTAAGTATAGTCCAATACACATAGTGACTAAAAAGAATGATGACCTCAAAATGGTTAAAATGCAATCTCTGCGTCTAATACAAAATGGGAACGCAAAAGCATGAACAGGAGGTAACGTATTTAACGTATGTGTCCTGTGGATTAACGATAAGGTCTAGCTTACTGACCAAAAGACCATGGGCTAATGCACTACTTATTATATCTGTTTTTGCCTTTCAATACAGTGAAAGAAAGAAAAAAAGAGAAACAAACAAACAAGGCAAGAGTCACGCAAATGGGCTGACGCTTACCTGAGCGAAAGTAATTTCAAGTAATTCAAGAGAAAAACATTTCTTCCTTTAAACTGTTTAATTGAAACATCTCCGACATTCTTTATCAATGACAAAATTTTAAATTGGCTGTTGTAGTACGCGTAGTGTCTCTCATGATGGACAACGTGGACATCATTAGAAGTCTTTCAGCAAAAACCTGAAGTCATAATGGTCATCAATGCAGGAGAAGTAGTGACCATGGCAAACATACTGGATGTACAACTGGCATCATTTTTATTTAGGCCAAACTAGAAATAACAAGACATCTATTGCTGAAAAACCATTGTTGATATAGCCATCTAGTGGGACAGGAGTAGAGATGACAGTACTTTCAAGATATCACTTTCCATTCGGGATTAGTAATAACAAGATTTTAGAGGTGGCTGTTGTGGAAAACATACAAGACATGAAATCGGCAGCATTTTCATTTTTCAGCTAGATTTCATACACATACTACTGATAAACATCAGGCGTCAATAATGACTTTCTGTTCAAGTACAGAAGTTACGTTTTTTTTTTTTTAAGATAGCTGCCATTACAACTGTGTTTTAGGTCAGATTGGTATCGTTTTCATTTTAGACCAGCTAGAAATCGTAAGAAGTATTTCAATGAAAACATCAGAGGGTGTCGCGATAACAATATTCCTAAGATTGCTGCCGTGGTACTCGTGTTAGACGTTATATCAGTTGCGTGGTACTCGTGTTAGACGTTATATCAGTTGCGTGGTACTCGTGTCAGACGTTATATCAGTTGCGTGGTACTCGTTTCAGACGTTATATCAGTTGCGTGGTACTCGTGTCAGACGTTATATCAGTTGCGTGGTACTCGTGTTCGACGTTATATCAGTTGCGTGGTACTCGTGTTAGACGTTATATCAGTTGCGTGGTACTCGTGTTAGACGTTATATCAGTTGTGTGGTACTCGTGTTAGACGTTATATCAGTTGCGTGGTGCGTGGTACTCGTGTTAGACGTTATATCAGTTGCGTGGTACTCGTGTCAGACGTTATATCAGTTGCGTGGTACTCGTGTTAGACGTTATATCAGTTGCGTGGTACTCGTGTTAGACGTTATATCAGTTGCGTGGTACTCGTGTCAGACGTTATATCAGTTGCGTGGTACTCGTGTTAGACGTTATATCAGTACCGTTTTTATTTATGACCAGCCAGGCAGCTTAAATCATTTAGTGAAAACCTCGTTTTCATACAGCAATCCATTGAGGAGGAGTAGCGATAACAAGATTTTAATATGGCCACTGTATCTGCCATACTAGATGTCCGAGCAGCATCATTTCCAGTTAGAATCAACGAGGCAATGATATAAACATGCTTATAATGTCTCCTATGTAGTTTAGGAGTATCGATCACAAAAGTGTGCCAACGGTCGTCTGACGAAGGGCCACATACAACATTTCATGCCATACGTTCTTCTGGCAGATGAAGAGCAGAGGTATATAAAAAAAATAATTAAAACAGCAGCAAAACCCAGATGTATCCATTTTTAAAATATAAGTCATATAAAGGTCAAAAGAGGTGAAAATGTGTGCGAATTTGAGATCTAGTTTTAAAATGTACAAATTATAATAAATAGATCTAATAAGATAATGTTGCACCGTCCCTTCGAATGTATGGTCTACTTTTGTTTAGGAACATATCAGATGAACTTCGTGTAAGGAAAAGATTTCGTACAACACGATACTTTCCCAATGACCTTTTTCACTAAATATGAAAGGTGTAACCTACTTGGTGAATCCGAACGCTTAACGAAACATGTCGTCATTCTGGTGTCAGTCAGAGTCCGGTTATGTCTCAGATCTCCATTTTAATCAGATTGAAATTTGTGTCAGCCTTTAGGGCTGGAGCCACATACATCCTGCAAAATTCATCTGAATTCAGTTGCTGCGACTGAAAGGGATGTATTACTGAGCCAACCCCTATACTTCTATTTTCATGAGCCAATTTTCCATTGAATTCAGTTGCTACGACAAAAAGATGCAAAAAGCCAACCCCTATGCTTCTATTTTCATGAGCCAATTTTCCATTGAATTCAGTTGCTACGACAAAAAGATGCAAAAAGCCTACCCCTATGCTTTTATTTTCATGAGTCAATATTCAATTGAAAACAGTTACTACAACTGAAATGGAAGTATTGTTGAAGCTACCCCTATGCTTCTATTTTGATGAGCCAATTTTCCATTGAATTCAGTTGCTACGACAAAAAGATGCAAAAAGCATACCCCTATGCTTTTATTTTCATGAGTCACTATTCAACTGAATTCAGTTGCTACGACTAATAGATGGGTCACTGAGCCTACCCCACGTTTCTTTTATCATGAGTCAATTTAACTCAAGCATACGGTCAGAAAACTTACCTGGAATCAGATGTAAAAAGATCATTAAAAACGAGAACACATATACCCTTGGCTTGTGACGCCGAGCCTTTTGGAAGATTTGGAAAATTCCAGATGATGGCTGCCACTGTATGTATGTATGTATGTATGTATGTATGTATGTATGTATGTATGTATGTATGTATGCATGTATGCATGTATTAATGTAATGTAATGTAATGTAATGTATGTATGTATGTATGTATGTATGTATGTATGTATGTATGTATGTATGTATGTATGTATGTATGTATGTATGTATGTATTCATATATACATGTATGTATGTATGTATGTATGTATGTATGTATGTATGTATGTAATGTAATGTAATGTAATGTAATGTAATGTAATGTATGTGTGTGTGTATGTATGTATGTAATGTATGTAATGTAATGTAATGTAATGTAATGTAATGTATGTGTGTGTGTGTGTGTGTGTGTGTACGTATGTATGTATGTAATGTCTGTGTGTGTGTGTGTGTGTATGTATGTAATGTATGTAATGTAATGTAATGTATGTGTGTGTGTGTGTATGTATGTATGTATGTAATGTATGTATGTAATGTATGTAATGTAATGTAATGTATGTGTGTGTGTGTGTGTGTATGTATGTATGTATGTATGTAATGTATGTAATGTAATGTATGTGTGTGTGTATGTATGTATGTATGTATGTATGTAATGTATGTAATGTAATGTAATGTAATGTAATGTAATGTATGTATGTATGTATGTATGTATGTATGTATGTATGTATGTATGTATGTATGTATGTATGTATGTATGTTCTTATTAAACATACTGATCAAATTATGCATGATGGTTTAATAACTAGTCAGCACAATAAATAACCTAATGTTGCCGTTAAAAACTTAACCATGCAAATATGAAGAACAAAAATATAGAACTTGTGTACAGTACCATAACAGCTGTCAAAGAGTTTTGTGTGCAGCATCCTATGATGTGCTTATCTTAAAGGTTTATTGTGATGGTATGCATTGGATCTGAGCACTTGCATAACAAAAGCCCCTGGCCGACCAATATCGTCTAGACAAGCACTGCACCAATAGCGCTAGTCTTAGAAATGGACTGCAAGTCATCCAGTTAGCTTTCCGTTCTCTTCAGTGCCAGGGAGACAGTAATCTGATGGCGAGAGACGGTTAAATTAAGGAAAATATTTTATATGTATTGTGGATAGGTAGTTTTAATGGATCAGTACACTCCAATGGACAGTGAGCTTTTTACCCTCAGATTTAAAGTTTAATTGAAATGCCAAATCACACGCACACACTCAGATAATACAATTATTTAGAGACAGGAAAGGATAAATGAGAGAGAGAGAGAGAGAGAGAGAGAGAGAGAGAGAGAGAGAGAGAGAGAGAGAGAGAGAACATATTCGTTATCCTTTGCAGACGATTCAATCATCTGGCTTACAAAAGTAACGGTTGATACAGGAAGGAATAGATGGATCGATTGGATCCAATGGATCGATTGGAAAAGTCTTATTCTAACTAGGTTGAATCTAAGACAACCAGTCGAAATACGTGTTGCATTTTCAAAGCCCTTTCCACAAAAATAATGAGGATTTTTTTTAAAGAATAACAAAACAGCATGTTTTTAATATATTTAATGACACCTTAGTTTTGTCAGGATACGATTAGTTCTTTGTCACACAGTATACTGGTGCGTAATTAACCTAAAATCACATTCCATATTTAAAAAGAGAAAAAAAGGAGAAAAAGACAAACCTTCATCTCTGTTTAATCTTAAATCACAGAGCTCTATGAAAAAATGAAGAGTTATTCGTGATGGTTAAAAACTAATATAACAGAGATGCCTTAAACTGTAATTATCAGTTTCGCCTGCAACTACATGTAAAATACCTCCTGCGCACAATGGGGGGACTATATTTAATATTTAGAGATTCCAAACTCTCACAGCCAGTCTCAAACAATTGATCATCTATAACTGCAACTGTTAGAGTATGGCATCAAATTACACGTGCATTAACAAGCTAGAATACAAGCAAAAGGATTATGGTGAAATTAAATCGCAATAGGATCTGCTTTAGTTTTCTGAGATTTGCCAATTGTTTGTCAGCCGATGTAACATGATTAACGTCATTTTCAATATTCTTCCATTTTCAATTTAACATAAGCCATAAACGGTAAAAGGTTACCTTCCTCAAGCAGAATCGCAGCTGTCGGTTAATTTGCCTCAGAACAAAGAGCAGATTCAAGATTTTACGGATTAAAGGTTAATTTTCATTAGCAGTACCAATCGTGAAGACGACATTAATCAAGGCTTCTAGCAATATGGTTTTCAATATAATCCCTAATTTATCTAAATATGGTATATATAGCAACTAAACAAAGTCAGAAATTTCAGGTATCAACAATATTATTAACATCAAAATAAGAACGATGATACCCTAGCAAAAGACCCCTGCGGAACAGCGCCTGGATTTTCATCATACTTCATCGCATATATTATAACGGCTTTTTAAATGCCACAAGTGACAGCTATGACCCAAAAAAAAATTAAGTGTAGATTGTTCATAAGCAAGTAAATGAGATGAAAGGAATAAGAGTGAATAAACTATTATTTAGAACACATCTACTACGCTTTTAGTAACATCCGGTAGCCAAATGTAAACATTAAATCTCATCCCGGAAATGAACTCTGACCAATGTGATGTTGACGACAAAAATGTTGGCCGCTACGGAATAAAAGGCAAATATTTTTTTTTTATTTCAAATCAATACAAGAACATTCTTTTCCATAATATCAAAGTAAAAGTACTACAATGAGGTTATTTTAATATAAAAAACAGGCATTAGCTTTCAAATCAGAACCTATTATTTGTCCCACTATTATTTTTCCTGGTGAAAATCAGATCACAAGCTAAAGCAGGCATGTGCAACTCCCGCCACAGCGGATAAGCGCTTTTTGAGCCATATCCCATCATAGAAATAAGTGGATAAAGTCAGGTCGAAAGCCGGCCCTGGTCAACGGACAGTAGGTTGCACCTGCCTGGAGAAAAAGCAAGTTTAACCACAGTTAGAAGAAAGCTTCGTGCACCATTTATTCCAGTGAGTCATTATTACACTGAGTCGCCATTATTGGTGGAATTTCACATGAAATGCACGAAGTCTATTTATTTACATGTACAACAAACAAGTAACCTTCTGAGGTAACCTACCAAAATATACAATCTATACTATCAATAGTGTCAAAGGTCTGCCACATAATCAACATTTATTCCTACTTCCAATTGCACTGGTCAGCAAGCGCTGAATATCACGGTGGAAATCTATACGGGCATGGGCTAAACACGTATATTTAATTCATCCATGTTACTAGAACATAAAATGTAAGTCCAAGTGACATGACCTTCTTTGATTGTTCACGTGTAATACAAACTGAGATTCATCCATTTGTCAAATAGCATTAGTCTTGCAAAAAGACATAAACAAATGAACGTTAATACAAAATGTGAACCAAGTCGCCGAAGTAAGAAATGTACGACACACATGTCTCTTTTAGCCATTTACTACTTCTAGGTCAATCTTAAGAATCCTAAGCAAGCATACCGTTTGATGCCATTTTCTATTTATAGGCCAATCTTAAGAATCCTAAGCAAGCATACCGCTTGATGCCATTTACTACTGATAGGTCAATCTTAAAAATCCTAAACATGCATACCGCTTGATGCCATTTTCTATTTATAGGCCAATCTTAAGAATCCTAAGCAAGCATACCGCTTGATGCCATTTACTATTGATAGGTCAATCTTAAAAATCCTAAACATGCATACCGCTTGATGCCATTTTCTATTTATAGGCGAATCTTAAGAATCCTAAGCAAGCATACCGCTTGATGCCATTTACTACTGATAGGTCAATCTTAAAAATCCTAAACATGCATACCGCTTGATGCCATTTTCTATTTATAGGCCAATCTTAAGAATCCTAAGCAAGCATACCGCTTGATGCCATTTACTATTGATAGGTCAATCTTAAAAATCCTAAACATGCATACCGCTTGATGCCATTTTCTATTTATAGGCCAATCTTAAGAATCCTAAGCAAGCATACCGCTTGATGCCATTTACTACTGATAGGTCAATCTTAAAAATCCTAAACATGCATACCGCTTGATGCCATTTTCTATTTATAGGCCAATCTTAAGAATCCTAAGCAAGCATACCGCTTGATGCCATTTACTACTGATAGGTCAATCTTAAAAATCCTAAACATGCATACCGCTTGATGCCATTTTCTATTTATAGGTCAATCTTAAGAATCCTAAGCAAGCATACCGCTTGATGCCATTTACTACTGATAGGTCAATCTTAAAAATCCTAAACATGCATACCGCTTGATGCCATTTTCTATTTATAGGCCAATCTTAAGAATCCTAAGCAAGCATACCGCTTGATGCCATTTACTACTGATAGGTCAATCTAAAAAATCCTAAACATGCATACCGCTTGATGCCATTTTCTATTTATAGGCCAATCTTAAGAATCCTAAGCAAGCATACCGCTTGATGCCATTTACTACTGATAGGTCAATCTAAAAAATCCTAAACATGCATACCGCTTGATGCCATTTTCTATTTATAGGCCAATCTTAAGAATCCTAAGCAAGCATACCGCTTGATGCCATTTACTATTGATAGGTCAATCTAAAAAATCCTAAACAAGCATACCGCTTGATGCCATTTTCTATTTATAGGTCAATTTTATGAATCGTAAGCAAGCATACAGATTGATGCCATTTACTACTTCTAGGTTAATCGAAATAATCTGATATTCTGTAAATAATTGCGCCGACATACATCCGAAGCACATTTATGTCTCTCTGAAATAGCAGGAGGTCTAATGATGTTTTAGCAGCCACGGTGCAATACTTTTTATCTGGATGCGTCCGTGCACCAACAGGCATCATGATTCTGTCTAGGATAGTATCATACATCACATCAGAAACTCCTGTAGTCAGGAGCTAGCATGATGAGACTCCATAATAGATTGACGGTCTGCTGTCAAAAACGAATTTCCAGACTTCAAGACAATCTCATTTCTTCTTTTTAAAGAGGCGAGTGTTGAAACCATCTCTGATATTCTTGAACAATGAGACTCTCAAAAAAGCCATTGTGGCAGTCATACTGTATGTAAGATCTGCATCAGTTTCACTTAGGGCTAACTATACACCATTAGAAGAGTGAAAACTGCATGTTGATATGACCATCTATTCGGAATAATAAATGGCGAGATTTTCAGTTTGTTCATTGTGGCAGTCATATTCGAGGTCTGATTGGTACCCTTTCACTAAGGACTAAATTGATACCATATTTCGCTTTCTGAAGAAACCCCATGTCCATATAATTTTTCACTTTGGAGGAGTAGCGGTAAACATGATTTTTAACACGGCTGCCATCGTGACCACGTTATATGAAAGATTGGCACCATTTCCATCAAACATCCAGAGTTCCGGTCCATTTCACAACCAATCACCTCCGTATGTCGTTAAACTCTATCAACAAACTGTATTTGTCCTGTTGTGGATTAATTGAATAAATATGCACTTAGTCATAATTAAAATCGTCGTTCAATAATAAATTCATCAATGAATTTGTATTGTCAGATCCTGTTCTTCCAACAATAAGATAATAAAAATCGCCAAGTTCCTTGTTGTGTGTATGTATCAGAATTTAATATTGACATTTAGTTTCATCTTATATATAAAAATAAATGAGTTATTACACAAAATTCGGAACTACACTAACGGGATCTGAGTCAAATACTGTAACAACAATAAGCGAACAAGTTGATTTATCAATGTATCCATTTTAAAACATCCGGCGATATAATGACAGGTATTCTGTCGATGCCAAGTAATAAAGTAATTGATCTGGAACTACTTATCCACCTATAAATTTTAATCAAACTCAAGCTGTAAGTTATTCACAACTGAAAAATGATGATGTTATATATAATTTTAAAAAAATGATAACACTGTGGAACAGGTAATGTTGCTATTTCTGGTAATAAAATAATAGGATTAAAAACTGCTTATTCACCCAAAAACTTAAATCGAACTCAAGCTGTGAGTTATTTACAGTTAAAGTATGCTGATAATAACAAACTTGACAAAACCGGTGGAGTAACTACTGGCAATGTAAACATGTCCGGTAAAAAGAGTATTGGTCTTGAAGAGGACTTTCCAGCAGAAAATGTTAACATGAGTCAAGCAGCAAGTCACAATCAATTTTTTTTTTCCTGTTGATGATGCAGCTGATATTAAAGTAATTGGTGATACAATGTCAGGAAATGTAGTGAGGACTACTAATGCAAGAGTAATTTGGCTATAGATACTCTCGCCTCGTAGTTATGATACTCTCGCCTCGTAGTTATGATTCTCTCGCCTCGTAGTTATGATACTGATGTTATTACTTACGCACAACTACGTGGCGCACTTGCTCCGTATTTACATTTGTCTGGTGGATCAATGACTGGCGCGATTGATATGGGCGGTGAGTTAGTTTATAATAGCTTGATAATAACAACGAAAAATTTACATTAACAACACAAAAAGTTCATTATGATTTAATGAATAAACCTGATGATAGTGAGTGCTCGGAATAAAATGCTTTTTTTTTAGTGGTGTTATATGAGACGCAATACAATGTTTTGATTTGAAAAGCATATACTATTATCCAGATGATTGTAGAGAAGAACAACATCGAGTTGAAAATGTTCTTTAAAAACTATTGCTTGAGCACAGCAAGGAAATAATGAGATTATTATAAATCAAATTAGATCAAAGGTAGGCGCATGGTGGAAACGATTAGAAGATACTGGAATAGAAGGTTCTCACGATTGTCTTAAACATTTATCAGAATTATAAAAAAAGTCTAAATCAAAAAGAAAAAACCCTCTTGAAGACTGATTTTCAAAACGAGAAATTTTTAAACATAGTATGTACTACCAAAACAAAAAGCTGTTAGAAGTTGTTGTAAATATATCAAAAGTTAATGAACATTTACTAAAAGCGTACATAAACGCAGTTCGTCCAATAACACATAAGACTTTGTGAATTGGACCCGATTCTTATAAACAAATCAATGGCGATAATTGAAAAATGTAAGGCAAAAATTGATGATTTTAATGATATTGAACGGGAAATGTTTTTCAGTGAGTTTGAATTTAAATTGACCTTCTATAGAAAATTTACCAAATGATATTAAAATAATTTCAGGAGTTATCGTTAAGATATTATTAACAAAATGTTGAGAAATTGTATACACAACCTTATGAAAATTTATGGAACAATCTTGGCAGATATATTTATGTTGATGGTATCAGCAATAAAAAATATACTCCGAAATGAAATTTTAGCACATTCTGTAACAGCATGCGTAATTATTAATGCACATCTTATCCTCAACAAATTTAGCATGAGATGCATAGCGCGAGTGATTGGATACATTGCTGAATTGGAAACGATTACGAAGATCTCGTAATTGGAGCATATAAGCTAAAAATGAACAGTGAATTTAAATCGTACAGTTGGTTAATAAAATATGAGGCAATAACAGATAAACGATATAAAGATACGACATCAATTGTCTATGATGATAAGTACAAAAAAGTTATCGCTGATGAAGCTAATTCTGGTTTCAGATTATTAAAAAAAACTTGTGTAAAAACATTCTTATCGCACGAATAATATAAAAATGAAAAACAAATCATTGATTTCAATTATTTATCAAAAATATTCCTGAGACTGAACTTGATGTTTTATTACAATATTACAGTAATTTACAAGTAATTTCGTTTTACCATTGTTATTAGCTAGCTCTGCTATAGTTTCAAGCGGAGCCATGTTAAATCCGTGTTTTGTATATTATTTCTGGAATTGGTGTTAGTTTTATCAACTGTATTAAAACGAATCGAACCAAAATTTTAAACAAAAAACAAATTCTTGCAAAGTAGCAAGTATAATTTATAAAAGACTGTTAGATCAGATTATATCTTATCTTCGTGGAGTTACATATAACAAAAATGATTTTATTAATTAATTTATACAACTGAAAGCGTTCATACATATATTTTGCCAATGCGAGAAGTACGAAAATCGATATAAAAATTTATCAAACTGAATGTGTAAGTGATAGCTAAAAGTTCTCTAAATAAATTTTGTCTAATCATTATTAATAAGTGTAACTAAAAAACATCTTCGAACAATATTTTTTAACTATTATGCATATCATCATCAAATAAAACAACATCCATACTAAAAATAAAGAACATTGGATCAAAGGTCTAAATTCTGATTCTGTCATCATTTTATCAGCAAATAACCCGAATGAACTGTGTTTAACTGACAGATGATATTTAACGTTTTTGATACAATTCCTTATTATATCCGGTTCTATCTCAGTATTTCGTGAAGCAGAATTAATTGAAACAAATCTTTAAAAATATTTTTACAGATTAAATCCAACACTTTTAATTGGGGTTTTGTAATATTCTGTTTCTTATTGTATATTTTAATCTTCAAAATAAGTTTTGGGGAATATGGAGATGCTGAAGAAGTATTATAAATTTCGGTAGTAGGCGACAAAGGAGTATTTCTGGATCTGGGTATTAGTCCTTATCACATCAAATACAAAAATTAATTTAAGACAAAGCAATATCATGAAGGTTTTGACTCAAATAAGACAAAGCAATATCATGAAGGTTTTGACTCAAATATGTAATCTAAAGTGAGACATTTCTCATTTTAAGACGAATACTAATATCTGATATATAAACTTGAACGATGTATTTCTTATCTATGGATAGCGAAAAAATAGATTTTAGTATTTAAGTTCATGATTAGGACCCTGAGCCAGAAACCACTTTTTCAACTACTACTTCTTTTTGTTACAAAACAGCGATAACCAACAAGTTTTGTAAATTGTAAATTATTTTAAAAATTATATATAAAAAACTACAAATGGACAGCTTTAAAAATTAGCATACATTCGTTAATCAATTCCTTCATATCCTTCAAGTTCCGTGAATTAAATTAAACCAAATAATCCGAATACGTTCCAAAGGTATTCCGAATGACAACTGTGACGTTATGTACTAATAAAACCACAGAAGAATCACATTTGTTTTAAAATTCTAAATGTTTTTATAGTGTTTCAGGTTATATGAATAAATGGTACAACACTGTAATTCCTGCAAAAAATATTCAATTAAATGAACAAAATGACACTACTCAATGCATCTCTTCCATGTCAAGTGTAATGTCAAGATTGAGAAATTATGTATGTAAAACCTTTTACATAGGAAGATAATATTATGAATACGCAGTGCCAAAGCAAAACAATACGAAACTTTAGAATGAATAACTAGTGTTATAAGTATTCTAGCAAATCTGAGACTTGGTCAGGATTCTTTGTAGACAAACTCATGACCTCCATTCATGAAAACCCGTGTCGTTTTCAGATGAGCCTTGAAACTTATGAATTAAATCGACGTATATTCTATATGACTTATTTTTAAAATGCAAAATACGATGATAGATAACTAGCATTACAAATGTCATATACTAATTGACACTCAATAAAATTATTATCAAATTTATATATATATATATATATATATATATATATATATATATATATATATATATATATATATATATATATATATATATATATATATATATTAAGACTATAATAAGACTTTCTCATGAAATGCTAAACAATATATGACCATATATTCAGATGGAGTAGCGATAATATTTTTTTAAGATGGACGCTGTAATACACTACTTGACTCAGCACGATGAAGCTTTCAAAGTATGTCATAAAAAGACAAATTTTAAACCGATTACTCTAATCGAAATCTAGAAATCTGTGGTTTACTGATTTTGCGAAGTGTGTGTGTGTGTGAGAGAGAGAGAGAGAGAGAGAGAGAGAGAGAGAGAGAGAGAGATTTTTTAAGTAACTTTGAAAACAAATTTAGTCACATCGCTACGATCTATACAGCGTGACAGTTTATGGTGATGTCTAGCTATAGGATATCATGTAGCCCAAGGTGCATACAAATGCTTATACCGATATGGTTTCCACCTATGGTGATTGCTCGCATACTCTCTAACAGAAATTCATTTCCATTTAGTAATCATTGATATAAGAAAAAAACGAGATCTCTCTCTCTCTTTCTCTCTCTCTCTCTCTCTCTCTCTCTCTCTCTCTCTCTCTCTCTCTCTCTCTCTCTCTCTCTCTCTCTCTGTGCGACAGACACACAAGCCATACACACATGGAAAATTGTCGAGTGAGAAAGAGAATTTTACCTAGATGAAACACCTGCATTTGAATTACACAATGTAATCTACACTAACCGTTATATTCACATTGCTGTGTACACTTTAGGTGTACAGGAGATCACCCACTCGCCAACAGTTTTTGTCAGTCACGCTTAATTTTGATAAAAATGCATGCATGTGAATTTGTACGTAAAATAACTTAAATGTTAAGTACGTATACTTTATGGTAGATACACATTCTTCGAACACGTTTAAAAATTAAAAAGAAACGCGGCTACCATAGTTTCCTCATTCATATGCATATGCATATGCATGGTTTTCAGTCTAAATGACATATAAATAATTACTGTCTGTTTTAAAGTTAACTTTTATATCCATGTGTTTTATTTATTTCTTCATTCTTTTCTACCATTTAACCAATTAGGCTCATTTTCTCATAACATGACTAATTTGATATAAACATGGCCTATAATGCATACTAGATGCTTTCTTTCCCTGTACCTTCGTTTTCTCATTTCATCTGGGACTGTGTGTGAGATAAGTAATGAAATACTAAGCACCCTCGTCCGAATTCTCAATTTTGACCTCAACTAAGCACATTTGGACATAAAGTGTTCAAACATCACATACTATATTAGGAATAAAATCTATGTCACGATGTCGGGTCACTCGGTGAAATATAAACTCCAGTTATGGGGACTATTCGATCTTTTGTTGTTAACGATTTATTGGTATGAGCGTTGGATTCGTCATAACACGTCTTCTTTTTAATCGTGTGGGAACGGTTTGTGTGTAAACTTAAGGTGTTGGCAAACAATCCATGACATCGTTAGTTACCACGTGCTGTTGATAAGACCACGATTTGTTTTCTTCTTCTTCATACGATTGGTTGAAAAGGTCCAACAATTTGGTGGCATTCCATTCATTCTACATTCAAAGGGGCTCACAATGGGGAAACAATACAGCTTCTCTTCTCCAATCAAAAGAACCCAATCAGCAGATGAGAATACTTAAGAACAAACGAATAGAATTTGCTCTGTTGTACGATTTGATATTTAACGTAGTTTTAATAATTTTTGTCATATCGCTACAATGTCTTCAGTATGGCAGTTTATAGTGATAATTTGTGATGCATTTTTTTTAAAATGAAATAAATGTCAATAAAAACTACTGACAATATGTCATGTTAATTTTGGAACAGCTCCATCTAAATTCTCTCTATCAATACATACACAGAAACTACTATTTAATACCCAACAAAATTAAATAAAATTCAATAGGTTAACACACCCGACAAGATGAAATTGTGGGTCCACCTTTTAACATAAGTCTGCCTTTGGATGTCGAGTTTTCCCCGACAAATTTGGAATTATGCTGTACTCTTTTCTTTCATAAAGTCGTTATATTTTATATATAAAAATTAATTGATTCAATGAACTGTGGTATGTCAACAAATCGAAATTATTTTCATCATCACAATAGACAGGAATTTAACCATCGATGTCTTCTTCGTCGTCATCATCGTAGTTATGTCGTCCTCGCCGTCATGCTTATATAGAACTGGATGGCAACATTGTCTAATATATACATGAATCAAATGTAATGTTTTGCTTTTTCCTTCAAGGCAAAAGCATTGATCGTTAACCAACCTGTAAACTCTCAGCAATTTACCCATCACACACACACACACACACACACACACAGACCAAAAGATTAAAAATAACAGAAAAAAGTATGTGTTCGTTTATGCGTCAATTTGTATATATACCGGTGTGTATATATATATATATATATATATATATATATATATATATATATATATATATATATATATATATATATAAAACTGTATTTTGTCCGAAATATTTTTCCGGTATAAGAAAGATAACAGCTACACACTCACAAATGACCTTCTTAGGGTAAATTTCAGATGAAATTGTAGGTCATACAAACCTGAATTGTTTTTGTTTCATATTGGTTATGTATCAACTTCCTGTTCAATCTAAAGAGCATTTGCAAAAACCACGAGATATTTTTAATTAACATTTTTAAAATTAAACAAAACTAATAGGTTTAATTTCCAATACAAGGTAAAATGAAATTCTCAATATTCTGAGGCCCAAGGAAAGAGTCCAGAAGACTCCTTAAGCCCTTACACTTCGCGCCATTTCCCATATATCCCGCTGGACGCCTCTAAGCTCAATGAAATGTGATCAGTAATGGTAACCAACGGAAGGCGCGAATCCTCTTGGCATAGTGCCAACCTCATGTGATTCTTACTTTTATGTATATAGGTAGGTATTGGTTGCTATCTCTTTGGTTGTTTGGACCCGTGCGCTTCTTTACACCACTGATATAGATGACATTTTCAGGAATATTTGTATCATACTATTTAACGAAGAAAAATCTTCTTATTTCTTTACAGACGACTAAAAGCGAATTTCCTTGATGATCCTGGTGTGGTGGGATGATGCAATATTTATAAACCTGCTTTCCCTTCGCTACAACATCGACTCGTCCAATGCCCCAGACAGCGACGTCAATAGAATACTTGCCAAGAAATTGTTCATTGGCCCATTTGTACAGGCATTGTAAAATAGTGCGTACTACCACGAGAGCAGTAGAACAGCAAAATTTGTCGAGCAGTGAAGTAGTGTTAAGTAGCTCTGCACTTCAATCCAGTGTTTACATTTGAAATACAGTTTCAAGGGAATGGCAATGTTTCCTAATGCTACACGTGGATATATGCCTTACGTTCAAGGGAAACAGCAAGCTGTGAAACATAAACGTTCAAGAATTGGAGCTAAATATCCGAAATCTGAGAATAAACAGCTTAATGGTCAAAAAATGTACCAGGTCACGTTAAGGGACAAAAAAGGAAAGACTTACAAATATATTGTGAGAACTGATGGGTCAAATTCTATGCCTGATCTGAACACGGCGAAAACAAAGGCACTTATTGCTTCGTCTTCCTTGCCAAACTTGGGCGTTCCAAGTCCACCACAAAACAGAAGAGCTCTCATTGCAAAATCAGACTCTGACGTGAACAAGGAGAGCTATTCAAGTCTCACAACATCACTTGATTTGAGAGAATGTGGCAAAAAAGAAGGGCTTATTAGCTCGTTTATACGGTTTTTGAAACAAAAGACTGGTGGAAAAAAAGATAAGTCTGGTAAATCAAAGCGAAAACCTAAAGATGTGTCTCAGCGGAAACGCCAAAGGACAGTGTCCGCCATGTCGAATTTGGATCCGATTCAGGAAAGTCCTAACGAACACGAGTACGAAGGTGACGAGGACGTAGATTCCTATACACATGACAGCTGCAGTTTGTCATCGGACTCTGATTCCAGTAGTGTGGATTCAAACTCGATACAAGACAACGAGGACAATATAAACGAAAAGTCTTGATAAACAGTTTCTCCTTAGTCTTATGGAATTTATTTATATTTGCAAGAACAATAAAACCATTCCTGAACAAAGGGTGCTAATCAGCAAGTTCCGCGGCATGGTGTCGAAGTGCTTCTGTAGCATTTCACCCATGCATGAACAAATAATTCAAAACAACAGGAAAATGAAAAGTGTTCCTTATAAGTACTTTTATAGTACAAACTAGTATTCTTCGTTGATGTGCTTCGTGTACAAGGTACTGCGACAAAGTACGTATGCCGCAGGCCAATTACGCTTATGTCAAGTTGAAACGACCGAAAATCCGTACCTTAAAGCAATCCACGAGCCGATGAAAGACGCCATGGGAAGTCCTGATCGGGTCAAATGTGTTTTCCTTTCATGCTTCCGGAGAGGGGTGTTTATTTGAGGACTTTTCGGATTCCAGTTATGTTTTCTAACTACATCGGACATTGAATGAAATGGACAATGTGCACGTGGAATTTACTCACGGCCGCACTCGAAGGCAGCTTATCGTAGTTTGGGTTGCTTATTATGCTTAAGAATGAATGTACATTATACGAGTGTTATTCGGAATGGAAGTAAATTATTATTACAAAGATTGCGTGATAATGGTATGGGTATGAGTCTTAATTTATTGCTAGACGCATGTTTTCATTGGAATATATGATAAAGCATCTGAATTTTGCATGTTAATGCCGCCAATATATAATGTAATGAATGTGTCCGTTTTTTCTATCATTGTCATTCATAATATTTATTTCATTTCGCATTCACCAGTTGCTGTTTAGTGACTTCGTTAATTTATTCGTTTGTTGTTGAGTTGTCAATTTGTTGATACTAGTATTGTTGCAAAGGTTTGCAGTGTTGCATTTGTAAGTTGGCAGTTTGTTGTACAGTTCATGATTGTCAAGGAAAAGGTGCTAATCTTCTCGTCTTGGAGTGACCAGTTGCCACGTGGCCAGTCAAAATTGACCGTTGCTGTATTTATTGAATTGTATTTGTGGTAATTTATTAGTCACATAAGGCAATCGTGGTCATTGATCTTTATTGTTTTGAGTTTCAAATAACGTCGTGCGCAAAAATCAATATAATTTGTGGCGGGAAATAACCGATAATATGTGAGCACGCCTGTTGCTATAGTGATTGGATCGATGTTAGCAACAGCCTCAAATTTGTCAGGTTGATGCATGGCGTGTGTAACGATCAATAAACAAACACTAGCAGCATTACAAACAGAAGGAATTAAATAATTCATTCACTTGAATATTTGGTTAAAACGAACTCCTATTACGAGACTTTTCATCAAGGTTGCTGAAATGCAAGATTTGAACTTTTTTCTCAAAATGTTTTGCTTAACAAATTGGAACAATGAAATGTAACTGAATCTTTCAAAATGAAGATAGACACTGATTAACTTAATTATACAACTCGAATTTCAAATAATTTACAAGATTTGAAGACATGGGGTCGCTATTGTGTGTTGCTATATATATATATATATATATATATATATGAGCTTAATGTATCTTGTCTGGTGTTTTCATGTATCATTTTGTGTCATGCACTATCAATGCAAATATTTATAATGTAACTTGCTGGTGCAATATGCTACCACATTTTTGATGATGCAGCTGAATAAATAAACAGAATTAACAAACTTTATTTGTCTGTTGTTTAGCTGTCTGACATTAACGATTCATTTTAATTAATTGCTCTACCTATCCATCTAGTTCGCATCGAAACAAAACACTCGAATATCGTTCTCTCCATTGGTGTATATCTCTCTCTCTCTCTCTCTCTCTCTCTCTCTCTCTCTCTCAAACTCAAATTACAAGCACACTAATTGGTATTAATCGTTTAAGCAGTGAAGTCTAACATTTGTGTTAAAAGGCTTGTGCATACATCTTTGATTTTAAAGTGAAGTATTCGCCACAACTTTCCTTTCTATGCTGGACCGAGATCCCTTCGATATTATTTTCTCCTGCTGCCACACATGGATGTAAAACATTTTCACTGTCATAATGTTTTTTACTTTTAAGTTAATAACATTTGGCTTCTCAAGTTCATTTAAATATTTTAAGTTTGTTTTTGTGGATATGATGGTTTCCTGAACACAGCAGCCACATGGTGGTCGGCATCATTGGAATAGAATCTGAAAACCCTGCTTCCATTTAGAAAAGACGTCTTTTATTTATAGCAGTTGTGACCAGTTGGATTAAGGAACGACATTATTTGTTTAAAAGAACTTGTCAGCTTTAATCAATTTAAGTTTTTTTTTTTGGTTTAACGCCATTTTTCAGCACAATATTGGCTATAAATGGATTCCAGTTTTATTGGTGGAGCAAGAACCCGGACAAACCCCGGGAAGAACCACCGACTACATTTGCCAAATCTTAGACTCGAACACACGCAGACAGGGGTGAGATGGCAGTGGTCCGTAACGGACAGCGATTTAGACCACTCCCGGCCCCTTTTAGACGTGGCAACGACAGTCCACTTTGATGACAGAAGGCATTTTGATTTTGATCTAATTTTAAGATCTTAGGCCATATTTAAAGGCAGATCTGATTCCATACGTAAAACTTTCAAGGTCATTATGCCAATGATTTTGGTCAAATTCTGGCGATTTCTATAAAAACGTGGCTGAAAGATAGTTTTCGTTAAGTCAGTGATTAGATATTTGAGAACAGACATCATTTGTACAAACCTGAAATGTGTTCAAACCAAAATGGTTGAAACAGATTATTTTTTTTTAAAATTAATAACATTCATGGACCACGTACGGCTGTAATGAGTTATATATCATTAGTTTCACGAGACTTTACGGACAGAATAAGCTAAAATATTTTAGACAAGCTTCAAAACCCAGTAAGAATCTCAATTTATTTTAAAATCTCTTCGTTTTATCCAATTATTTTTTTTTTAAGTACTTATTATATGCCAACTCTAGCCTCCCCGACAGTACAATACGTGCGTGAGCAAGCTTATTTTTTAATACACATTCCTTCTGAAGATTGCGTATCAGATTGATTCCAAATACCCTGTGATGAACCCACTCGGTGCCCTTGCCAGTAGTGAATGGGCGGGCAGTAAAGCGCATGATGGAATATTCCCGCGCTTTGGTAGTTTTCCCCTCTACTACACAGCAGACAGATCAATAGAACTATATTACGGTCGATCTATTTTTAGGTTCCCCGTAGTAAAAGCAATGCTCTAGACATTTATTTTCCCGCTCGCGTAAGGACACGGAAAATAGAGGGCACTGGGTTAGGACAATTGGTGACTGAACCGATCCATTCTTAACGTTATATCTGTGCTTTATCGGCCTTCTCAGAAAAATATGTTTGTGCAATAATGAATAGAAAGAAAAAAGTGAAACCAAATTGTACTTGTAGGTTTTCAATGCCTTATCCCGATTTACAACGATGAAAGAAAGATTGCACCATACAATAATATAATGATTTCTGGACAGTTAATGGATACAGATACGCCCACACCCGTCTGATAATTCCCAAGTGTGGTCATTTTTGTAATTGTTGCCAACATTTATTAATAATTACTCAAATATTAAACGCAAACAAAAGTTTACGTATATGTATTGATATAATACATGAATATGCTATATAATCCCAACTATTTGTCCAGACAGGCTGCCAAGTTCTAATAGAAAGACTCGCTTTCTGATGAAAGGGAAACAATTTCACAAGGTCTCCTGTTATTTGTTTGTACAGTGCCATATTGATTGCCTGGAAAGATGGGGTGGTGGTATCCTCAATAAATTCGGTCTTAAGGCCAAACAGGCTTCGGGATCCTGTAGGAAATGCCCCAGTTTGACCTTGTGATTGTATATCCTTATCCACAATTGGAAGATCGAGCCTACAAGAAAACCATGTCCTTAAACAGTGTACATGGCGGATTCAAACTAACATTTTCTCTGGCGCATGTTGGAAGGACCGTTATACTATTGGGTGGGGGTTTCAAATAATATGACAGCTACAAGCATGAGTATTTTGGACTATCCGTCTAAGGATTTATTTAGATTCTTTTTTTTTTAAATCCCAGGCCCCTACCCTCTTCACACTTAACGAAACTAAAAACAAAACTAAATTCAAAACAAACTAAATTCTAAAACAATGATTACTATTTTCTAGAGAAAGTAAATAAACATACTTCGCTCTTATTCGGATGATTTAAATTGATAAAATATCCTAAAATTAATTCTTCACAACAATTTCATACATTAAATTAAACAGTGGCTACAAACGATAAAGTTTAGGAAACATGTCCAATCGGAGAATCCTCGGCCTATTCCGTCAAATTGAAAAAGAAATTTCAAATGTAATTGCTTACATGCACTTATAATTGTGCAAGTACTTTCACTGTAATACATTCTTTTAATTTAAACTGATTGAAAACTGCTTGCTTGTATCGGTTTAATTAAAGATTGAAGTTCTAATTATCTATTTAATAACCATAACATCATCAGAACTCGTGAATATTAATGAACTGAGCAGACGCTACAGCCCTTGAAACCTAGCATCATTAAAAATCTGTAAAAAGATTGTACTGTCTCCTACGTAACGATGTTCTCTTCTTTATGAGATGTTCGATTTTAAGATCCAGTTCTAATACCATTTTAATAATAATAATAATAATAATAATAATAATAATGGTTTCGCTTCGACAAGTCTACATTCGATACAATTTCTTTTAAACTTAAGATGAATTTTTTTTTAAAATGGAAAGTAACCTAAAGAAGGTATTTCAGTATTACATGCCTATTTAAATCATCATTGGTAAAAACTCACCAAAAGTCTTAGCTTTAAGTTAGACATATAGGACACCAAGGCATCTCCACATTCACGTGCATACATAAAATATTTTAATATTAAGTTCCCATTGACACGAAAGTCACTGCTGAAGACTAATTCCTTGCGATTAAATTATTGACACGAAAGTCACTGCTGAAGACTAATGCCTTGTGATTAAATTATTGACACGAAAGTCACTGCTGAAGACTAATACCTTGCGATTAAATTATTGACACGAAAGTCACTGCTGAAGACTAATACCTTGCGATTAAATTATTGACACGAAAGTCACTGCTGAAGACTAATGCCTTCAGATTAAATTACTGACACGAAAGTTACTGCTGAAGACAAATGCCTTGCGATTAAATTATTGACACGAAAGTCACTGCTGAAGACTAATGCCTTCAGATTAAATTATTGACACGAAAGTCACTGCTGAAGACTAATACCTTGCGATTAAATTATTGACAAGACAGTCACTGCTGAAGACTAATGCCTTGAGATTAAATTATTGCCACGAAAGTCACTGCTGAAGACAAATGCCTTGCGATTAAATTATTGACACGAAAGTCACTGCTGAAGACTAATGCCTTGCGATTAAATTATTGCCACGAAAGTCACTGCTGAAGACTAATGCCTTGCGATGAAATTGTTCTCAAAGTCCCTTCAATGGATATTCCGTGATTTTCAACACTGGTCATTCAGGTGTAATTACGTCTTCGTTATTGCAAATCCTCCATTTAAAACTAGTGTCTACTGTCTACTGAAACGTCTACAATAAGTGGGAGAATTTTTTTGAACTTATGATAATTTCAACTTCGATACATCATATAACGGTAGTAATGGGGACACCAGAGCAGCTCCGGAATAAAGTTGAGTTCACTTTCACGCCTACTGGCGATAGTAGGTTGGTAAACGAGCAAGCAATAGGCTGGTGTGTGTGTGTGTGTGTGTGTGTGTGTTTAAACGGTACATCAGTTGAATCCAATATATATAAATATATATATATATATATATATATATATATATATATACATATAGTAGTAGTACCATTTCTGTTATGCATCCAAAGCTAAAGCAAAATAAATACAGAAAATAACAAAAGAGAAATATTCTTGAAATACTTAAAAAAAACTTTCTATTAAAATCACTTATTTTAAAAGTGAAAGATCTTATCCGCTGCAAGATCACAATGGGACGATCCCAAGTTGTCCCTCCATGATCGCTGATAACCAACCACATCTAGTAGGGCACATCCGACTTGTTCTACATACGACAACTCGAGCTTGGCGCACCAAATTGTAATCCATCGTAAGATTTCGTTCTTTCCGACGACTCCTATTGCATGTACTAATTATATGTTAAAATTTGTTGAGAAAATGTTTATGCATGATAATGTTTAAGGTAATGATGTTAACCCATCCATTTGTTTACATTCGGCCATTAATTTCTGTAAATGTTACAATCTATTCAACTCCACTACAATACTGTGAGTTGTCTAAATTTCTAAGGTGTATGCATCAACAAACACTGCTGGTATGTGATTGGTTGGTTAGTTCTTCGGTGTGTGGAGTGGGGGCTAAAATCAATTATATGACAAGAGCCATTAGGTCGATGCTGGGGGCAAATTGGAATGGAAACCAAGTCCACGCGTCAAGCACTGTCCAGTCAATGTATAAACATCCATAATCTGAAATGACCATATCAGTAATAAAGCAAAAGGTCATGTTGCCCCATTATCCACAGTATGGATCGGTGTATGAAGGGCAATGATACCGTTGTACACATTTGTATCATACAATCCAACAATGATACGGTTGTATATGTTTGTATCATACACTCGAGCGATGATAAGGATTTACACATTTGTATCATACGCCCCATGCATTGATACGGCTTTATACAGCTGTACCATACATTCCTTATCATTGTCATGCTGATTTTATAAATGTGCATTCTGTCCATTTTATTTTGTTCTTGCTACGAATATTTTACTTCGCTGATTTTATTTTACAGCTTCCTGGTCCTGTATGCATTTTACATAGAAAAATGGCGGACTTCTCCGTTTCTTGAACATATCAGCATACTTACCTACCTACCTACATGCATACGTATAGGTTTAGACATCAAAAACGGGTGTAAACTAAAATTAAATGTGTTGAAAAGATAAACAATTGTTTTGTGTAAAAGAAACAGCTTTTAAAAGTATATATTTGAGTTTTGGTTTTGGGTTATTTAGCAGCACTTGCAATGCAACACATTAATAACTACATTAATAGCTACATCATTTCGATGAAATGGGAACAAAGTGTCTTTCCCAGAGTCACACTGATGCATCCAACCCTGCTCGCATGAGTTGGTTTCGAACTGGCATCATTTGGAGACCTTCTTATACCAAAATCGACTGTATTTTAACTATACCACAAAGATAGGTCACAAAGACAACAAACTATAAAAAGTCTAGCAACTGCGCATGGTAGACAACTTAAGGCATTGTGCGGAAACAACCAAATGTGTAAAGAACGTACGGAAAAACTTAATCCAATCTTCTCTGTCTTCTGGCGGCGCGAACAATAAGAATTTTTCTGGACTGCAGCAGCACCATCACACATCGAGCTGAAAAGTTCCAGAAACACGACTACACCGGCTTTCTTGCAATTTTCGCATTAAGGACGCATGCGGTGCAGGTGTGTTTTGTAGGTTGCATATAGTTTGGTGTAATTCAAACTAAAAGTGATTTATATGCGATACAATAATTTTGTGGTACAATGAAATGTGTGTTTCTATTTGGTGAAACAAAATATTGCCATACAACTGAAAATGGAGGGGGAGGGGTAGTTTTCACACGTTGATGATTGAGTTGCAACAATGGCAACTAAATTTTCATATTCCTTGTCTTCTTGACACTGTTTTCATGTAACTTAATTTCGCGTTTGACTTAAATCTCGTTATTCATGTATGTCGTAGTCAGCACACGTCGTTAGTACGGTTGTACTCATGCACTGGTACCACTGATATATGTCTGTTTTCTGTTTTGTTGCCACTTGTTGTTTGTTTGTTTGTATTGTTGGTTTAGAGGTGTATTTATCGGGTGTTTAAAAGCACATACAGAAAAGGAACGTTCTGTTTTGCATAGGCAAGTGGTATAAAGTGCTTTCACAGGAGCATATCACGACAGCCGACCTGTGCTAAATCAATGCTAGGATTCGAACCTGCGCCTTTCTAGTGAGACCTGCACAATGACCAGTCACTAAGGCTCCTGCACTGACTTACAAACGCCATCAAACGCTTAAGTATTAAAACAATATATCCAACTATACTGGGGCGGACAGGGTCAAATGAGGGGGCCAATATTTCAGAACGCCATGTCTTTCATCGAATGGGCACCAAAGCAACGTTTCTGCGTCTACTTAATCAAAGTGTACATAATACCAAATATACGTGCACAAGAAAAAAGTTGGATAAATACCAAGTGACAAGCGATTGTACGGTGTGTGTGTGTGTGTGTGTGTGTGTGTGTGTGTGTGTGTGTTTCTTTGGGGATCCAGACACGCTTGAAACATTCATCTCCTGACCTGCTATATGAAGACCACTTTGCTATTTTAAACCTTTTATACTAAATTTAAAGTCAAATAACACATTGTGTTGGTTTTCTTTTAAAGATAAAACATTACATAATATGAAGCGTCCGCCTCGGATACGGGAGATGTCACTGCCACACTAGAGAGATCGTAGCGAAATGACTGATTTTTTTTAAAGGCAAAGTTTAAAGTCCAAATCACACACACACAAACACACACACACACACACACACACACACACTATCCGCGACGTAAATCGAAAAAGAAAATGTTTAGCAACGAATGAAAAAGATCTTGCTGTCACTATGGAATTATGGATAGAAGTATCCATATCATGGTCATCAGCATCATCCACGTTTCGAAGTAACACAAGTTAGGAGGACAAAAGAACAAATACATTACTGTCCAATCATAAAATCTACAATTCTTTCATTCAATCAAACACGGCATATTCTTGCCGTTAGAGTTTCAAGTTCAGTATAACGTAGACACTTGAGAGAGAGAGAGAGAGAGAGAGAGAGAGAGAGAGAGAGAGAGTTGAGCAAAACGTAATACACACCGCCCCACCCGAAAAAATAATTAATATAAAACTGTATGCATACAGTTTGCATGAAACATTTTCTTTGTGTGTGTGTGTGTGTGTGTGAGAGAGAGAGAGAGAGAGAGAGAGAGAGAGAGAGAGAGAGAGAGAGAGAGTGCTATATATGATAGGGCTATAACAAAAGAGCGCATTCTACAAAACCACCAGAGGAATGTTTCCAGATCTCCTTACACATTGTATATATTGTTTATAAACCGCTAAAAATATATAAACCACTTCCGTTAATGTTAAGATTCCAAGAATTCGCCTCGTGTGAATCGGCTCAAGTTATGTGAACCGTGTACAAGGAAGTAAAGGGCGCAAACATTAAGTCTTATTTGCCTGTGATGCCTACATAGAAACATGTAGAAATAGGTCGAACTGAGGTAGCGCACCTGGGTTAGTAGTCAATGTTTAATGACATTGAAAGGAGTTTTTCTTTGAGTATTTATTTCTTCCTCGTTTTATTGCAATTTAATGTTGATGGCTGGACCAACATCACGTGTAAAAACCTGAAAATCCATTGAAATTTCTGCTAGCCGGTTTTTTGAGAAGAAACAAAAACTCATTTAAAAGTTACATATTTTGTAAGTAACGCTGGTCTTACTAAATAACATGCATCAGAGTCATTCTTGTTTCATGCCAAATTTGATCAAATTATTTAAGTCGTCTCTTAGAAGTAATCATTATAATTAATGCTAGGATGCCATTTGACAAACTTGTCTTATTCGTTTTAGCGGTTTCAATGAAGTTGTCATTTTTAATTTCTTATGCTTTTAGTAATATATGTGTATGGCATTTAAAGGTCGTCGTACACTAAAGATTTGTCTATATTGGTTAAATACTCTTAAAAGATTCTGTCAGAAAAAGTCCTTTCATAAGTTTCCTATTTTCCCCCCACTTTTTTAATAGCGACCATAGTAAGTTGCAGATCGTCATCATTAGTAAAAATTTCAAAGGTCTGGATGCGCCATGCTAAGTTGCGCTGAAATTTTTACAGCAATTACTTCAGAAGACGTCAATTGCTGACGAACCTGGTATTAGCATCCACTTCCTGACAATTTCTTAACTTACAAGAAATGCTCCCAAACGTTTACCTCATGGTAATCTCCTCTGATCGTTTGATCTCTCATCAACATAGATGTCTTGCACGCTGACAGTTGGTTTGATTAGGTTATATGTCATCAACATAGATGTATTGCACAATGACGATGGGTTTGATTAGATGATGTGTCATCAACATAGATGTATTGCACAATGACGATGGATTGACTGGGCAATGTGTCATCTACATGGATGTCTAGTACGCTGACGATGGGTTTGATTGGATTATGTGTCCGCAACATGGATGTCTTGCACGCTGACGATGGGTTTGATTGGATTATGTGTCCGCAACACGGATGTCTTGCACACTGACGATGGGTTTGATTGGCTTGTCTGCCATCAACATGGATGTCATCCATGCTGACGATTGGTTCGATTGGATTGTCTGTCAGCAACACGTTCTAACCTTGCTGAGGAAGAAAGACTTAAGTGCTTTCACGAAGGACAAACCACGACAGCCACTCTGTGACGGACTGATAGGCGTTGTGAGAGTTATGTATCATATTTTCTGACAATTGTTGCAGTAGAGACAAATAAAATTGTAACTGAACCACGAAATGTTTTTTTCTACTATCGATATTTTTTTAAAATACAACAAGATTTAAATGCAAGAAGTCTCTTGAACTGTATTTAGTCACATCAATTATGTTTTGCACGAAGATTTAGGATTTTCTGCACTAAATATATCAAATGTGAAGTGTCAGTCACATTAACCGTTCTTTAGGGTATGCGTATGGCACAAACGATAACTTCATATAAAGTGCTCAATAAATAAATTTAAACCACAAGATGTAACCAAAGTCAGTGAAGAGTGCAATTCATGTGGGAGTGACCTACATTTGTAACGAGGGTTATACCAGTATTTATATAGCGTGCAAAACATTACAACGCAAAATGCAAAAAATAAACAAACAATTGGAGCGAAATAAAAAGCAACAATTTCCAGATGTGTTTTGGATTTTTTTTATTGGGTTCTTTGTTGTTGCTTTTTTTTTTGGGGGGGGGGGTCTTTTTTTCTTCTATTTTAACCTAGGTTAGCTGATTAGTGAGTTATTCATTTTTGGTTTGACCTTACTGATTTGGCAAGTTTAAGCTGAACACTCTTTTTACGAACAAGGGACACTTCATTCATCTCCACAGTAGGCTTAGTCACTCTGACACCCTAGTTTAGGTTTTTTGTTTTTTCTAGGGTGAATTGCCCTCTTCAGAAGGGTTTTTTGCCGGCCGGATAGGGAACTGTACAGTACACTCTGTACTTAATTAGGGAATAGTGATAAGTGTTAGGAAATTCCGTAACTTATAAAACCCGATATAATTGCACAGGTGGCTCACACATCATTGGTGTAGGGCATCCACTAGCACAACTGGATTGAATTTGATACAAAATTATAGGGAGATTTTCGTCAGGGTGTGGCATCTGTGACTGTTGCTGTCTTTCTCCTTGTGTGTTCCGTTTGTGTTGCTGCTTCGCGGGTTGTGTTCTTCGGGAGTGTCTTGGGGGCGTCTCGTGTTTCTTCGTGGGTTGGTCTGGTGATGCGTTCGGCTCTGCCTCTGCGTGTGGGACGGCGAGAAGTCTGACTGGGACCTTTTTCGCCTTTGCCTCTTCCTGCAGGTATCGCATCTAGAAGTTGTTAGGGGAAGTGTGGATTGGCCTTACCTACCTACCCCAGGGCTTACATCTATACCGATGGTTACTTATTAGTAATTCGGTATAACGCCCAAATTAATAAGTGCATTGTATGCACATAAACGCCTGAGGGGGGGGGGGAGTAACGACCCTTCCCCCAAGGGAAAATAAATGTCCAGCGATATGCTGGATATAAAAGTAGCACAAATGACCCATAGCGGTCGGTTGCTACTATAAAACCCCAACTTGCATGCTTGTGTCATTAGACACTTTTGAGTTACTTCCTGCAGGTCAGGTTGTTGTTGTAAGGTTTAACGCCATGTTTTAGCACACAATAGGCTATACATGGCAGCTAGTATTAATGGTCCAGGAAGAACCCCCAAAAACCCACGGAAAGAACCACCGACCCACGAGAAGCTACTGGCAAGCTTTCTCACTTACCCACATTGGCCGAATCTGAGACTCATTCCCACGCAAACAGAGGTGAGATGGCAGTGATCCGTAACGGTAAGGCGCTTTAGACCACTCGGGGCCCCTAAAGATTGTTTGCATTAGAATCTTAGCTATGACACATGTAACGGAGTTTTGTGAAATGGGGAATGTGTGAATGGTAATATTCATGCAGTGATGATCTAAGACTCTTAGAAACTCAAACGCGTGCATTACAAATTTTGCCAAAATGTGTGCATATACCATGCTTTGGTACATACATACATACATACATACATACATACATACATACATACATACATACATACATACATACACGGGTCGACTATAACAGTGGGTAAGTCAGGAAACTTATATTTTCTAATTTAATTTATTTTATAAAAGGAATGTAGATTCGTCATGTTAGCAAGCTGTGCATAAGTACATTTTTTTCTTCTTCTTTCTTGCAAAGTTTTAGGAAAATATGTACACGTACACAATTATGTTTCTTTGATCTAATCTAACCGCATCGTTTGTCTGCCGTACAAAGTAAGCATGATGGATAATACAAGTTTTTATTTCACTTGATTCTCCTTAATCAACTAATAATTAGGCGTTGCTATAGAAACTGAAGTCGTTTCGTTGCGTAAGTTGATGAGCAAACTATAAATAAGCCTTAATTACAATTATAAACTGTCATGTAAATTTTATATAGGCTTTAATTTCAATTATAAGCTCTCAAGTAAATTCTTCATAGACTTTAATTACAATTATAAACTGTCATGTAAATTTCATATAGGTTTTAATTTCAATTATAAGCTCTCAAGTAAATTCTTCATAGACTTTAATTACAATTATGAACTGTCATGTAAATTTCATATAAACTTTAATTACAATTATAAGCTGTCAAGTAAGGTCAACATATACCTTAATTACAACTATTAACTGTCATGTAAATTTCATATGGACTTTAATTACAGTTTTATAAGCTGTCAAGTAGGGTCTAGATAGACCTTAATTACAACTATTAACTGTCATGTAAATTTCATATGGACTTTAATTACAGTTATAAGCTGTCAAGTAAGGTCTACATAGACCTTAATTACAACTATTAACTGTCATGTAAATTTCATACGGACTTTAATTACAGTTATAAGCTGTCAAGTAAGGACTACATAGACCTTAATAACAACTATTAACTGTCATGTAAATTTCATTTGGACTTTAATTACAATTATAAGCTGTCAAGTAAATTCTACATAAGATGCGCATGGTTTATAGTCTTTTATTTTGACAAGAACATCATGAATCTTGATGTATATCACCTGCCTGAATCTTGGACCTTTTCAGGGAATGCGGTTTATATATAAAAAAAATTGATCATGTGGTTTATATAATAATTTTGACCATACGGTGTATATAAAAACGATTGATCATACTGTCTGGCATGTCTTACTTTTATTTTCTTTATGAACAGTTTACAGAACTTTAGCATATTTGAAATTTTTTGAGCGCCTTATATTTGAATTTATTGGAAGCGCGTATTTATAGATTTAGCATGCACCATGCAGCCACTCTTGTGACGTGGCACCGTACAAACGGTACTTAAAACACACTCTTTATTATCGAACGTAGATTATCTCCGTTTTTCTTTTTTTTAAATATTCAATCGTACAAATTTTGGTTGCCAATAACTTGTAATTTCGAACTTAAGGAAGGAATAGTAACGAATGACAGTGCCAGAAATACCAAATTATGCTATTAACTTTCTTTTTTTTTACAGTAATACCAACCGTTGCCATAATGTCCTTGCAGAAATACCAAATGATACCATTAATTTCCTTACAGAAATACCAACCGTTGCCATAATTTTCTTGTAGAAATACCAACCGTTGCCATAATTTTCTTGCAGAAATACCAAATGATGCCATTAATGTTCTTTTTTTTTTACAGACAACCGTTGCCATAATATCCTTGCAGAAATACCAAATGATACCATTAATTTCTTACAGAAATACCAACCGTTGCCATAATGTCATTGCTGAAATATCAACCGATGCCATAATTTGCTTGCAGAAATACCAAGCGATGTCACTAATTTTCTTCCAGATACAATGATAAAGAGAAATGAAAAATTCAATCCGACTCGTATCAGGCACAATTTTGCTAAAACCAAAATTAGGGGTTAAAAATGTTTCTTCGAGAATATTTTGCCAACGATAATACATTAGGAATACAACCACTAACACATTCGCAAATCCAGCCGTCAACTTGATTCGAAGCAATAAAAATGCGGAAATGTGTCTGCGCTAAATCCCGACCATATTTCGGTTGCTAGTGAAGCGGATATGCACACTCTTGTGGGACCTAGAATTTTAACAACGGAGTTGGGTGGATATATTATGATTGGGTACGTATGCTCAAAAAATATATTTTACTTCATAATTTGGTTTCTTCTTCAAATACATCATCTAATTATAACAATTTCGATCGATTGATCGATCGAGATCGAGATCGAGAGAGAGAAGAAAAAACAACTCGTGCGAGATTGAGGGAGCTGAATTCCACTAACCCTGGAAAGCAAAATCTCCAGTCCCATTGAAAAAGACAAATATCCAACCCACCCATAACCCGACAACCATAACGATTCAAGCGAGTTCGACAGGACGCGTCCTTGTGATGTTCTTGAACGACAAAGTGACGTGGCCTCTTGTGATGCTGCTGCTATATTCTAACCGTGTCCTCTGGGATGAAAAGTCTCATAGATAAAACTTTGAGAAGGTCCTCTCTGACTTCCATCCAAAGACTTGGATACTGTCAGTTAGCTAACAGTTACTCTCGAATGCTATGCAAGAGGCTACTGTCCTAACCTCATGAGCAGATATCCATAAAAAAAACCTGTTAGTCGTGCCTTTATCCTTATCTGCAGAGCGAAAAACCAACCCGTCGTATCAATGACAATAAAACACGAGCATCGATATCATACTTTTTTTTCTTCAAGACTAGAAATAACCAAGATCTCGCTCTTCGTAATAGGGTAAGAGTGTTGACAGTTCGTACCCATCGACAGGGTTTTCGATAAGAAATCGTTAAGTGGCCGATCATTTAATGATCTTGCGGTAAAGGAAAACACTATTTTTGCTCTAAAGCAATGGCTCCCACCTGTTTTGGAAGCTACCCTCCACTAAAAACTTCTCGCGACCCCCGATCCTCCTCATGACAATGATCTGGGTCGCGACCTAGGGGTCATGATTAAGAACCATCGCTCAAAAGCAATTACCAGAAAACCCATCTCACCATAACTACACCCGCAAATATTATATCGTCCGCCCATTTGAAGGCTGTTGTGTAGAGCTGGTTGAAATTGAACTGGCGTTTTAATGGTAAAGTTGTAAGTGCAAGTAACAGACGGACGGACGAAGCATACCGCATAAGCTAAGACAGACTTGAAATAAACTGCTAACAGAAAAATTGCATTTGCAGTTTCACGTGATGTTGAGTCGTATAATATATGCAAATGGTAAAAATTACTGTATGAATTAGATGCCAGCATCAAAACTCTTAAATACATTCTAAAAGCGCATTTTCTACTTGCTTTCATCAAATAAATGTTTTTAAAAAAGAGCGGCATTTGGCCTAACTTGTATTACTTTATGCAAGTGCGTAAATTACTTAAATCTTACTGCGACCGCAATGCACGAGGAATGTAAACAAAAGCCGATTGGTCAAACCTTGGAGGAAATTGTTAAAGCTTCAGTTTCCGAAAGCGACACGGTAACGGACGTTTCTAAAGTAGCATATGACGCAGAATCTCGGTCACATCCGACCTTTGAACTGATCTGTTTATGTTTAACTATCGCGAGTAAAGCTTACAAGCCGGAAGAAAAATTCAAAGTAAATAAACAGGGTAAACTTGGAAAAGGAGTCCAGTAACATGTTACGGAAACAGCAAATTAACTTTCTTTTGTCTGCATTGTAGTGTAATAGCATTTATGATTACACAGTGATTAAAGCATTTGACTCATGACCAGATGGTTTAGGGGTTGATTCCACCATTTAATCTGCTTAAATCAGCAAACGTGGTGTCCTTGGGAAAGGCACTTGACTTATCCGGTATAATGACGAAGAACAGCCACAAGAACCTTTATCTTGGTCCACTTTGTTCCACATCAATCCGTGGTACATGTAGCTATCCGAAACAGTATTTTGAACCAATGCAATCTTGAGAATAAAAAGACACCCTGCCAACAGGAAGCGAAATCAATCGGCCAACGAGAGAACTTGATAACTGACCTTCTGTTCCATAACGCGATGTTCTACGATGTCCACGGACTTCGATTTTGAATTAAAAGTTGTTTAAAATATTTGATTTGGATACACATAGGCGCCACATCTGTACACTAACATTCCCTCAAGTTTAATGCAACAAAGTAACTGATTGGATCACTTTCTTCAGCTATAGTTTAATGTAACAAAGTAACTGATTGGATCACTTTCTTCAGCTATAGTTTAATGTAACAAAGATAATAATAAGATAATAAGATAATGCAGCAGAAAATACAAATTCAAACATATGAATATGCCAAGAGTTGACGTGGAGCTAAATCAATTTAGGAAGGAATTAAGCAATTTCAAATGTTACACTTTTAAAAAAAAAATTTTAATTAGTACTTTACAGATAGATCTATACTGAATTGCCCTTAATCTTATACATACATACATACATACATACATACATACATACATGCATGCATGCATGCATGCATGCATGCATGCATGCATGCATGCATACATACATACATACATACATACATACATACATACATACATACATACATACATACATACATACATACATACATACATACATAACAGTCGGTAGTATATTAAAAAGAAGCGTGTAATAATAACGAATTGGAAAATATTGCATTAACCTCAGGGGCTGTCATGAAAAGCCATTACTTCCAAACCATAGCTGATGCTTTATCCCCATAAATTTCCACGCAAGAAATTTTCCATCTCAGAGGCGACTAAGTTCCTGAAAATCCCTTAGATTAAGGTAAGCGATACTTAAGGTAAGCGATACTTAAGTCGCAATTTCATAAACAATATGCCGTATCTGCATTAATCCATCAATAGAAAATGGATAGTATGACATGGTGGCATATATATATATATATATATATATATATATATATATATATATATATATATATATATATATATATATATATATATATATATATATATATATATATATACATACACACACACAACTATAATTTTAGTTAAGTAGATATCAGGTAATTAGGTGGCTACTTCAATGAGGCAAAAAGCAAGATTAATTGCAAGGGTTTTTTCTGTATGGAAGTAAGATTGTACATCTAAGTACTTAGGTGATATATACAGCCGTACATGTAAGCAAAATAAATGTAATACACGTATCGCAATTTTCTAGGAACAGTAACTATTCTCAGAAAATTTAGTGAATGAAACAGCACTTACAAAAACACGCAAGTTTATATTAAGAAAGGTAATGATCACAGAAGATTTTATTTGCTTGATACAAAAAATTCATTTCACAATCAGAAGCATACATATCCTAAATGTCCTGGGAAACATACGTCAAGCTGAGGAAACGTTTTAAGATATACTTACTACAAATATTCACCAAATCAAACCCTTATAATTATTCAAGCACATTACTCCCTTATCATAGATGACTATAACAAACTGTTTTAAAAAGTGTATGTTCTTCTAATTTTTTAATAAACCCACATTTATTATTAACAAAACACGGTCAGCAACAAAAATAAATACTTAGTATTCTATACTCAAATTTTGATACAGATATTGATGGTTGTTGTTGTTTTGGGATTTAAAGCAATTTTTCAGCGCATGGTAGGCCATACATGGCGGACAGCGTAACAAAACATCTGTAAGGACCTTTAAACCACGGGAAACAAATCGCATGCTTTTTCACATACAGTACCCACAATCGCCGAGTCTGAGACACGAACCCACGAGAAGAGAGGATATCGATGGAATAAACTGTTACCCGATAACTTATGAAGCAAACTATTTAGAAACAGAGTTAACATCTTCGTTGATTCTTAGTTCGGAAAAATACCTTATAAACTACGACCTATCAATTCGTGACAAGTTAAGACAGACGAGGATACAAGTACAGTTATGCTTTGGGGGTTTTGTGTGTTTTATTTTCAAAGACTACAAACACGTACTTAAGTCAATCCTTAAGAAGTTAGCCACAACTTCCACCAACATTAAAACAGAACAAATCAAGTAATATTTTCTGAACCTGGGTCTCTTTGGAATAAATACCTTGCTACAATGTTAAAATACATGTAACCACCCTAAGGTAGGTACAGTCCTGACGTGCACTCAACTCCCATGGTCAGGATTTAAGAACTGGTTTAAATGCTATTAAAAAGGGTGGCGAATATTTCGTAAATAGCATGCTTGTTTATTTTTGTTGTTGTTGTTTCTGCTTCTTCAACAGCATGTGTAACACAGTGTTGGGAATGACATACTGACGGAACAAGAGCGAAATGTCTTTCCATATGATACACAAGCCTAGGTGGGTATCGAACCTGCGACGCTTAGATTACAAGCCCAACGATCAAATGACCTACAGAGTTCTCTGAGCGCAATGTCATGTACTGATTGATCGTAGGCTTGGTGTTGTGTGCTAATCCTTAAACAAGACTGTACGAGACTGTACGAGACTGTACGAGATCAGAAATGAAAAGACTTTGGACTAAGACTGAACAAACTTACGAAGAGAAGTGATTAACTTAAAATACTGCCTGTCATTATGAAAACTGAAATGTCATACACGCATTCTTGATAAGCTTTAGAAATAAGCAAGATGGCATCGCCTAAATTGTTAATATGTGTATAACTCTATCGTTTACGAAGAATGTCTGAAATGCTGTAGTTGTAATTGCCCTTACTCATTGCTTAACACGTGTAAAAGTAAAATACCATCAGTACAGCCTCGAGTTCCGCAACTACCGCTTTGCCATGTTAACAGTTGTTATTATTAGCTCAACAACATTCGCCTTCACCATTCTCATCATCATAATCGTCCTTCAACATTGTATTATCATTGTGGCATCACCTCATCCACCATTACATATACCGCTTGTTATGAATTATTTAAGTATAGTTCTTTTTAATTGCAAACAGGATCAAAATGCATTTCTGGGAATTTAAATTTTAGCTTTTAGCATTGAAGTATTTCAAAGTCAAACTAATACACAAAAGATGACCTTCAAAATAACTGCGCAAAGCCACTTTAAAGGACAAAATCTTCGATATTTTTCAGTGTTGGAAGAATGCAACGATCTTCATGGTTTCTTAAAGTACCTGGTGAAAACGAAAAAGTTTTGCGAGAGTGAAGAAACCTACTTTATTTTTAATCTAGATTTATTCTGGTTTTTGGCAAAATTTCTTCTGAACATACAACCGGTAAAGAACAAGAATGTTCGTGAATTATATGCTTTGTAATGACGGTTGTTGTGCAGATAAAAATAATTTCGAACGAAACATGTTCGCACATGGTAAACATAGTTGTATGCAACGATCTGAAACAGATAGGCTGCATTAACGTTTTGTTGGCTAAAGAAATGTGATATACTGTTAAATTAAAGAACATGTTATGTATACTATCCCAACGTGGCTCTCCTGCTTTAATATGACCACGCATATTAGATGACCAATGCATAAAAAATCCTAGAAAGGACCAGACTGATCCTAATTTGTAGTCCATCCTTTAGATTTCCCTCCTTTCCCTTAGGCCCTCAGAACCTTAATTCAGTTCTAAGTATGGTCAAAGCTTTATTGAAAAAACAGTGAAATCGATTCCCATATCAAAAGGTTGCTTTCGCATGTCGAATAATGAATTCTCTTTGATTCCAAAAGAGGAAGAAATTAAATCAAGAGGTTTAGTAAACATAAGCAGATGAAAGAAAAAAATAGCACAAATTTTAAATGGATGTGACTCTGAATCACGTGACAATGAGTCAGAAAGCGTTTGGAACAAGGAACTAACTGTTTAGCTTTATAATGATTCATGCGAAGTAAAATGAAGGGACATGTCAATGGGTTTAGTAAATATAAACCAATAGCAAAAAATAAACACAAGATTTATATGACTGTTACCATGGCCACAGGGTGAAATGGGAGAATAAACAAGTTGTCACAACGATTAGACCCTATCAGTCAAGGACCTAGGGAAATGTGGACAAAACTTGAACCAAAACCTTCACGCAAATTTTCTCTGGTGGTGACCTTGACTTCGATTTAAAAGAGTGGGATAACATTGCCTTAGCTGCTGGATGATTAATGCGAAGTCTGATTAGGTGTTTTAGGATACATATGCAAATAATTTGTTAAAAAATGTAAGCAAAGTCTTAAAGCTGTTCACTCACATGACCTTAGAAATACGACAGATGTCTCATTTCCTGACAGCGTAGACTCGACAAATAGTACGTCGTGTGTGTAATTTCGTTCAATTACATTGTTATATTATTATCTACGGCTGTTTTTTTAAAGTAATATTTTGCACAATTGATGTTTTACGTTTACAACAATCAAAGATAAATACCACTCAAAAAGGTACTGACAAAATGTTCTAAAACTGATCATTGCGGGGTGATTTATGTAATGAAAAACAGAAATTAGAAAATGCAGTGCTCAAAAAAAGTTTCATTAAGCAGCGGGATTTGTTTAAATAGCATCAGACATTACATGGTGTACATTTCATAAGTACGCTTGTTTATTGATGTTTGCCGGTAACGCATTGATTGGAGCGAAAGCAGATATCTATTGTTGTACTTCAGTGAAGGATTTGAACGACACGTGAATTTTATACAAGTATCAAGCGATAGTGTTAGTCCGAGTGACGCTGCCATTCTGTCAAGGATGCGCTAAATCTCAAGACGCGGCCTTGCTGTCAAGGACGCGGTTTATCTTGCAAACATATCCTTCAGAAGCGCACGTGTCTTTAAGTATGCTTCTCCTTGGCTACCCAGAAGTACTATAACTTCTCCCGATACTCTGAAGACAAAAAATAATTCATTCAACAATATGAATTCACTTTACATCATAATGTAGACGGTTGTCTTATCAAGCACCATTACATAAATACAGACATATACATCCGTACAGAGAAAAAAGATCACAATGAATTAATCTTAACTGCACAAAAAGGATGCATTAATACAACTACAAAAGAACGAAATGTAAGAAAACGTAATCATCTGCAGATGGAAGAACGGATCGAATGTCTACTGGGTCAAAGTCTGGGTTCAGATCAACATATATGCCGACGTATGTTGTACGATATGGCTTCCGTGACTTGAGCGAACTGTGCAAAACACCCACGTCATTTAACTGTACACGACAACCACAACATCCCGTACAAACAAAAACGCCATTCAACCCAATATTTGAATGATATTTTCATTTTTGCTTATTTGACAGAATACTAACTTATATACTCTACTAAATTCTTAAAGAGTATATCCTTCAAAACGTTTTGTACTTTCACTTTCACTTTTACATTTATACAACTTTACTTTCATCTGGAATTACATAGCCATTATGGGAACGCTAAAACATATATACAAAAGTACATCCATGCATGCACACGCAGGCACACACACACACACACACACACACACACATACATACATACATACATACATACATATGTATCGTTTTATAACAAATAACAGAGTACCCACGTTGATATTCAAGGCCTATTTCTGAATTGCCTCTCGGTAGCTTATTGCGTTTACCAATTACAAAATAAATATTTTTGCTTGTCGGATAACAGGGTTTTAAAACCGAATTCAGTCAGTGCTGTCGGATAACGGGGTTTTAAAACTGAATTCAGTCATTGGTGACCAACGGAAATCATATGTGATCCAAGAATAAAATCTTAAATCAAAATAAAAGAAAAATTTAGCTTTGAAAAGTGTTTATTGCAAAAGTTTTGAATGGCATTTTAGACTTATTTTGGTTTGAATAGTGTTTAATCCAACAGGCTTTGAATGGAAAAAAATCTCATTTTGTTTCGAACAGTGTTTAATCCAACAGGCTTTGAATAGAAATACAATCTCATTTTGTTTCGAATCGTGTTTAATCCTGGAAATTAAATCTTATTTTGTTTCGAAAATTGCTTAATCCAATAGGCTTTTAATGGCATTTAGTACCATTTGGTTTCGAAAATGTTTAGTCCAATAGGCTTTTAATGGCATTTAGTACCATTTGGTTTCGAAAAGTGTTTAGTCAAATAGGCTTTGAATGACAGAGTTTAGCATCGTTCGGCTTTTAGCATCGTTTGACATAGAAAGCTGTTCCATATAGTGGGAACTTAAAGAGATTTTAGCGTCGTTTGTGAATACTGGGCTATTTAAGCGTGCTTTCTGAAGGATAGCATGAGGTCTATTATTGAATTGTTCTTTATAAAGGATAGCATTACGTCTATTATTGAATCGTGCTGCTTATGACATAGGCCTTTCTCACTATCATACTGCACGGAGTCCTCCCTCTTTAGGAATCCGAAATGTAAATTTACACCAAAATAACGTCAATACGCGTATCATTTTCTAGATTTCACCCCACCCAGCACCAATTCAACCCACACTTTCCGTAAAAAAATATTATCTTTGGGAATATATCTAATTCCTTCGTATAAAAAGAGGGATTCATGAGCTTTTTATATAAAATGAGGTATAATCACGTAGGAAAGACTTATAGCCAAAAGAAACTCTCTCTCTCTCTCTCTCTCTCTCTCTCTCTCTCTCTCTCTCTCTCTCTCTCTCTCTCTCTCTCTCCATTAAAGGTAAAAAAAAATTAAAAACCAAAGGTGATCAGTATATGTGAGAAAAACAAAAAATGTGGAATCAATGTGACAATGGACACTTAAATATAGGATTATATTTCTTGTGTGGGTGTTTTATGAGCAAAGAGACATATTTGGACAGAAGCTCCAATCCCCATCATACAATGCATATTCACATGGACTATACCTTTCTATCTGCGAGTGGAAATGTCAAGCAGCCACTCAAGCAGTGTTGCCAGATACTTTTTTTCAATTCCCGCCCGTGTACCTTTAAAAAGCAGCCCAAAAAGCCGCCCAATTTATATATTAAAATCTGAAGAGTGAATAAGAACCAAATAACATAAATTTAACAATAATATAACAGTGATAAAGTGATAATAGTGCCTCCGCCCTACAGGCTACAGTTACCAGCATTGATATGCTGGCTTAAGTGAAATTTGAAATTAGAAGCGCGCTTCGTTCTTCATGTTCCGGAATTTAATTTTTAAAAAATTAACAATGTGAGATACATCTATGGAGATACATCCAGAATAATGGATTCATTAAGATTTTTTTTAGATATTATCGTCACTAGCGCCAATTTGACATTGAATGCGGAGAATTTAATAGCAATTTGATTGCAGACCAAATCAGAAACCAGCCCAAATAACCGCAACCCGCAATCTAGAAAAATTTCCCGCAACCAAATTTAGAAAGGAGCTCAACTGGGCAAAAAAACCGCGCATCTGGCAACTCTGATGCTAGCTTAATTGAAATATGGAATTAGAAGCGCGCTTCGTTCTTCCGGTCCCGGAATTTAAAAATTTGTTTAAGTATGTCATATAACATCTATGGAGATGCGTCAAAAATAATGGATTCATTAAGAGTTTATTTTAAATATATTATCGACACTAGGGCCAAATTGAAATGGGATGCGGAAAATTTAATAGTAATTTTATGCCGCCCAAAATACGGCGACACAAATCAGAAACCAGCCCAAAAAACCGCAACCCGCAATGTAGAAAAATTTCCCGCAACCAAATTTTCGAAAGGAGCCCAACTGGGCGAAAAAACCGCGTATCTGGCAACTCTGCACTCAAGTGAATCCAAAGTACACAAGTGTGGAGTATTCAATGCAACATCCTGGCCCTGATCAGTGAACCCAAAGTACACAAGTATTCAATGCAACATAAGCTGGTCCTGATCAGTCTTTTTCCCTACCTAGACACTATTACGTCACTTATGTGACGCGATTCCGCTGCTACTAAGCAAAACAATATATTTTACAAAATATTGGCTCAGTTGGAAATGTATCGTGTGCTTTGAACTCTCAAAAGGTAAACGATCGAAAATAACTGCCTTGCGTACTGAATATACTCGCTTATAAGTCGAATCGAACTTTGAATAACATACACCCTGCTATACCGTAGATTAATAAGCCTGCAGATCAGTCTCTGTTCTTATTCTACTTATGTCTCCTACAAAAAAACTGTAATGATCTGGGTCTATGCAATTTGCAGTTGAACTAAATTTAAAAGTAAGTACATACGGTAACTACATGCAAGTTACGTAGTAATAAATATTAAATATAATAGATCAATGAACGTTATTCGCTGATCTACACCGCACTTCTCTCACATTTATCTTAATGGTATCCTTAAGTTAATTTTTTGCAAATGTGTAATGGTTTACTATGGTAACTGACATTTTGTCTTCATGTCCAACAAGATGGTGACACGTGCACAGCTCTGTGTAAAGTATAAAACTATCATGGAATAACAATAAAAAGTCTATAATTAAGAACGTTCTATATTTAGAGCATTGTTGTAATAATATCGCGTTATATCGTATGTGTGTGTATAGATAGATAGATAGATAGATAGATAGATAGATAGATAGATAGATAGATAGACAGACAGACAGACAGACAGACAGACAGACAGATAGATAGATAGATAGATAGATAGATAGATAGATATTAATTTGCAGGATCCGTGAAATAATATCAAAACATGTTAAAATTATCTTAAACACGTTTTACATCGGTCAAAAACGGTTTGAAGTGTAATTAAACGGCAAAGCAGGATGGAATAACTGGAGTAAAAGAAAAATAGGCGTCACAGGTGAAATCGTAGTAATTTACGGCTAATACTGAGGATAGATAATTAAGTGATTCCAAAATATTCGAAAATAAAGTAGTTGATGACGCTGAAAGGCTCCTAGGCGACGTCTTTGTCTTGAACATTTGGAAATGTTTGAAATGCCTTTTCCAAAAACATCTTGACGACAGTATACTATCCATTCCAGAGTCAATATCGTTACTTTTGTTACAGTTTATTTATTGATCGCTGCTGCTATGGGAAATGGTGACAATGATAAATACGGTCAAGGCAACATTCCAAATAAGTTGGACTGAACTGACCTAGAACTTTTGGCAATAGAAGTCAAAGAAAAGTGGTGCATCTGGTGCTATACGACGAAACCCGTCCACATTTCTGGTAGCAACAATATGCGCGAGGAAACTTCCATTTATATTTAAGAACTTTCCCTATGAAGAGAAATAGAGTGAGGGTAAAGGCTAAAATGTCGTGCTAGTCTCTCTTGCCAACATAACTGACGAAAACTGACGTATTAAATGACAGGAAAGTATTTACTAGTGGTGACGGTCTGTACAAAAGTAAACAGACTTCGCTAAGCATAAATCGGTCATGAAAAGGAATGCCGATCATGATAATGAACATAGACGGTCTTGAAAGTAAGTAACATTATACAGGTGTATTATTCAGCAAAAGATATAGAGTACTTATTCATATAAATGTTGTGACACTTTTCCTTTATCTTTGTAGAAGAATGAGAATTTTTTGTATTCAGACTGTACATTATATTCAGAAAGATTACAAACGAACGCTTGCAATACATTTAATTTAAGAAAATTCAAACTGGTGATGAGAAAATTTACTTTATACTTTGAGATTTACACAACTCCCAGTGGTTAACAAGAACGTTATATATATATATATATATATATATATATATATATATATATATATATATATATATATATATATTAACTGACCCATACGGTGTTTATTATATTGGACGCTCAGTCATAGTACATTTGTTGTTTTTTAAATTTATTGTTTCTTGTTTAGTTATTTGCTATGTACACGTCTATTAGTCATAATGTTTATAGCCGCTTTCAGTCTTGTAAAAAGAAGACTGATCTTTTCAAAATATCATCATCATCAGTCTCTTGACCTTGTGTGGTCGTCGAGGTACTGTGCTGCTAAAAATCTGACCAGTTACCTCCACTTGTCTCGATCATGTGCCAATGCCGGTGTCTCTGCAAAACTTTTCCTGATCCATTCTGTGATGATGTCAGTCCACTTTGTTCTCTGCCTAACTCTCATTCTGCCGCGCTGGTTTGTTTGTTTCATTAGGATTTTTAATTCAGCTTTTTAAAAAATTCAGTCATATCGCTACGATGTATGTAGTGCAACAGTTTATAGCGATGTCTACCACTGGGGCATCATGCTGCAGACATGTAGCATGATGTCACACCCAGTCACATTATCGGGACACCAGGCCGACCAGTCCTAACACTAACTTCTTAATGCTTAGCGCCAAGCGAGGCAGCTGTTAGTACCATTTATGTAAGTCTTTGGTATGACTCGGCCAGGGATCGAACTCACGACCTTCCGCTTCCGCGGCGGACGCTCTAACTGCTAGGTCACCGGAGCGGTTCTGCCGCCCTGGACACTGTCCTGCAGTACTGTTGGCTCTAGTGACATGGCCATACCATTTCAGCTTTCCCTTTTGGACGGTGGTGAGGAGGTCTTCGTATTGGCCAACTTTGTATCTGATGGTGTTACGAACTTCTTCATTTGTGAGATGGACCAATTAAGAGATGTCAGTGATGGTTCTGTAGCATCTCATTTCAAGTGCATGGATTCTTCATTGTAATTCTGCTTTCAGGGTCCAGGCCTCATATGAATACAGAAAGACTGAGATGAATAGTGCTCTCATTAGTCCGATTTTAGTTTTCAGACAGATATTCTTGTCTCTCCAGATGGGTCTTAGCTTTGACATAGCTGCTGTTGGGGGTTCAACAGCAGCTATGTCAAGGTTCTCAAGGTTATGTGGTGGCTGGCTCCAGACAACAGTTGGAGTACCTTAAGGCTGTCTCCTGTCGCCCATGCTTTTCAACATCTACTTAGAGCGCATCATGAGCGAAGCACTGGAAAACCACTGTGGGACAGTCATCATTGGAGGGCGTAACATCACCAAAATTCGTTTTGCAGAAGATATTGAAGGCTTGAGAGCTTTCCATCTTAGTGAAGAACGTGGATGAAACATCTTCCAGAACTGACATGAAGATAAGCACTGAGAAGACAATGCTGATGAAAAACAGTGGCAAACAAATCTAAGCCAAGATTAAAGTCAGAGGACAGGAACTGGAAACAGTGGGCAAGATCAAATATCTTGGTTCTATAATGACCGAAGAAGGATCAAGAGCAGAAATTTTGTCACGAGCAGCACAAACAACATCAGCTAAGTTTCACAATAATAAGCATTTTAAATATAAAAAATTACTATTTATCAACAAAAAAAAAAACATTTACGTAAACTATACAATATCATATACATTTATTTACATTGTCCGTTTCCTACCATCTCTTTCAAAAATGAATATATACTTCTCAACTAACAACTTCTATTAAAAGTAGTATGTCACCCTAAGATCAAATGGTTTCTTTGGTTATCATATTATTTTCCAAGAGTATGCGAATGTTTATAACCCTAATAATGTTCCATTTAGTTCTGTTTGGTAATGTGTATACCCTAATAATGCTCCATTTAGTTCTGTTTGGTAATGTGTATACCCCTAATAATGTTCCATTTAGTTTTGTTTGGTAATGTGTATACCCCTAATACAGTTCCATTTAGTTCTGTTTGGTAATGTGTATACCCCTAATAATGTTCCATTTAGTTCTGTTTGGTACTGTGTATACCCTAATAATGTTCCATTTAGTTCTGTTTGGTAATGTGTATACCCCTAATAATGTTCCATTTAGCTAAACATAAACGGTAATGTGTATACCCCTAATACAGTTCCATTTAGTTCTGTTGGTAATGTGTATACCCCTAATAATGTTCCATTTAGTTCTGTTTGGTAATGTGTATACCCCTAATAATGTTCCATTTAGTTATGTTTGGTAATGTGTATACCCCTAATACAGTTCCATTTAGTTCTGTTTGGTAATGTGTATACCCCTAATAATGTTCCATTTAGTTCTGTTTGGTAATGTGTATACCCCTAATAATGTTCCATTTAGTTCTGTTTGGTAATGTGTATACCCCTAATAATGTTCCATTTAGTTCTGTTTGGTAATGTGTATACCCCTAATATGTTCCATTTAGTTCTGTTTGGTAATGTGTATACCCCTAATAATGTTCCATTTAGTTCTGTTTGGTAATGTGTATACCCCTAATATGTTCCATTTAGTTCTGTTTGGTAATGTGTATACCCCTAATAATGTTCCATTTAGTTCTGTTTGGTAACGGGTGTAAGTTGTTTTCAAATTGACTTATTCTTATTATCCAATACCTTGACGCAATCACGCGCTATTACTGTCTCCTAAAATGTGATAAGTAAACGCACTAATATTCTCTCTGAAAGTCTGGCAGGTAAATATGCAATTTATACTCTTGTCAAGATAGATATTTAACATTGGCATTCATGTCTCATACGCATGGGGGCTTTTTTTAAAATTTTCTTTTATGGAATGCTACGCTAGCTGGAGAGTGAATTGTTAGCCCTTTGTCACTGCTTACAAACCGGAAAGCAACTGCAACGAAGTCTTGAATATATTTATTTAATTACACTTCATTCAAAAATAAAATCAGAACAACGATATAACTCAAAACCTTTCAGGGCATTCATTTAAGGAAACTACACAAATTTGAGCCTTGGATAGTTGTATATCAGTCAATCAATGCAATGTGTGTGTTTGTGTCTGAGCTTCTATAAATTACGTTTCTCTACGTACATGTAAACACATGGCATAAATGCCATAGACATAGACTTCAAATCATTCGTAAGCAAGTGAAAATAGAACAAAAACAATGAAATCAATAAATAAATTGTGTTCGTGCTGCATGTATCATATCGCGAGAAAAAAATGCAAAGGAAAACCAATTTTTAGACATTTTAAATCGCATTTTTACTTATTCGTGTGACTTCTGACCTTGTAAAATGATAATTTATATCATATATCATATTCGTACATTTTTTGGAAGATCATCGCTGTAACTTTCCAAACATTTTTCCACTTTAGAAGGCATGCATGTATGATCCCCATGAAAGTGACGGTTTCAAGCCCCGAAACCATGGCGCATAATCGCTGAATGTATGTAAGAAATATATTTGAGTCACAAATGTATTCGAATAACAAATGTATTCGATCTTGGCAAACACTGAAACGTTTCTGTACTTCACATCTAAGTACGACACAGTACACATCCTGTCGCATGTGCAAGAAATATAACGACATAAGCAAACGTTGGAAAGAACACAAAGTACGTGTCAATAGTCCCCCAGATAAACTGAAGCCGGAACAACGCCGCCCTTTGAGCGTTAAATCGTTTTTTTAATATAAATACAAGCATGGCTATTGTCATGCATGGAGTTCATTGCATACTGTAAATATTTATTCAGTGTGTGTGTGTGTGTGTGTGTGTGTGTGTGAGAGAGAGAGAGAGAGAGAGAGAGAGAGAGAGAGAGAGAGAGAGAGAGAGACTCTTAATGCTGAACGGCTAGCGAAGCAGCTGTTAGTACCGTGTTTTTTTTAAAAGTCTTTGGTATGACTCGGCCGGGGATCGAACCCACGACGCCCCGCATCCAAAGCGGACCCATTCAGTTTACTCGCAACAGAATTATGGATCCAAATTGTGTTGTGCTTGACATGGCATTTAGTCAAATCATGCAATTTTAAGATATTTAACGCTGAAACCAACAATGCCACGCACGTGTGCCCAGTTTTAAACAGTCTTTTAAGTTTGAGGGGGGGGGGGGGGAGTCGTACACACCTACTGTTCTGTTTTCCTTCTTAACCCTGCTACAACAGTCGACTAAAGGCGTTCTCCGCTATGAATATAAAACGATCTAAGCTTTTAATTTCGTAACGAGGAATTATTAACATATTGAGCCACTGAACTTCACTGTATGTTATTGGATAATGACACTTCATAGATTCAGGAAGTTTAAAATCATAAATCGTGTAGAGAGGCACGCTTAATAAGGAAGCACTTGTTCACAGTGTATCTTTAAATGGTACTTAAAGATAGACCCATATAGTACAAGACACAGTTCTTACAAACCATCATGGGATCAACCCTGGTTGAATTAAATCCTTGAGGAAGCACAATTCATAACCAACGACGAATGAACATTTTGCGATCTATGCATGCTTTAAGATCAATCCAACGACAAAGATCGAGATAATAAACTGAAATTTGTGACCTATTTTTCAATGGTGAAACTTATCCACCACCCCACCCTTCACACACACACAAACAAACGACGGAAATTTGCGCCAATAATATGTTGATAAAGTCTGTTTGGCTGAGTTGTAACATTTTAACAGGAACAAATCCGAATCGAAACCTGTATTATTAATGTTCTATAAAAATTAGCGAAAGATATAATTTGACTAGAATTATGGGAGCGTCTGTTTAAGTTAAGTGGGTTAAGGGTGTACATGGTAGGCAGAGGTAATTCTAAATGATATGTTGTATAATAATACTAATAATAATGAGGACTTTGTATAGCACCTAATCTTTTGAAGCTCTAAGCGCTTTACACCATCAATAATGATATGACTACACTACAGAATAACAAATGACAAAAACAATAAAATTGGAAAACATAAAAACATGCTGAAAACATATAAGATACAAAACACAATTAGGTCTCTAAGTTTGTCCCTGCAGTCGAAACAGGTGAGTTTTAAGAGCACTCTTAAAAGGGACCCCTGTGTCTTTGTGTCTAATTTCAATGGGCAATTCGTTCCACGTCGCCGGGCACTGGTATGCAAACGAACGTCGTCCATATGACTTTGTTTTCACCGTGGGAACAATGAGTATACGATTATCAGATGAAGAGCGTAAGTATATAGCTGGTGTATACACATGGGTGAGGCTGGATAGGTATGTTGGACTGGAGTCTGTCATTGAAACACAGCACAGAGAACAAAATGTGTGCTTGATTCTGTATCGAATCGATAGCCAGTGTATGTTACAGAGCAGTTGTGATGTGTGCTCTGATCGTGGTACTCTAAAGATGATCCGTGCAGCTGTGTTTTGAACTTTTTGAAGTTTCTGGACTAAATATTGTGACGAACCAGACAGAATTGAGTTACAATAGTCCAGTCTTGAAAGTACTAATGAAGACACAAATGTTTTAGTGGCATTAACTGAAAGATATTTACGAATGGAACTGATGCGTCTCAATTCAAGATATGCAGCCTTGCATATGTTCATGACATGTTGGTGCAATGTTCGAGTACTGTCTAGAGTAACGCCTAGATTTCGTACTGACTGTGAGAATTTAATGTTGTTGTTGCTGATATTTATTGTCTGAGGTAAAGGATGTGAATGAGAAAGTCTTTGTGTTGTGAACAGAATAGCCTCAGTTTTATCATCATTCATCTGCAGCTTGTTACATGTCGTCCATGAATTCACATCCGAAATGCACCTCTCTATTCCGTGGATAGTAGCATCAACTTCAGTTGGGTGGCTAGACTTGTATATTTGGGTGTCATCAGCATACAATTAGTGCGACACTGGGTGATGATCTATGACACTTGAGAGCGGCTGAGGGTACAGAATGAAGAGAACAGGTCCAATAACAGATAACTGTCGAACACCACAACATACGTCAACTGTCCTGGAGTGTATTCCATTTGCAGATATAATTTGTGTCCTGTTGACTAAGTAGGACTTGAACCACTGTAAGGCTATATTCTGAATGACAAATACATGCTGGAGACGGTGAAGTCTATTGTGGTGTCAAATGCTGCAGATAAATCTAGGAGAGTGAGGACTGTAATCTTTCCACTATCCAAAGCAAGAGAATGTCATTAAATACTTTCCGAAGAGTAGTTTACGTACTGTGGCAAGGGCGATATGCAGATTGTACATTGCCAAAAAGACTGTTTGAATTCAAATGAGATACAAGTTGGGTTAGAACAACCTTTTCTAAGATTTATTTTTATATGAATGGGAGATTAGAAACTGGGCGGTAGTTCTTTAAATCGTTATGGTCAAGTGTTGGTTTCTTCAACAGTGGCTTGACGATGGCAGTTTTGAAAAATTATGGGAATTCCCCCGATGAGAGAGAGATATTAATAACATCAGTTCATCAGTTAGTGAAGGCAATATATATGCTTAAGAATGTATGACAGGATGTAAGTAGTTATTCAAAACAACGGAAATTAATGTAAAAAAAATAGAAACAAGACGCTAAATCAAAATTAAACTGAATCCAAATAAATTCTAGGGAATCCCGTTTACTGATTAATCTCTCATAAATGTATTAAACACACAACAACTTAAAACCATGAAAAGGAAAAAGACAAAGATGGTGAAAATGCATCAGGTTGAAATGGTTGCATACAATAAATCTTGTAATTACATCATACACAAGTCAGATTATTTTGTACCGAATTGCATTCATTCATTCATTCATTCATTCATTCATTCATTCATTCAATCATTCATTCATATTCTATTACTATCGTTGACATCACCAGTCAAATAGCAAGTGGGGTAGACCAAGTGTATACCAAATGTAAGTCTTACATGCTAGTTCTTAATGGTGACAATGTAGTCTAGCAACATCAAAATAATGAAGATTACATCTTAAGATAAGAATAAAGGAACTCTGAAGAAAAGAATGAAGTTTCTATTTTACTGATATTTGATAATGGTAGCCTATTGCCAATGTATTACCATATTACCATTTCATGACGTCATACACTTAAAACGGATTAAAGAGAACGGCAATGGTTATGTATTTTGTTTTTACTCCATAACACATAAACTCAACATTGATATTAACACAGTGATTTTTGCGTGCGCGCGCTCGCCGGTGTGTGTGTGTGTGTGTGTGATTTCATAATAATATATTGAAATACATCACTGTTGGTGAAATTATATCGCAACAGTGGCGATACCACTTTTACCACCATAATGGTAATATCAGATATGGAACTACTCTAGATCGTTTTTCGTTTAACACGGATATCTGCCCTATTGGATGTTCTTCAGACCTGATTTTCCATTTAAAGACCCTTTTATCTTTTCTCTCCTTCTCCATCAGAATGAAAGAGTCGTAAAATTAGTCAACACTGCTGAATACATTCATTGAATCAATAAAAAGCTTTAAGAATGCATACAAATGAACCTCAAAATAACAAAAAGCAGGATTCCTCTCAACAAGTGGCAAAAAAAATTAATTGAAAAACTCATTGATTACATGCAGTAATACTAATGTGTATGTACCACATCATTAACATCATATCTGAAAACATCGGAGAAATGGGACACTGATTATTGTCGACTTCGATAAATCAGGCACTGATTACTTCGACTTCAATAAATCAGGTACTGATTTCTTCAATTTCAAACATAAATTAAGTGGCAATCGTAATTAGGGTACATCGTCCGTTACCTAAGCAGGCTGCAAACCTGCCTACACACAAATATCCATGTCTGGATGCAGAAAGAAACAAGCCAAATCCTAATAAAAGAAATGCGATTTCGATAGAACATATAAGGCAATATTTCACTTGAGCCCACTATGACAGTGTACCGTTTCAACGACATCGCTTACTAAAAACTGCAATACAGTTTACTCCACATTTAATGGTATCATTTACTAACGTATATAATAGAGTTTATTCCATTTTTGACGATACCGCTTAACCACATGTCACGTTTGATAAGGCCCAGCTACAGAGTCATATATAGCCTAAAATATACATGTCTTGGGAATATTACATCGGCCTTGTGTTTGATTGCTAAACATTGCCACATGGTTATTGTTGAACTCTTACGCAAGGTTACCATGACCAGCCAGAGACCGGAAACTTGAGTTGGCAAAGACAACCGATGGCTTACCTTAACAAAGGCTTGCCGTTATCACACATATATATTAACGGTTAGTTCAAGGAACAAAATGAAGTCCACAGGGTGAACAGGGTGTTCTTATCCGTCACCACGTTGACAGACAGCGAGAAAGACATTGTCCTCTAAGTCGGATTGCATATAGCGAAAAATTGAGAGAGGACGTGACTGCAATTGAGAGCCGAATGTTACTTTTTGAACTCGTTAGAGTAATTCATTATTCGCCTGAAAAGATAGCAGATCCATAGAGTTTACTCAGAGAAAGAACCCACTCGTAATATGGCGGCAGGAAAGACAAAACTTCGAAAAAAGGAAGCTTTTCAGGTGACAGAGAACTTCTCGTTCTATTGGGTCCCAAGTAGGGCATAACCGACTTTTGATCCGGAAATCGGATTCCACCGGATAGTATGAACTTCCGATTAATCGGAGTCGGACAAGGCAGGAACGACCGATTCGGATAATAAAAATAATAAAGTTGAATTTCTATAGCACCGTGTCTAACACTGCGTGTCATTTAGTACGTTAATAAAGTTAAATAAGAAGTCAGAAAAGTCCAATATGGTCAACACAACCACGCTGCGAGACAATCTATTTGAACTGGCGGGTAAAAAACGGAAATGATGCCGGATATGGTAAAATACTAAGTAACATGCTAGACACGGCAAAACCAGATACCAGAAACCCGGGAACGGAAGATGACATATTTTTTTTAGAAAACAAAATACGGATTTAGCATTTCCGATTAATTGAATTGTATCCGGAATCGGAAAAATTTCATGCCCAAAATCCGGAATCGGAAATCGGTAGAAAAATGCTAATCGGTTATGCCCTAGTCCCAAGTGTTCAAAAGTTGGAGACGGAGTTGAGACTGTAACCGACTCAGTCGAAGTCGACAGAAGTGCAGTATTTGGAGAAAAAGTGGTGGAGGAGGAGGAGTCTAGAGAAAGTAAAGGAGGAGGAAAAGTAATTTGGAGAAAGGTACGGAAGGAAGAGAAGGAAGTGGGAGAAATAAGTGAGAGAACGGATAAAACAGATGAGTAGAAATACAAGGACAGGTGGAAATCAATCTCACGCTGCTAATCAAATATTGCATTAGGCTTGTTAAAGGGTAAAGCGGAAGGAGTGTAATAGGAATCATTTGATTACTGAACTGTTATCAAATTGTTTTTCACTTGATTTCAACCTTTATGTGCAACGCTTACTGCACGCTATCATACAATTTACTAAAGTTTAATGATATCGCTTACTATATATTATCATACAGCTAACTGCAGTCTGAACGACATCGCTTACTATATATTATCATACCGCAAACTGCATTTTGAACGACATCGCTTACTATATATTATCATACAGTTAACTGCATTTTAAACGATATCACTTACTATATATTATCATACAGCTAACTGCATTTTGAACGACATCGCTTACTATATATTCTCATACAGCTAACTGCAGTCTGAACGACATCGCTTACTATATATTATCATACAGTTAACTGCATTTTGAACGACATCGCTTACTATATATTATCATACAGCTAACTGCAGTCTGAACGACATCACTTACTATATATTATCATACAGCTAACTGCATTTTGAACGACATCGCTTACTATATATTATCATACAGCTAACTGCAGTCTGAACGACATCGCTTACTATATATTATCATACCGCAAACTGCATTTTGAACGACATCGCTTACTATATATTATCATACAGTTAACTGCATTTTAAACGACATCGCTTACTATATATTATCCTACAGCTAACTGCAGTCTGAACGACATCGCTTACTATATATTATCATACAGATAACTGCATTTTGAACGACATCGCTTACTATATATTATCATACAATTAACTTCATTTTGAACGACATCGCTTACTATATATTATCATACAGCTAACTGCATTTTAAACGACATCGCTTACTATATATTATACAGCTAACTGAATTTTAAACGACATCGCTTACTATATATTATCATACAGTTAACTGCATTTTAAACGACATCGCTTACTATATATTATACAGCTAACTGCATTTTGAACGACATCGCTTACTATATATTATCATACAGTTAACTGCATTTTGAACGACATCGCTTACCATTATCATATAAGCGCATTTTAATAAAACAAGTTGCATATCAAAATAAATCACATGGCTGGTATTGTCGTCTGATCAAAACAAATTTAAACTTTCTGTTCTAAAGATATATAACCTATTTATTTAGCTATTTATTTATATAAAAGTCGAACAATCAATCCGTTGTGAACTGGCAAAGGGCCATCATGACCTGGGCAAGTCTGAAAATCTCTAAATGTATCCGTCTCCAGCCATAAAAATGCTCTTAATTACGATACCACACAATTTATTTGACGTAGTACGGTGATATGTCAACATATCGACCAATTTACCCCAGACCGCCCTGCCATATCTAAGACGTCACGCCAAAACCGTCCTAATGAACTGCCTGAAATACTCGCAATATGGACCATAATAGTGTTGTATTTAGCAACTGTCAGACTGCTATTATCTGCTAAGAGTGTGTAAATCCCACTCCTAAATTTTCTATTTCACAAATGTACATGATGTAATGAAACTTGTTTACAAACAGAAGATTCTCTTCACGCAAGAACAAATATAATATTATATTACTTGAAATCGCATAGACGTCATTAAGATATACTATCACCCTTAGGTCACATAACCATTTCCGTGAGAAAGACGGAGTTTTTTTTTAAATGTCATATCACCACAAAAACGTAGGTCACAGTAAAAGTAAAAAACAACAGCAAACGTGACAATTAACATTGCATACCACCTTGCAATTTTTTAAAATTTAAACTAGAGCAAGAGAAAATGGAGAGTACGGATAAATGAAACAATAAGCAGGGTTTGAAGTGAAATTAAATTTTAAAATCTTCAGGGGTTTCTCAAGGCATTAAGAGTTTCTTCGTTGAGTTACAAGATTACTTCGATAAAAGGAAAAGGAAAAGAAATTGTTTTAAAAAAAAAAATATCTGCAAGTACTAATAACTCCGCATGCTTTCTCGAGCGCTAGGCTAGCCTAACGAAACACCGTGTGCAAAAAGATGTTAGGTAGAGCCGTTCATTTTTTCACAATTCTACTGTTTTTCTAAAAATTTGAGTTCTATAGAGTTTTTTTAAAGCTTATTTGAGGTTTCTAAGGACAAACTGAAAATTTAGATTTTTCGTGGTATTTGAGGTTTGCTTCTAACTCTGAAAAAGAAACCAAAATTACTGACACTCAACCACCCGCCCATATATATGAAATAGTGACATCTCTGCAAATACAATCAAAGCAAACTCATTCACAAAATCCACATACACGAAAAACACAGCATTTTATTACAGGCTGGAGAATTTTGATTCGTACTCTAGGGAGATTCGAATCCGAGTCCGCGGATAAACGGCACCCATCGCATTGCCTGTTAGCTCCGACAGATATACCAGCTTGACAATGCGCGCATCACCAAACAAATGACAAGTCGGAAATGCATGCATCTTTGCATAGCAAACACACCGGTATGTCGAACACACCCGTATGTCCACCTGGTAATTAATTTTCATAGATACAATCATTCCGGATGCCGAAGATAGAAATCAAGGTATATTCTGAGCAACTACTCTCTGTATACTATCTTTTTTAAACAATAAACATAAATATTTTCAGTTACTGCTTCCAAAAATACTACATTTTTCAACATTAAAAATAAATTCAATAACCTTAATAAACGGGCACAAAATACACAGTTGTGAATATAAAATAAAAAATCAATAAAAATAATGACACGATCAGCTTTAATTTCAAAAACGTATGTTGCCTTTTGTTTCTTCTAAGCTTTTTAACTGAATCACTCACTGTAAACTATTTTTTTAAATATTATTTAACTGACTGCCCAAAAAAATATTGTTTCCATGTTTAACATAAAGAAAGGACAAAATATAATTTAAATTTTTATTCTGAGAAACATGTTCTAAAAATATATTTGTAATATTTTAGATTCAATCAATCCATAAATTAGAGGGAAAAAAAAATTGAAGCGTTATAGGGTAGCAAGATAGATTGCTGTGCTGAGCTTCTCTATCTTCTCAATATCATTCATTCATATATATATATATATATATATATATATATATATATATATATATATATATATATATATATATATATATATATATATATATATATATATGCTTATTAAAATCTCTGAAATTAGCTTCAACAAAACTCTCGTTGTAAAACAACGAAAATGTACGCAATAATAAACCTCATTAACAAAATTAACGAGTCGAAACTAATTCTTTCTTATTTTTTGGGGGGAAGGGGGGTATACTTCTCCCCGTCTATTGTAATGCTAGGATTAGTATACGAGTATCTTTATGCCAAACTGAGACCATTCTTAAATACAATGTTAGCTCTTAAATGAGTTTTATTTTTAGATTGTGATCATTCTTAAAGACAATGTTAGCTCTTAGATGAGTTTTATTTTTAGAAACTGTATCAAAACTGAAAGACAATGCTCTACCCATTAGCTGGATAAAGTACCTTCATTATTTTTGTTTCTTTGATATTAAATACTTGGCATCGATTTAAAATAAAAAGAAGTGAACATCAATTCTCTTCTTATTAAAATGAAACAATGATTACATGAAAATGTACACATCTCATTTTCAATATCCGTGTACAAAATAGGCTGGAAGTCGTGTTCATGTGAAATGTTATGTAGTTTTATATCATTAATATTCTAAACATACTACATATAAACGGATAGATACGGTATATATTACTATATAGATCGAAACAGCCTAAAGATTTCTTACGATGTTATCCTACATCCCCAACTTTAAAACAAACACTGATACCTAAATCCTCCCACCCTTCCCTTTTACATGACCTAGTCAGGGCGAACACGTTATGTTTGAATTGCAGAAGGGTCGATGATGACGAACGTTCCCTTTCCTGACCGGTTATGTGGTTGTATCATGAGCCGCTCACATGATGAGGCGCTGTAAATAGATTATGTGCATTGCGCACAAGAATGACTATAAAACACCACGCTGAGCCAACAATAAACATAGCTTGGGTTCTATTAATTTCATTGGTGGACTATAAATGATTCCTGTAGGCGATTGGTTGGGGTCTATATATGGACAATATTTGGGTGCGCAGAGCCTGTAGATTCTTATCTTATCACCAGTCACGTGGCAATGTTTATTTTGCCCTTGAGCAGCAGCTGCTGCTGCAACATCAAGAAATATATACCGCGGAATGATACACATGGAATGAAAACAATGTTGGAGTATATATACCGGTATGTACAAGTCTGATGTAGGCAGAGCAAATGCTGACGATAAAACCTAAGTGATGTTGAAATGCTGCTGGGTCAATTGGTTTACAAAACAAAGGGAAATAATTCGGAATCGTAACTGAACGCGAAAGTTAAGACACTTTCGAAAATTATTTTGAATGCATAGAAATTTTGTGAGTGGAATAGAAATTTATCTGGATTCAGAAACTGAGGTGGCGCTCTACAGTCTAGAATTTGCATGGGTTAGATTTATTTTAAAAGAATTTCACTAGCTTTCCGCAATGGTTATATTTGGCTATTTATAAAAAAAAAAGAAGACCTTATATATCTTGTGTATTGTTCAAAGAACGTTTATGATTGATATGTGCAACATGGGGACCGTCCATAAATGACGTCACACACCTGGGGAGGAGGGGGTCACACATTTGTGACGAGGGTGAGGAAGGTGTTTAAAAAATGTGACGTCACATAAAACGCGCAACTTTAAATCAAAGTACCACTTAATTTTTTGAATCATGTTAATTTTAAAATAGGAAATACTGCTTTTTCTGGGGAGGGGGAGCTGAGCTTTAGCGTGGACTTAAGTACGTTTCAAACGCATTTGTTATTCAATTTTTTTTTAAAGAATAAATAATGCAATTTAGAGACAATTTAATTGTCTGCAGGGGCGGGGGGGGGGGCTGAGATATGTTCAAAGATATTCCGGGTTTCAAGTAGCGTCAACATGCGTCAACATGATCTTATATGGTTAAAAAAAAAAATGAATATCTCGCCTCAAAAGAAAATCTTGCGCCCGTCCTTCCGGTCGATAAATGGTCGGTTCCTTGCGCCTTTTTTTCGTATTTATTTCAAGTTGCATTTTGATAAATGAGTAACAAATTCACTAGCACATGTCAATAGTAAGTTGAAAATTAAATTTTGTTCCATCAAAATTAATTAAAACTTAATTATTTAGTGCTACCGCACAACATATGCTTTAAAACTCTTTAAAACGTCTCGATATATTTTTGCTCGGTGTTCTGTGGTTACCATTCCTCTGTCTACAACCTAATTATGTACGGTGGTTCAAAACTGGCTTTGAGTACATAAGAATGATTGATCCAACAATTAAGCATCTTCATTTCTAATTGCAGTTTCAATCTGAGCAAAACGTCCTGAAACTTTCATTACAGCTGGACTTTGTAACAAGAGTCTTTTAAATAAGGAAACTCGCAACAGTCGCCATGCTTTCTCAGTTACCCTTGAAATCAAACAGCTGTCGTGATGAAAAATATTCGTTCCCATAGGGGAAATGGACATTTGCTGAATTTGCATCTGCTGTAAAATTGATGCAGCCTATATATGAAAATTAACAAGGCCCGTAAAGTTTTTCCCCCGCCCAACCCCAAAACACTGAAATTACCTTTCTGCTTTCAAACCAACATGCATTTAAAAAGATGTGTAGTACAACATTGTTCTACTTTTGCTCTGAATTGTTAAACCATAACAAATGTAATCAAAGAGAACAAAGCTTCTTGTGTCCAAGTGGTATTTTTTTTTGTGTATGTATTTACTACCGATTAAAGCTAAGTATTACAAATGTAGATAAAGGGATAAATAAAACGGACACTAACGAATACCTGTTTACTTTGTATATACTTGACATGTGCCTGCTTATTTTGTCTCAAACTTGCATGTACCTGTTTACTTTGCATATACTTTGCACGTACCTGCGCGCGCGTGCGTGCGTGTGTGTGTGTGTGTGTGTGATGGCAATCCTCTAAGTAGTTTCTTCTAAGTAGCGATAACAAGCTTGTGCTAACGGACGGGTGAAAACCATTCCATACGCTCTGACCAGTGGAATTCAAAGTAATTTAATTATTTTCCATTATTCTACAGCCTGAAAAAAAGAATGATTTTATCTACATGGTGTTTTCTCCAGCACTGTGCCACCTATCGGTAGTCTCAAACTTACAGTTTGTACATCCAGTACTTTGATTTCACATGTGATGACAATTAAAAGAGAAAATGGCGTGAATTAACCTGAACAAAACTATCAACTACAAAATGCTAAACATAATACCCAACTTGCAGGAATGAACATGGATAAGTCCACCTTCAAACTGCAGACCAGGTGGCCCAAGTTGCAGGAATGAACCTGGATAATCCCACCTTCCAACTACAGACAAGGTGGCCCAAGTTGCAGGAATTAACCTGGATAGTTCCATCTACAAACTACAGACCAGGTGGCACAAGTTGTAAGAATTAACCGGACTAATCCCACCAATAAAACGATAAAAATCAGTGGCCTACACTGCACTAATTTTTCTGCTAATCCTACTTGCAGACTGAACGTCGATGTAACTGATTGTGAAAAAGTGCACGTACATGTATTTCTTAATTTGCAAGTGCCATTATTTTTCGAGTAATAATAAAATGTCAGAGAAATTTGGAAATGTTCATCTAAAACAGTGCCTTATTACCAAAAATGGAGTCGGCATCGGCCTATGGGTCCCACGCGTTTTAGGAGCCCTGCGACAACGGATCAAAATACTATTGAAAGGGGATAATTTGAGAGGGGGCCCCAAGATTTCGTCTGGCTAAGGGCCTACACATGGATTAATCCGGCACTGGTCCAAAACCTTGACATGACCCTGACGCCATATTTATGTCTCACCCTAACCTAATTTCTTTCATTTATTTCACACTTTCTCTGTACAAAACTAAATGAAGCAACTAAAGTTCGATGAAACTGCATATAAAGACTATGATATAAGGCAAGAGACCCAAGAAACCTGAAATATCTCACCCTGCTCACATCTGCCTAACAGTCACGTGCAAGAAGAAACCTGGAACAGGGGAAGGGACACGCTTCCTGTCAAAATGTCTCAACTCTTTTTGTATTGGTTATGAATTTTATAAATGGTGTTTGAATGTTTCTTCTGTTTCTTCATCACCACTGTTCTCCGTCAAATTCTGAACAAATTTACCAGCAGTTTTTCAGTTGTCATTAAACCATTTCTATTTCGAGTGAAGTCTCCATATCGGATAGGTGTGCATTCTTTGTGAAACAATATAATATCAAAGGCATCATGATTATGTCAACATTGAATCAAATATAACCGAAAACGTCATTTTAGAAGTAATTAAAAGTTTTGAATGTTTTCTTTATATTTCGTTTTTGGGTTTTTTTTGTGTGCGCAACGGCACTCATACTAAATAGTGGCTCAGCAACATCTGTATGAAATCCTTCTTGCCTGTATACTTTTTGTTCTGTTGAGCGGTTTTAGACGAGTCATTTGAATGGGGGGATTTTTTTTGCGTTTTTGTTTATAGAAACAGTGACCATAACTAACATTGGACCAGCAACAGTTGTAACTAAAAGGAAATTGAAAATCATTCATGCAATGTTAATATGTTCCAAATCTGGCTGAAATTGAAACAGCAGTTTAATAAGATGCTGAAGAAGATAAAAAAAACAAATGTTGACAGGTGAAGGATACAACACAAAATGGACGACGTACAGAGGATGCAGCCCTATAGCATCGTACACTCACTTGACCTTAGGATAGTTGATCTAAACAATCATAGTCTAAACGTTAAACAAAATATGTTTAATCGAATATTGACATTTTAAGACTGAATTTGAATGTTTCAAACAGCAAGCGTACATAAATTAATCCTATTTCAGCATACATAGATTAAAACACCACTTGTTGAACTTTTAGGTCATGGCTAAATATAAACTCGTTGACCGGAGAGTCGATGTTTAGAATCACACTTTTGATATGGGAAGATTAGAAGCTTAACGCTAAACCTAAAATTGGAAACACTCGCACAAAACCGTTGTATAAATGATGACTGCTTGTAACAATTTATAACGTTGCATTTATATTGATAATGTAGCCAAAACCTACCGTACGTCAAAATAGGTATATTCAGTTCAAGACCATAATAAATCGGGCATGCGTATTTTGTCTGGATCGATGTGTTATCATATCCTCTTCCTGGTAACCTTGTAAGCCTAAGTCGCTATAGTCAAGAACACATTAGTAATTCAAATCATGGTACGCCCCAGAACAGACCCGTCAGGTATGAAATTGGGGTAGAAGCTCTACCATTCGAAATAAGGTTTTAGTTTCATTTCTTAATAAATGGTCCTTTTTATTAAATCAGTATGTCATCAGTAATATTGGGATTTTACTGCTAGTTACATAAGACTGTTACAACAGACATAAAGAGAAAAGTCCATCCATAAAGAGGAGAGTCCATCCATGGGCACTCACTCTACTCATCAAGATGAATTTTCAAGAATGTAATTGGTGAAAGCCCCATTTTAATATAGCCATCCACCGAGCGACGAGAAGCTACTGGCAAGCTTTTTCACATACCCACATTGGCTGAATCTGAGACTCGAACCCACGCAGGTCACAATGTACGTCTGTTTATTTATTATGTATATATTACAAACATTCACCGTTAAACAGTTTGTCCAATTTCATTGTTTCTCATAACATTACTTAGCGACAGGTTGACAAGTCATGTCGAAAGCTATACGCTATATAACGTATTAGCCACCAGACCATGGGCATATGAGTGCGTAATGTTTCATGGAAATCATCTATGTAGTTTAGGAATAGCAGCGGAAACAACTTTGTGCTAACGGACAGACAAACCCAGACCGACACCAGAGGACAGACCATCCCACAAGCTCTTCTTGTATATGACATATTGAGCATATGCAGAAAATTTGCACGTATGTATTTTGTTCTCAACGGTTTGAAATTCATTTAAATTGTAACAAAAAGTATTGAACACTGTTAAGATAAAATACACCTCTTTGCAACCAGCTACAATCCGATGCCCAGTTTGGAAATATTTTTTTGTCTGTTGTCAAAGTGAAAAGCAGAGCAGGAATAGGCAGCCATGTGCAAATTATCTCTGAAATAAGTACAGTTCGAACAAACTTCTAATAAAGAAATTATTGCTAGTAATACTTAACAATGTGTCGCCGTGTTCGAGCAGAAAATGCCTTTTTCTCATACAAAACCATCTAAAATAAACTTTTGGAAACCTCGTTCAATATTACGATAGACGAACAAAACGATCATTCGCGGACTTCTGGATCGTTTCCTTTTCGATCTCTTCTTTCAAAACTGCTTTCATTCTCTGTTATATATATATATATATATATATATATATATATATATATATATATATATATATATATATATATATAATGACGATATGCGACCAATACAAATATTTCTCAAAAAAATACCTTTAATATTTCTGTTTTAAAATAAAAGTCACAATATACGGAATGATCAATACTACAAACATATCGGTACGAACCACCAACACCTGTCCGTCATTTTACCACAGGCAATCTGAGGTACAGGGAATTCTATCCAACCATCTACCACAGGCAATCTGACCTTTAGACCAAACGAGATGTCAAGTGCCAAATTTTTCGTCAGTGAAATCCAGTAATTAATTCGTAGGCTAGCTGACAATCAACTGTCTTGGAGTAGAGTTTGAACGGAAAGAATGTTAGTTTACCTCGGTCAGACTGTAACAATATTTAGGGTGAAAGCGGACTGAGTGTTTCACACGCTTAAAATTAGGTGATTCCGCACGCAGAGCTGTCAAAAGTGATTAAGACAAATGATAAGGTGACATTTCGATCCTAAGTGGCATTTTTGGCATCTTGATAGACGGTTTTCAAAAGGTCCGAAAAAAAATAGCGTTTATGCCGATTGGTCAATTGTATAGGAAAGAGGGTTGGGTCGAAACCTAGAATTGGGGAATATATTCTCTGAGTTAATGAGTTTTGAATTAGTCTAGGAAGACCTCTGCAAGAGACGGTCAGCATTTATTAGTTACAACATAGGAGAAGACTCCGGGGTAATTTTACAGCAGTGCCTTCGTAATAATAAGCTCAGGAAAGTCCGCCGGTAATCGAACGGCAGAAGCACGTCAAAAACATAAGGTATTTAACTCAAATTCACCTTTATCACGATGTAATGTATATGATGTTTTTCTTTGTCATAGATGCATAATGTATCGATACTATGATACAAATAGTTCAGTATTACATTGATTTAATAACGTACTTTGATATGTTTCTTTGTTACAGATGCATGATGTGTTCATATTTTGTATGGATAGTCGGTTTTACAGTGATTTAATAATGTATTTTTGAATTCTGAATTAGCATTTTTTTTTACCTTATATACTTAGGTAGGTAAATGGGTGGTGTAGAAACCCGCCGTGTACATTTATGATTGGAAAGTGTTACGTTAATTTGAATTTATCATATTAGTAAATATGGATTGTGTGTTATGATATATTGCCTTACTTTACGTAATGATTTACGGGAATATATGACTTTCCCGAATTCTGATGCCGATAATTAGCAGTATAGCTCTATTGATCTGAAGACTTGTATAGTATTTGTTAGCCGTATAAATGATAACCCTGATAGTAAGATCTGATTTTTCGAACCTGAAGACGGAATTACTATCTCAACTCTTAAAGTAACGAGATACTTAGGGCGTTTTACCCTTTTCTTTTCAAAGGAAAAATAGTTTGTTTGAAGGAATAGCGAGGAAGTCGAAATTCAGAGACGGAAAACAAGTTGGAAGACAGAGTTGTGTAATCCCGCTTACAACAAAAGGGCAAGCAAGTCAAGACGAACGCAGAAGAGAAAAAAGAGAACCAGTCGTCGAACAAGGTCATTTTGAATCACCCAACAGTCCAATGTTAAACGAACATTCGATTCCATGATGAATTTACTCTCAGTATTAATGGCTAACTACTTAATTTATTTTTATTAGTGTTTGGGATTTTTATAAATGTATCCATTATTTTAAAGCTTCAGTTTATGTATTTCTGAACTAAGTGTATTCAGAAAGAAAGAAATTGTAATTCACAGTGTCATTCTTTTCTTAATTGTATTTTTAATTAAATTCATATTTTATCTTTACGGGGGCTCGTGTGTTGTCTTGTTCAGTGTACCATCTCAGATTACTATATCCATTGACCGGGCAAAATTACACCGTAGAGATCATCTTCTAGATAACGATAATTAGTGGGAGGCGGTCTTCAAGTATTGTTTTTCCAAGTTGCGCAATACCTCTGACCAGGCCTTGTGCAATATTGTACTAATAACACTTTGGTAACCGGCAGCACACACCAATACACGAGACGAATTGATTCTGAGACATAAAAAAATACCTCTTAGATTATATTATACCATCTTCCTTGTATTCGGGTTAAAGCATGTAGTTATTCCAATTATCTAAACAATCGTCCGGTTATTTTAAAAACAACACCGTTAAAATAAAGACGCAATTCTTTATAAAAAGAAATAAAAACAACATCAACAACATACAACTTGCACAGATTAATAATGGGCACTTTCTATATAACAATGATTTTGTTCCCTGTCTTCGAAGGGAAATAATATGCATTGTACGTCTTTCTACTGCCAAGTTAAAAGAGCATTGTACGTCTTTTTATGACCAATCTTAAAACTGAATTGTACGTCTTTTTATTACCAAGTTTAAAACTTGCATTGAATGTCTTTTTATTACCAAGTTTAAAACTTCCATTGAATGTCTTTTTATTACCAAGTTTAAAACTTGCATTGCACGTATTATTATTATTATTATTATTATTATTATTATTATTATTATTATTATTAAGTTTAAAACTACATTGCACGACATTTTATTACCAAGTGAAAATGATTGAATGAAATATATAATTTATATCTGACTGCACATAATAGGCAACGAAAACTCATAAAATAGGATTTGTGTGAAAATGTAATAATAAAAGTACAAGTATAAAATCATAAAACTAAAGATAAATGATGACAGCATTAACAGTAGAAACGTATTTGATTATATATATATATATATATATATATATATATATATATATATATATATATATATATATATATATATATATATATATATATATATATATATAATTATTTCATTATCAAAAACTGAACAAGCAATCAATTAACTGTTGAACAGTTGTCCACTTCTCTGGATTCGCATTACAATACTTACTGATAGGTTGGCAACTCATGCTGAAAGCTAATATTGCAATAACTTGTAATAATAAAGAAGTGTATCATACCAAACACTGCCTTAACTTGTAATAATAAAGAAGTGTATCATACCAAACACTGCCTTAACTTGTAATAATAAAGAAGTGTATCATACCAAACACTGCCTTAACTTGTAATAATAAAGAAGTGTATCATACCAAACACTGCCTTAACTTGTAATAATAAAGAAGTGTATCATACCAAACACTGCCTTAACTTGTAATAATAAAGAAGTGTATCATACCAAACACTGCCTCAACTTGTAATAATAAAGAAGTGTATCATACCAAACACTGCCTTAACTTGTAATAATAAAGAAGTGTATCATACCAAACACTGCCTTAACTTGTAATAATAAAGAAGTGTATTATACCAAAACACTGCCTTAACTTGTAATTATAAAAAAAATCTGGCAACTCTTGCCAAACTCTGTCACCGCTCGGTGGCACAGTGGTTTGAGCGTCCGCCGCGGCAGTGGGAGGTCGTGGGTTTGATCCCCGGCCGAGTCATACCAAAGACTTACAAACACGGTGCTAACAGCTGCCTCGCTTGGCGATCAGCATTAAGAGGTTATTGTTAGAACCGGTCGGCCTGGTATAAGGATAACGTGACTGGGTGGGACATCATGCTATATGTCTGCGGCATGACGCCCTAGTGCTAGACATCACTATAAACTGCCTCACTGCAAACATCGTAGCGATATGACTGAAAAATTGTTAATTGTGAAGACCAATAATACATACCAAGGGCATATCAGTATGGAAAGGTGACTGGGTAAGAAATTTACTTTGGCGAAACGATCAATTAACACAGTACAATCCTCACCACGTGCTATGTTTTTGTCAATTTATCAAATCCAAAACGCAAAACTAATTTGGTGCAGAAGCACGAAGATCAGAGTGTGAATGTTACTCCAGCCTATCCGTCAATATCAACCGTAATTTTCTGGACACTCGTCTGTCGGTATGACTGTCTCATATTTAAGGTAATCGAGAAAAGATAATTAAGCGACTAAATAACAAAATGTCATATGGTAACAATCAATCAAGAGCTCATGCAGTTCGTGTTATAAGATAGTAAACGTCTAATACAAACTTAGTAAACGTCTAATACAAACTTAGCAAACGTCTAATACAAACTTAGCAACCGTCTGATACAAACTTAGCAAACGTCTAATACAAACTTAGCAAACGTTTAATACAAACTTAGCAAACGTCTGATACAAACTTAGCAAACGTCTGATACAAACTTAGCAAACGTCTGATGCAAACTTAGCAAACGTCTAATACAAACTTAGCAAACGTCTAATACAAACTTAGCAAACGTCTAATACAAACTTAGCAACCGTCTGATACAAACTTAGCAAACGTCTAATACAAATTTAGTAAACGTCTAATACAAACTTAGCAAACGTCTGATACAAACTTAGCAAACGTCTGATACAAACTTAGCAAACGTCTGATGCAAACTTAGCAAACGTCTAATACAAACTTAGCAAACGTCTAATACAAACTTAGCAAACGTCTAATACAAACTTAGCAAACGTTTGATACAAACTTAGCAAACGTCTAATACAAACTTAGCAAACGTCTGATACAAACTTAGCAAACTTCTTTTCACCAAGCAAAAAACATATACGCACTTTATATTTATTATTTATATTTATATTTTCTCTGTAATGCTGATAAAACAATATACAAAAACAACGTTCACACAATTTTAATTATAATTGATTCTTTTTTTTTCTTTGTACTTTGTTCCCTCGTATTCGTAGATGTTTAGTTGTCATATATGAAAATACAATATGCATGTAGTACCATTCCATAATATGTAATAAATGCCTTCAATTTACCAATAACCTTCGTACATCTTATCATATATGTCAATTTATAAAACGGTATGGTTTATACTGTTACCAATTAGGATTTTTGTTTCACGGCATATTAATATCACGCACACACACAAAAAAAAAACGAATGACCGATCTAGTTGATGAAATATCAGGCGCTGACGTTGATGGCTTTATCAAAAACGCTAAATTTGCCTTTACACCAAATAAATGCGACTAATTGTCTTTTTATACTGACTTTTGTTGATTTGTGTATGCTACAAACCCATATTTAATTCCAGTCAACAAATTTGGTGACTGGATACAAATATGTGAGTACTACATAATTAAAATCAGTTTAGAAAAGCTCAGCGTTATCTATATTTGACTCTTTACTAACTTAATTCACTTTCGTGTATACATGGATTTATATGAATATTGCTAATTACCTGATACATAGGTATGGATAGCCGTTATTAATAATTATCAATCACGAGTGTGTTAAAATATACATTTGTTACATCTTGCCTCAAGTGTCGTCCATATCTATTTTCAACATATCAAGTCGCGTTCCCTGAGGTCTCTAAGAAAGAGTTCCTAATTTTAGCGATAAAGTGTGTGTGTGTGTGTGTGTGTGTGTGTGTGTGTGTGTGTGTAAAGCAAAGGCATATTGAGTTTAAGTAATCATGCGCAAGTCTCTGTGCATTTTCTTTCTGTATATCCGTTTAGTTTTTATTCATGCTATTCACATACTGTACTTTAACTTTTAAGTAGCCAGCCTATCAAACTGATTCAGTGAACGCTTATTCATTTACAACTAATACTCATCGGTCAAGTCCCTGGATCAAATGACTGGGTGGAGAACAGTTAGTTATCGTCAAAACATGGTAAGTCAACCAAGTTAACAATACCAACCTAAAACTTCATATTAAACAACACCGATATATGACCCACGCCGCACACCACCCACCTTAATTTTTTTAAATTTTTTATTTTAAAAATTATGCATATCAAAACCAAATATATATGACCTTACCATATATAAAAAAAACTTCCATAACTTATATCTGATCACGCGAATCTTCATTGTTTTCAAAAACTGGGTAACATACAACCCGTCTAAATCTTCATGGAACCGCATTCATAAATGTCTCGACGTAAACTGTAACTAAAATATAAATTTCTCTAAAACAAATCATCAAAGGAGTTGACTTTTAACAAGTTAACTAAGATTACTGAACATGAGTCTTCACGTAAGTAAATTTGGGTATGTGAAAAAGTTTGCCAGTCGGTGTTTTTTTTTTCTGGGGGTTTCCAGGGTTTTTCCTCCGCCATTAATACTGACCGCCATGTATAGTCTATCGAGTGCTGAAAAGTGGCGTTAAACCCTACAACGACAACAAATAAATTAATAAGTTCAAAAAAATCCTGAATATTTTGCATGCTAATTAGTTGACCGTTACCAACCATTTAAACGCTGCGCTTAAGTGCAAACACGCCGCTTAATGATTAGGATCTCTATCCAATAATCTTAATTCAAGATTCTCCAAACAGTTTTCATGTGGCCAAATTAAGAAAACTATAGTATAATCTATATTATATAAAACCTGGTATAATATCCTAAACTTTTAGTTCCTTTATTAATAAAATATTAATCGAAGCCATTTAATCAAAGTGCGTACATAATTGTAAGAAAACTTTGTACGATGAATGTTTCACATGTAAACAACACCTTCAGTTAAATATGACATTTTTTAGAGTGAAGATAATTATCTTTACAATGAACGAGGTACACAATTTAATGTCTGCAGTGAGGCAATTTAGCATGATGTCCCACACAGGTCACATTATCCTGACACTTGGCCGACCAATCCAAACATTAACCACTTTATGCTGAGCGCCAAGCGAGGCAACTGTTAGTACCATTTTGAAGGGCCCCGAGTGGTCTAAAGCGCTCACCGTTACGGATCACTGCCATCTCACCACTGTCTGAGTGGGTTCGAGTCTCCGGCTCGGCTAATGTGGGTATGTGAGAAAGCTTGCCGGTAGCTTCTCGCGGATCGGTGGTTCTGGTGTTTTCCTGGGTTCTTCCTCCACCAATAATACTGGCCGCCATGTAAAGCCTATCTTGAGCTGAAAAATGGCGTTAAACCCTACAACAATAACAAGTACCATTTTGTAAGTCTTTGGTATGACTAGGCCGGGGATCGAACGCATGACCTCCCGCTTCCGCGGCGGACGCTCTAACCACTAGGCCACTTGAGTGGTTATATATATTCATAAAAGCGAGTATATGCATAACATGGTTAAAATATACCTTGTAATCAAACTGACCGCAAACGATTTACCAGATATCTCAATCAAAACCTGGATAACGATTTGCCAGATATCTCAATCAAAACCTGGATAACGATTTGCCAGATATCTCAATCAAGACCTGGATAAGGATTTGCTAGATATCTCAATCAAAACCTGGAGAACGATTTGCCAGATATCTCCATCAAAACCCGGAGAACGATTTGCCAGATATCTCAATCAAAACCTGGATAACGATTTGCCAGATATCTCAATCAAGACCTGGATAACGATTTGCCCGATATATCAATCAAACCTGGATAACTGTTGATCATCTACTACTCAAAAAGTTGTTAATAATCTACGACTCAAAAAGTTGTTCATAATCTACGACTCGAAAAGCATTTTGTGCCAGGTAAACACTCGCAGTTATCATCTCTTCACTGCTCTCCTGTACTGTATAGCTATGTATGTGCATTCAACAGTATATGTAAACGGACGCGGCTCATTCAGTTTCTTTGTGGATCTCAAGCAAAATTATCAGGACAGCATTGTAACACCATCTCCCAAAAATATGTGGAAACTTTTCAACAAAGAACTTCGGGTTAAAGCTCACAGTGATGATGCACGTCTAAGCCATCTATTCGATGTGAGCTACGTTGTTGTACTACAATCCGATCATTTACCTACCTGACAATGGAGTAAATAAAACAGACAAAAGGATGACTATAGTTAAATTCAACCATCTAATTAGAATTATATATTTTAAAGAAATTTGACTCATGATAATGTTTTTAAGCCTATATCTGGGACATTATATAGATATGTTTACGCTAACCATACTTTGTCCACCATGACAGATAACACGAGATTATCGCGCTAATTAGTTTTCCAACAAAGGCTGGATATGCCATATTTGGATATTCTACGATACGTTATTCAGTGCATACTATATTTACTACGATCTCTTTTCGCTTCCAAATAATTAATAATGTTGTTTTACGGGAATGGGAAAAAATGAGGATGAAAACGGAAGTAGCTACCAGCTGAACAAATATGGACGACAATCCAAAAGGAAATAACGTTAAAAAAGGAAAACTACACTGTACACGTATTTCTACAATGATATTCAGTATTACTGGTCATTCAATATAAGGACTATCGAAAATTTATTTCACAGTATCAAAATAAAATGTTAAAAATGTATGACAGGAGCCTTCATACATACAGTGAGGTTCGTTTTAGTACCCATTCCACGAAGTAGGGTACTAATATTAGTACTAGGGATTACCCATGAAATTGTTATTAAACTACAAGTACTGCACGGGACTGCTCCGGGGGCCCAAGTAGTTAAAGCGCCCGCAACGGATGCAAGAGGTCGCAGTTTCGAACCCCGGCCGAGTCATAACAAAGACAACAATGGTACAAACAACTGCCTCGCTTGGCGCTGACCATTAAGAGGTTAGTGTCAAGACTGGTCAGCCTGGTGTCAGGATAATGTGAGGAGGTGGGACATAACGCACCATGTATGCGGCATGATACCACAGTGCTAAACGTCACTGTAAACGGCCACACTGAAGGCATCGTAGCGATACGACTGAAACTGTTAAATCTACGTTACAAATCTAAATAGCTCACAGCTACACCCAAACACACAAAAATACTGTACGAGACTGACGGTATAAAACTACATGTACACATACTGTACGTAATTGGTGGTATAAAACTACACATACCACATGTACTGGACTTCAGGTATAAAACCAAACATACTGCAATGGACTGCTGATATAAAAACACATAAACTATTGGACTGTCGGTATAACACTGCACATACTGTACTGTCAGCCGACAATGTAAACATGAGAATATATTAGATCTCTATTCTTGCTGGATCTGTTTAAAGCTACGCATCAACAATGTACAAAATGCCAATAATAGAAAAAACAAAACTTAGCTTAATAAAAACGTCCTTAAATTGTTTTAGCTTTGTTTGCCTATAAAGATTTATTTTCATTAACATTACCTTCAATTTTTCTCTCTACTGAAAAAAATGAATAAAATAATTTAATACTTTACGAACGATAGTCGCATTAATAAGGTAAAAACAATATTCGAATCCTGGTGCTCTGCAACAAGACAAATTATATAAAATCGGACACTGTCTTCCACTTTTAGGAATTTAATCTGCAGGTACACAATAATATCTTTGCCAGAATTTATCTTTACCATTGTTCAGCAACATTAGAAATACAAAATCAGATGGTAGGAACTATTTCTCCTCTCTGTACTTGAAACTTTGTTTATACCATCGTATATGTAAGTCAGATTCGTACTTGTTCCATTTACGACAAACAAGAGATCATAAAAAGTATTTCAGTGAACCACATGTTGATTAACATCGTTCCATCAGAGTGGTGGTAGCATGATTTTAAAGATGGCCACGGAGACAATATTTGATGTCTGTGTAGCGCCATTTTCATTTAGGACCAACTAAACATCTTAAAAGGTCTTTTAGTTTAGAAAAAAAACTTACTGATATAACCGTATATTCGGGAACAGTAGCTACAAGATTTTAAGATGGCGGCCATTATGGATAAACATGTGGCACCATTTTCAGCAAGAACCAATTACATGTATGTATCATATCAATGTTTCCGGTGAAAACAATATTACTTTCAGGCGGAGTATCAATAAAAACAAATTTCAAGATTCCCGCCCTGGCGGACATACTGGACTTTCTACTGGTACCATTTTCATTTAGGACAAACTTGACCTTTAAAAGAAGTTTTTTTTATTTTTTTTATTTTAATAGCAGAAACCTATGCTGATATGGCCGTCTATTTCTGACCATTACTTTTTAATTAGCGAAAACAATATTTCTAAGTGGTTACTGTGGCGGTCATATGGGATGTCTCAAGGACACCATTTTTATATCGGACCATGCATACCATGGTGATGTCTCAAGGACACCATTTTTATATCGGACCATGCATACCATGGGGTGACTGTGTGTTAAGTTTCATGGTTAATCCCCCGGGTAGTTTCACGTTATAGGTATAGACGTAATACCGAAACGATGTGTGTTTGTGGTGATGTTTTTTCTTTCATGGTTTGATTAAATACTTATTTGATTCAGCAGTCTGTTACAAATAGAATTATAATGAAACCCACAAGACTATGCAAACAAATACCCATAGGGAAAAAAGTCCAAAACATAGATGGAGAAGTGATTCGAATTTACCAAAATATCACTTCCTTTTCTTTTCTTCTTGTTTTTAAAAATGCTTGAAACTAGGAGATATATTAAATGCTTAGAAAACAAAACAAGAGTAATTGTGTTCACACAGCACATACTTTTAGCTATTCAACACATGAAGAAGCATCAACATGTATCGAACAGGCATGGCAATAGCAACCCAATCTTCATATAATAATTATGGAAATTTTTTAAACAAATTTCTACCAAATCAGTTGAAGCATCGAACTGGTCAGAATGGCTAATGTCTGATTGATGAAGCGAAAGTGACCACAATAAGCAAACACAATTTCTTCCGCGCGGTGTGCATTGTCATGGTCTAGAGGCCTGGAACGTCGTAGTACCAACTGATATGTCTCAATCCAGCAATGATAGGTATGAATTAACAATCAGGTTATTTTTCAAAAAGGCCTTATTCGGTTTCAAGATCAAATAACGAATGAAGGCATAACTACTACTTCTGTGATCACAGATAAAAACATCCCGACTGACCTGAAACATTAAAACATCTGATTCGCAACGGCGACTAAATCCTCAATTCTCCCTTTACCCCCCCCCCCCCCCCCCCCCCCGTTTACAGTAAAATGCTTTTTTCTCATTGAAGGGTTCAACATTTTAAAAATTTTCATTCCATACCAACCAAATACCAAATGTGACATTAAACTTCATATTACAAAAAGATACCATATAAGGATTAATTTAACTTGTTCTGCTGGTAAGGTATGGTACTTGTCGGTTAAGAAATACCCATGTCACGTGACAGGGACCTTTTCACTCCAAGAGAAACACAAGAGCCGAATTTATGGATCTTAATAACTTTTTATCACAAGAATTAGCGTCCTTTGAATCGCACAAGATAAAGTAGACGTAAAGTTGATGTCTACATTAAGCATACGGTCAAATAAATATCAATAACGCTTGTAAATTTGACCTTAGAATAAAATGGGTATTTGGAGATAACAAGACTAAGCCAATTTACCAATTTATATGACAAACTTCATAGCTGCTTGAGCAAAACATTTGCACTCTGTGTAAATTATCAGATTTATAGGCAGTTGTGCTGTTTTCTTTCTATTAGTGTTATATATATATATATATATATATATATATATAGAGAGAGAGAGAGAGAGAGAGAGAGAGAGAGAGAGAGAGAGAGAGAGAGAGACAGACAGACAGACAGACAGACAGACAGTGGATTATCCATGGGCTCTCGTCTTTCTGCATAAAGTGAGGTGTAAACTGTCACATATCATCAGAATGAAATGTAATATACACACCCACATTTCAATTGTAAATTCGAATATTTCCTTGAAATAATATTGTTTTAAAAACTGTAAAGCTAGGTCTGAAAAGACAATTAACCTTTAATTAAAATTGTTGACAAATACGGTAATTTTAATAAATTAAAATATATTCAATGATAAGTCTACAATAAAAAGGGTATCCTATGAAGGAGAAATATTTTCGACTAAATGAATTTTATTTTAATTTTAATGACAGATGACAGTGAGCAATCCATGTCCATCTTGGTGAGAATCTATGAAGGACAATTTTCTGAGAAATCAATCAAGCATCTATCAATAGACATGTATCAGCCTTTTGTAATGTCTGTAGTTTCGGGTCCCATTTCAATTGGGGGGGGGGGGGGGGTAATGTCCTATATCAGTTTTTGATCCTACTTATATTGGGTAAATAACAGTCTTTGTTCCACTTCAGATCATGTTGACAAATCTGATACGTATGCAACCCTCTGCGTCCCATGTTCCCAACCAGTTTAGAGATATATAAACTGCATGGTAGAAATAACTCCGGTTTCTCGATTTGACATAACACCAAGAACGACGTCGACAAGGATGAAGACGACAGCAATACAGTATTGTTTGCTATTACCCCAATTTGTGCCCTTTCCATAAATTACCCCAATTTGTGCCTCTCCATAAAGGACTAAACAGGTATATGATGCAGAGCATTGAAAAAGCAAATCATATAGGAGGCAAAGATAAAATGGCACCAAAAGAAACGAGTGGTGGCGAATTTAGCCACTACGGCACATTCCCAAAAAACTCCAAAAAAAATCGAAAATTGGCATAAACATCTCCTTTATATTTATGAAAGAATTATTTATATTATGTATCTATTTAAAATATGAAAGAATTTATTTATATCTATGTATTTTTTTTAAATATGTAAGAATTCATTTATATTTATGAATTTATTTTAAAATATCTCAACTGTGCCCTTCTTTTCCAAACTAAAATTGACGACGTAATAACTGAATACGTACACATAGAGAATAATTAATTTTATTTCATTTAATGTGTCATCTTTAATAAAATGACATCTAACTGCAATGTCAATGTGATGTTGTTGTTGTTGTTGTTGTTGTTTTAACTTAACGTCATTTCAAGCACATGATGCATGCTGGTCAGTACAGCTGGTGCCCTGTTTAAAGAAAAAGAAAAAGAAAAAGAACCACCGACCCATAGGAAGCAAATCATATGCTTTCTCACATATGATGGCAAATCCGAGGCTCGAATCCAATGTCACTCTCCAATTAGTTATGAAACCATTTGATCCAAAATATCCGCATACATCAAATTTTTGCACATTCCATATTCCTTTCATAATAAAAACAAATGTCGGCATGCCGTTCTAAACAAAAGAAGCCAAAACCACGCTATTTCGGATACGGTAGCCAATCCTTGTGCGATATGCTATTCTCATTTTGCGATTGATAATGCAGTCATCAGCCTAATGACGTAAGGAATTTTTCGAACTATCAAATCACTACGTTAGGAGTACGGCCCAAAGAGAGTCTCTAGTTATTTAGGGTAGTGAATTAGGAGGTGGCACCTTTATTTGACCGATTAAACCTAACAATCTGATTATTCAAAGAAAGGTTAAAGTCAGATAGGTATTTTTGAAGAAGAAAACAAAAACACATTTCCTTCCTTTCAATCTGTAGTTGCACTGTGAATGGAACAAATTAAGATAGATACTAACACGATACTATTACTCCAATTGTTACTTCTGCATCACTTTACACATTCTTTGACATACGTATATGCATAAATATGACGCTATGTTGTCTATAATGATGTTATTTCATGGACTTGTTAGATTCAACAGTGCTACAATAGTTTATGCTCATGGCGGCAAGAAGCATTATTTTATTGTGCAGCTATCAATTTGTTTGATTCACCTATTTGCCACAAAGTTCATGTTTATAAGGGCAAGAAACATCTATCGCGTACAGAAATAATGAACTTTAAACCTTTGACACTTTAGTGTTGCATCATAAGTACGTGTACTCTTCATACGAATATCAATCTAGTACACGTCCCCAAGTAGACCTTAGTTTTGGGGCTAATAGCCAATTGGAATCCCGCCAGTCCCACGGTCAGATAAAATGTAAAAGAATACCACCCGGAACAATATACAAATATGTCACAAACAAATGATTACTTCACCATGCAATCTCGGTATGAAATCACAGACTGCAGAAAAGAACAGGCAAGAACTGTTAATGGTTGCATCAAACAGTAAATAGAAAGTTTATTATGAAACTTGCACTTTAATTCGGACACTGTCCGAATACGGACAGGAAAAGGTTCGAATGGAAATTATGTTAGAAATATACATCTGCATTCTTTTTCTTTTCTTCTTTTTTTCTTTTTCTTTATTTTTTACAAGATATTATGAGCCAATGAGATAAATTTACTTTTTTAATAAGAAGTATAAACAGCACACTGATCAGGAAGCCCAAACTATATTTTCTTAATATTATTATCCAAAATGTAGTAAAACTGATCTTTAAAAACTGAGCTGACAAAAATCCCAATTAACCCAAACGTTACATGTAGGACTGGATCAACGTTTGTGGTAGCAATAAGAGTACACAATGTCTTCCCTTCTCGGTGATAAATCTCCAAACCGAGTGACAGAAACAATTTGATTTTTTTTCCACTCCAAAAGAGACAAGATCCCTGACACATGGACTAAAGCCATTTTGAATCTCAAGAATCAATGTATCTTCTGAATCTTGACAATACCCTGAAGAGAAATTGTTCTGTGAATTACGGTTGCGCAATATAAAGTAAAACTAAAATTGATGTCTACATTATCGTAAAGTAAAATAGTACTAATAACCTTGCAAATTTGACCTCACAATAAAGTGGTTCTTTGGAACGTAAATGTCAATTTCTGACAAACTTGTGCGTAAGCTCCGCAAAACACTTTCATTTCAAAAGAATATCTCTCTCTCTCTCTCTCTCTCTCTCTCTCTCTCTCTCTCTCTCTCATATACACACAACCATGCATCCCCAATATATATATATATATATATATATATATATATATATATATATATATATATATATATATATATATATATATGGGGAGTGTTTGTTGGCTTTTCATAGAGTATGTTAAAAATACAACTGCATTTTGTACATGACCATGTCCAAAATCAAGTGTCTGACCAATGACACTTATTTTATAAACGTAATACATAGCGAAAAGTTGTTTATCGTTGTGGAATACATATTCAGATCATTATTAGTAGTAAATATATTTACTTCAATTTGAATTAAAGACACGGTCTTGATTCTGACCTCAAAATGACCTTCCAGAATGGCAACTTACTGCTAAGGTGAGTATTTTCAGAAATAGTAATTGCGACCAAGGTGACTAGAGAGGTATACAATCTTGTTTACATAGCAATTATGCATTCGTGCCTTAATATCTGGAATTATAAATGTTACCTAACAATTATCCATTCTTGCCTTAACATCTGGAATTATAAATGTTACCTAACAATTATCCATTCTTGCCTTAACATCTGGAATTATAAATGTTACATAAGAATTATCCATTCTTGCCTTAACATCTGGAATTATAAATGTTACCTAACAATTATTCATTTTTGCCTTAACATCTGGAATTATAAATGTTACCTAACAATTATCCATTCTTGCCTTAACATCTGGAATTATAAATGTTACCAAACAATTATTCATACATGCCTTAACATCTGGATTTATAAATGTTACCTAACAATTATCCATTCTTGCCTTAACATCTGGAATTATAAATGTTACCAAACAATTATTCATACTTGCCTTAACATCTGGATTTATAAATGTTACCTAACAATTATCCATTCTTGCCTTAACATCTGGAATTATAAATGTTACCAAACAATTATTCATACTTGCCTTAACATCTGGATTTATAAATGTTACCTAACAATTATCCATTCTTGCCTTAACATCTGGAATTATAATTAATTCAGCTAAGGACATTTTGGATTATAACAGTGTGAACCATCAAAAACTCACCACATTCCGAGCCACTGGCACATTAGCACCTTCGAACCTACAATGCACATCAACACTTTCAATATTGGAACATATCTGAAACACCGCTGGAATTCAATTGGAACTTCATAATTTAGATTCGTGATAGATCTTTTAAGAGTATTCGGGCTTTAATTCATGATACCGAAAGTTCTTTTAATAGTGTCGCTTTATATTCTACGGAAAGATTATTTGCTCAATTTTACAAACCTTTCTAGTTTTCGCTATTTTCTGTTACTATGTTAAGAACACGGAGTCGTAACAATACGCCATGTCATTTCATAATTCAAAATGTCCGCATGCATCAAACTATATGTCATTTTCATTTCATAATATTTAAGACATTTATGGATTATCTTCTCTAACTTAGCAACAGAAGAGAACAAGTCGTATCGATGTCTTTCAAACGAGGAGAACAACAGTCATACTACAGACTTTGCAAAAGATAGCCATAGTCAAACCTCTGGCGTTGCAATAGAAGAGACCAATATTCATGCACTGAAATTGCAAATGAAGAGACAAATAAGTAGTCATACCACTGATTTGGAAAATGAAAAGACCAAAAGTCATAGCGCTGATTTGGAAAAAGACAAGACCAAAAGTCATACCCCTGATTTGGAAAGAGACAAGACCAAAAGTCATACCAATGATTTGGAAATAGACAAGACCAAAAGTCATACCACTGATTTTGGAAAAAGAAAAGACCAAAAGTCATACCACTGATTTGGAAAAAGAAAAGACCAAAAGTCATTTTGGAAAAAAGACAAGACCAAAAGTCATACCCCTGATTTAGAAAAAGAAAAGACCAAAGGTCATAACACTGATTTGGAAAAAGACAAGACCAAAAGTCATACAAATGATTTGGAAAAAGACAAGCACAAAAGTCATACCACTGATTTTGGAAACAGAAAAGACCAAAAGTCATACCAATGATTTGGAAAAAAACAAGACCAAAAGTCATACCACTGATTTTGGAAAAAGAAAAGACCAAAAGTCATACCACTGATTTAGAAAGAGAAAAGACCAAAAGTCATAGCCCTGACTTTGCAAAAGATGAAAGCAATAGACACACCACTGATTTGCAACAAAAGTAAGCAACAGTTATACCGTTTAACAACATACTTTTTCGCTAATAAACTATTGAACAATTGGAGATAATACGATATATATAACTATGTAACTATTTAGACTTCCGGATACTTAGGACTGCAGTCAAACTCACAGTGCATCTGGTTCAACAGCTTTCAATCTAAGAAAACATCTTATCATCGTTAAAAAAAATCACCTTACATTTCGTCTTCGTCGTCGTGTCACATTATCAATGAACATATTTTCAGACGTTCAAATACAGCAGCCAAACACTCAACAAAAATGGATATTTTTGAACAAATATAAAGCATAGTTTCAAATGGTTTTTATTTGAACTGCTTTCTTAAAATCTTATCTGAAACAAACTAACCTGATATGTAATTGGGATAAGTTAAAAGATGTGTTCATAAGATTTTAAGTTTTATTATTATCATTTCTAAGCATTATTGATGGGCTGCTGGCTTGTGACAAAATGTAGGTCTAGTATTGTTGATTATAATAAATGCTCATTTTTTTTTTACAACCTTCGCGTAAGATCTCAATAAATGTTTACCTTGATGGATAGTGTTTACAAATTAAAGTAACCATCAGCTCGTAGACATCTGTTCTAAGCCGTGGGAGACGTATCATATTCCATGACAAACTAAAGGTCATCCAGAAATGACTGACAATATCTACCTCGTACCTGCATTTAAAATAAACCTTTGAATGCTTGCATTATTTCTTATATTAAATCAGTTTATGAAATACGAGCATAAGTATCCATGAATTGTTTCTATGAGATAATAAGAATGATATCGATGTTCACCATCTAGTTTGTTCATTGGAATGTAATTGTTTTAAAACCATACCGTCAACTATACACAAAACATGTTTCCTTTGAATAATTGTGTCATCCATTGCAGCTATCCGAGGAGGCACCAGTAGATCACAATGTCGTGTTTGACCTTCATATTAAGATAACCACATCTAGGTCTCGACTACATTACAATCTTAAACTTCTACAACTCTTTCGAAGAAGGCTAATCTTCTGGAATGTTTCAAAATCTTAAACCTCCTACTATAGTATTCTTTCAGTGAGATCAATACCTAGAATGTGTTCATATTTAAACTCTTACTTTATAGTACTCTTTCAGTGAGATCATTACCTAGAATGTTCATATTTAAACTCGTACTAGAATACTCTTTCAGTGAGATCAATACCTAGAATGTGTTCATATTTAAACTCTTACTATAGTACTCTTTCAGTGAGATCAATACCTAGAATGTGTTCATATTTAAACTCTTACTTTATAGTACTCTTTCAGTGAGATCAATACCTAGAATGTGTTCATATTTAAACTCTTACTATAGTACTCTTTCAGTGAAATCAATACCTAGAATGTGTTCATATTTAGACTCTTACTATAGTACTCTTTCAGTGAAATCAATACCTAGAATGTGTTCATATTTAGACTCTTACTATAGTACTCTTTTACTGAGGTCACGACCTAGAATGTGTTAATAGTCTGAACTTATATATATATATATATATATATATATATATATATATATATATATATATATATATATATATATATATATATATATATATATATATATATATATATATGTCTGTGTGTGTGTGTGTGTGTGTGTGTGTGTGTGTGTGTGTGTGTAAGTAATACATATCACTATCAGCGTGAATAGTGACCACAACATGAGCAGAATGCATGAATGCGTCTGATACTAACATAATGATCAATCAAAATCTCGAAATCATGTTTTTAAAAAAAAACACTTTTACTTGGTAATAAACGGATGAAGACCACGTGACTGGAACAGCAGACAAACTTTTACAATGTGAAAAAGAATTTTTAAAATTAAAATCACCGATCAAAACTAAATATTATGGACCTTGCTTACACAGTTTTACATATATAGCCACTTCACAATTTTTTTTGGCCTTATCGTACGAACAATTTAAAAATGCGTAAAAATAAAAATAAAATTTCTGTATTTACCTGAGAATCTATACAGGTTAACCTAGTAATTTCCAGCGGAACTCACTGTAAGATCCTACTAACAAATCAGGTTGATACAAGTAACAAATCAGGTGAATGCTAGTAACAAATTAGATCAACCATTGCCCAAAGGTCCTCACTACAAGATACTAGTAGCAAATCAGGTAAGACATCAGGTTAATGCAAGTAACTAATTAGATCAAGCAAGTCCTGAGGCCCTCACTGTACGATACTAGTAGAAAATCAGGTTAACACCAGTAACTAATTAGATCAACCTAATTAAGTCCAAAGGCTCTCGTTGTAAGATACTAGTAAGATATCAGGTTAATACTAGAAAGAAATTAGTTCAACCAATTCCAAAGGCCTCACTACAATATACTCGTAGCAAATCAGGTCAACACCAATAACAAATTAGGTCAATACAGTCAAGTTTGAAGGCCCTCACCATAAGACACTAGTAAAAAAAACAAAAAACAGATCAACTTAGTCATGTCCAAGAGCTATCACTGGAAATTACTAGTAACAAATCTGGTCAACTAAGTCATCCCCAAATGTCATCACTGTAAAATACAAATCGGGTCGTTACTGAAAAATACTAGTAACAATACGGTCAACCAAGTCAAGTCAAAAGACCCTCACCGTTAAATACTAGTAACAATACGGTCAACCAAGTCAAGTCAAAAGACCCTCACCGTTAAATACTAGTAACAATACGGTCAACCAAGTCAAGTCAAAAGACCCTCACCGTTAAATACTAGTAACAATACGGTCAACCAAGTCAAGTCAAAAGACCCTCACCGTTAAATACTAGTAACAAATCAGGAGTTAGTTACTTCCTGATGCAGCTGTCACGTGTAGCTGCAGTCAAAACGACCATAATCAATTTACCTTTTCAGAGAGATCAAAATACTTTCCTGTAGCAGCCATCACCTCCAAAATGCGTGTATATCAATTTATGATAAATCCTAATGTTGTTACAAAATACCAAGGAGAACTATGGTCAAACCATGGTAAAACTGCACATAAAAAATCTGAGAGCAAGCACCTGTCACACCTACAAATGCAGCACTTACCTTGCAGTATTTTAGAATTTGGTTTCTAAATACGACATAGGTTTCATCCTCCTAAATATTCTATCATTGTGAATGATCTATTTAACGGCAGAGGGGAACGGGGATTTTTCTTGAAAGTAATTTCCAATCCCAATCAAACCGGAAAAAATTATCTTGATCTACTTTGTACACAAAAAGAAAACTAATTATATTCATTGTATTAGTTGAAAACAGATTTTTTTAAAAAAAATCTTCTAGTTATTTAAAAAATCACGGTTCTTTCGAATCCCAAACACTCGGAGAAATAAATGGTCAGCCCCTTGTATTCCTATCATAAATACTGAAAGTTTGTTCTTTAATAGTCTATACAGAAATTTATAAAGCTGCTAAAGAATACATTTGCACCATTATAATTTTCAATGGCATATTTAATGGGCAAAAAGTCAAATAGGTTTAACGGTTCCTTATTATCTTGCCAGTCATCATATATTAATGCCATGATTTTCCTGAGCATTCTGTGAAAACATGATAACTGCTGCTTTTAAAATCACTAACACAAGCAACATATATCGATAAATGCTTAATTCATAACGGAATGAATAATTATATTTTCTTTTTCTGTTTTGTTTTGTTTCTGACATGTCGCTAAAGATTGAATAACAAATAATAGAAAAATCTTTCGCTTATGAAAACGTGGCTACAGGTGAACCAGTTCTAACTAAAACACCTGTGGCATGTTAACATTTCATTTTCATACACTGCCGTGATGATCGAACGATGGCGAATTGAGAGTCATTAACCTTACAAGTGCAGAAAAGTTAAAATGTGATTTTCAAACATGGATCCAACTTCAAACACATCGAATGATTGTTTTTCTTAATCTGACTGCTTTGCTTAATTTGTTTGTTTGTAAATTCAACTTGACTTTATCGGCGGAGTCGGGGTACAAATAATTGTGCGATAGTGGTGCCAATTAGTCCTCTCTCAATTGCGTCTTAATAATACCCAAACAAGATATATATATATATATATATATATATATATATATATATATATATATATATATATATATATATATATATATATATATATATATATGTGTGTGTGTGTGTGTGTGTGTGTGTGTGTGTGTGTGTGTGAAATAATTTGTTGCAAAAACGGAGTGGCCTTAAATTTGCAGCCCACGTGTGCGATGAAACAATGCCAATTTATAATTAAGATTTCAGATTTCTTTAACACAGTAACGTATTGAATAAAATCCACGTGGCTGATGTCTCTTTCCATCTATTTTCGAAGGAATTACATTACAATGCTTCCAGAATGCATATTTTATGCAATTTCATCTCCTAATAAATTATTACTTGCAATTATAGGTGCAAGAAAAGAAACTGAAACCGTTAAAGTGAAAAACTGGTTTGCTCTAAAAGTGCAGCCAACATAAATATACTGAATACGTCGAACTGGCTGGAAATAACTCTGTCAAGGACATACTCAAGCCCACCCTGCACGATGCTGGCGACTTTACAACAGAAGAGAGCAAATCCTGATGCCACTTTGCAATAGAAGAGAGCAAATACTGACACCACTGACTTTGCAATAGAATAGAGTAAATACTCGTACCACTCACTGACTTTGCATAAGAAGAGTGCAAATAATTATACCACTGACTTTGCAATATTAGAGTGCAAATACTCATACCAATGACTTTGCAACAGAATATAGCAAATACTCGTACCAATGATATTGCAATAGAAGAGTGCAAATACTCGTACCACAGACTTTGCAATAGAAGAGTGCAAATACTTGTACCACTGACCTTGCAATAGAAGAGTGTAAATATTCATACCACTGACTAGGCAATAGAATATAGCAAATACTCGTGCCACTGACTTTGCAACAGTTGTTGTTGTAGGGTTTAACGCCATTTTTCAGCACAAGATAGGCTATACATCGCGGCAAGTATTATTGGTGGGGGGAAGAACCCAGGAAAACCCCAGGAAAGAACCACCGACCCACGAGAAGCTACTGGCAAGCTTTCTACTTTGCAACAGATGAGTTCAAATATTCATACCAATGACTTTGCCATAGAAGAGAGCAAATACTCGTACCAATGATATTGCAATAGAAGAATGCAAATACTCGTACCAATTATATTGCAATAGAAGAATGCAAATACTCGTACCAATGATATTGCAATAGAAACGTGCAAATACTCGTACTACGTTACCTTGCAAAACAGCAATAATCATCCCATAAACGCTTCTAAGAAAATAGTAATAACATACCATGGGCATTGCAAGAGAAGACTGGACGTCTAAATACAGTATCCAAACATTTATTAAAGTTGGTATCTTTTAAAGAGATACAAAAGTTAGCTTCAATAAAGTTTGAAACTATTTCCTTAAAACTTTACTAAATAGCTGTGCAGAGTTAGAAAATGTGTTCAACATATTTAGAGTGTTAGTATTATATACAAGCTTCCGGTTTGGACAAAAAAGTAAGGCCAGTGTTATTGATGATAATATATGCTCTTTTTTAATACATTTACGTAAAATTTAAAAAAGAAATTTGCTTTGATGGATAATGTTTACAAATTGAAGAGACATCATCGTGTGTTTCTGCACGTAGACTGTTTGAAGCCGTGGTAGACGTATACTATTTCATGAAAAACTAAAAGTTATATAAAAATGTTTAATACAATCGACCTCTTACATGCATATATAATAAACATTTGATTGGATAATTGTTTATAGTACGTCTTACAGAAGTATCCTGTATTAAATCACTTAATGCATGAGTATCGATGAATGTTTTCTCACACAATGAAATAATAAAAATGCTGTCCAAATCTACTATGAAGTTTGTTCATTGGGTTGTGATAATTGTTTTTAAAACCAAACCGTCAACAATACACAAAACATGTTTCATTAAGAGAATTATGTCATCAATTGCAGCTATCCGAGGAGTCACGAGTAGATTACAATGTCGTGTTTTACCTTCATCTTAAAAGAACCACATTTAGGTCTAAACTACATTCAAATCTTCAACAATTCAACAAGTTCAACAATTCCTTCGCAGAAGGGCACTCTTCTGAAATATTTCAGAATCTTAGAACTCTTACTATAGTACCCTTTCTGTGAGATAAATCCGTGGAATGTGTTATATTTTAAACTCTTACTTACAGTACCTTTCAACTGAGATCACAACCTTGAATGTGTTTATATTGTAAACACTTACTGCAGTACCCTTTCAATTGAGACCAATACCTAGAATGTATTTATATTGTAAACACTTAATGCAGCACCCATTGAATTGAGACCACTACCTAGAATGTATTTACATTTAAACTCTTACTACAGTACACTTTCATTGAGAACACTACCTCTAATGTACTGTTCAAACTATTCCACTACCTAGAATGTACTGTTCAAACTATTCCACTACCTAGAATGTACTGTTCAAACTATTCCACTACCTAGAAGATACTGTTCAAACTATTCCACTACCTAGAATGTACTGTTCAAACTATTCCACTACCTAGAATGTACTGATCAAACTATTCCACTACCTAGAATGTACTGTTCAAACTATTCCACTACCTAGAAGATACTGTTCAAACTATTCCACTACCTAGAATATTCTGTTCAAACTATTCCACTACCTAGAATGTACTGTTCAAACTATTCCACTACCTAGAATATTCTGTTCAAACTATTCCACTACCTAGAATGTACTGTTCAAACTATTCCACTACCTAGAATGTACTGTTCAAACTATTCCACTACCTAGAATGTACTGTTCAAACTATTCCACTACCTAGAAGATACTGTTCAAACTATTCCACTACCTAGAATGTACTGTTCAAACTATTCCACTACCTAGAATGTACTGTTCAAACTATTCCACTACCTAGAATATTCTGTTCAAACTATTCCACTACCTAGAATGTACTGTTCAAACTATTCCACTACCTAGAATATACTGTTCAAACTATTATACTGTTCAAACTATTCCACTACCTAGAAGATACTGTTTAAACTATTCCACCACCTTGAATGTACTGTTCAAACTATTCCACTACCTTGAATGTACTGTTCAAACTATTCCACTACCTAGAATGTACTGTTCAAACTATTCCACTACCTAGAAGATACTGTTCAAACTATTCCACTACCTTGAATGTACTGTTTAAACTATTCCACTACCTTAAATGTACTGTTCAAATTATTCCACTACCTAGAATGTATGTTCAAACTACTCCACTTCCTAAAAGATACTGTTCAAACTATTCCACTACCTCGAATATACTGTTCAAACTATTCCACTACTTCGAATGTACTGTTCAAACTATTATACTGTTCAAACTATTCCACTACCTAGAAGATACTGTTCAAACTATTCCACTACCTAGAAGATACTGTTCAAACTATTCCACTACCTTGAATGTACTGTTCAAACTATTCCACTACATAGAATGTACTGTTCAAACTATTCCACTACCTAGAATGTACTGTTCAATCTATTATACTGTTCAAACTATTCCACTACCTAGAATGTACTGTTCAAACTATTCCACTACCTAGAATATACTGTTCAAACAATTCCACTACCTAGAATGTACTGTTCAAACTATTCCACTACCTAGAATGTACTGTTCAAACTATTCCACTACCTAGAATGTACTGTTCAAACTATTCCACTACCTAGAATATACTGTTCAAACAATTCCACTACCTAGAATGTACTGTTCAAACTATTCCACTACCTAGAATGTACTGTTCAAACTATTCCACTACCTAGAATATACTGTTCAAACTATTCCACTACCTAGAATGTACTGTTCAAACTATTCCACTAACTAGAAGATACTGTTCAAACTATTCCACTACCTTGAATGTACTGTTCAAACTAATCCACTACCTAGAATGTACTGTTCAAACTATTCCACTACCTAGAATGTACTGTTCAAACTATTCCACTACCTAGAAGACACTGTTCAAACTATTCCACTACCTAGAATATTCTGTTCAAACAATTCCACTACCTAGAATGTACTGTTCAAACTATTCCACTACCTAGAATGTACTGTTCAAACTATTCCACTACCTAGAATGTACTGTTCAAACTATTCCACTACCTAGAATGTACTGTTCAAACTATTCCACTACCTAGAAGATACTGTTCAAACTATTCCACTACCTAGAATGTACTGTTCAAACTATTCCACTACCTAGAATGTACTGTTCAAACTATTCTACTACCTAGAATATTCTGTTCAAACTATTCCACTACCTAGAATGTACTGTTCAAACTATTCCACTACCTAGAATATACTGTTCAAACTATTATACTGTTCAAACTATTCCACTACCTAGAAGATACTGTTTAAACTATTCCACCACCTTGAATGTACTGTTCAAACTATTCCACTACCTTGAATGTACTGTTCAAACTATTCCACTACCTAGAATGTACTGTTCAAACTATTCCACTACCTAGAAGATACTGTTCAAACTATTCCACTACCTTGAATGTACTGTTCAAACTATTCCACTACCTTAAATGTACTGTTCAAATTATTCCACTACCTAGAATGTATGTTCAAACTACTCCACTTCCTAAAAGATACTGTTCAAACTATTCCACTACCTCGAATATACTGTTCAAACTATTCCACTACTTCGAATGTACTGTTCAAACTATTATACTGTTCAAACTATTCCACTACCTAGAAGATACTGTTCAAACTATTCCACTACCTAGAAGATACTGTTCAAACTATTCCACTACCTTGAATGTACTGTTCAAACTATTCCACTACCTTGAATGTACTGTTCAATCTATTATACTGTTCAAACTATTCCACTACCTAGAATGTACTGTTCAAACTATTCTACTACCTAGAATATTCTGTTCAAACTATTCCACTACCTAGAATGTACTGTTCAAACTATTCCACTACCTAGAATATACTGTTCAAACTATTATACTGTTCAAACTATTCCACTACCTAGAAGATACTGTTTAAACTATTCCACCACCTTGAATGTACTGTTCAAACTATTCCACTACCTTGAATGTACTGTTCAAACTATTCCACTACCTAGAATGTACTGTTCAAACTATTCCACTACCTAGAAGATACTGTTCAAACTATTCCACTACCTTGAATGTACTGTTCAAACTATTCCACTACCTTAAATGTACTGTTCAAATTATTCCACTACCTAGAATGTATGTTCAAACTACTCCACTTCCTAAAAGATACTGTTCAAACTATTCCACTACCTCGAATATACTGTTCAAACTATTCCACTACTTCGAATGTACTGTTCAAACTATTATACTGTTCAAACTATTGCACTACCTAGAAGATACTGTTCAAACTATTCCACTACCTAGAAGATACTGTTCAAACTATTCCACTACCTTGAATGTACTGTTCAAACTATTCCACTACATAGAATGTACTGTTCAAACTATTCCACTACCTAGAATGTACTGTTCAATCTATTATACTGTTCAAACTATTCCACTACCTAGAATGTACTGTTCAAACAATTCCACTACCTAGAATGTACTGTTCAAACTATTCCACTACCTAGAATGTACTGTTCAAACTATTCCACTACCTAGAATGTACTGTTCAAACTATTCCACTACCTAGAATGTACTGTTCAAACTATTCCACTACCTAGAAGATACTGTTCAAACTATTCCACTACCTTGAATGTACTGTTCAAACTAATCCACTACCTAGAATGTACTGTTCAAACTATTCCACTACCTAGAATGTACTGTTCAAACTATTCCACTACCTAGAAGATACTGTTCAAACTATTCCACTACCTAGAATATACTGTTCAAACAATTCCACTACCTAGAATGTACTGTTCAAACTATTCCACTACCTAGAATGTACTGTTCAAACAATTCCACTACCTAGAATGTACTGTTCAAACTATTCCACTACCTAGAAGATACTGTTCAAACTATTCCACTACCTTGAATGTACTGTTCAAACTAATCCACTACCTAGAATGTACTGTTCAAACTATTCCACTACCTAGAATGTACTGTTCAAACTATTCCACTACCTAGAATGTACTGTTCAAACTATTCCACTACCTAGAAGATACTGTTCAAACTATTCCACTACCTTTTCAATGACGATGCTCTTCCAGAACCTTTTCATGTTGATTGTTATCCTGGAATGTAGTAAAAGTGTCAGATTCCTGAAGTGTTGAAATTCTTCCAGAGTCCCATTATGCGATTACTGCTGTAACAACTACCAAAATGTCATAACTCTTCAAGTGCCAATCGGTGAGATCGCATTACGTTAATTTATTTTTATTTTGAGATTCCAGGAACAAACTCTAACAGTGCATCACCGTTGAGGTCATATTTCTTAAATGTATGTGTAATGGCAGACACTTCAACTACCATTGTAGTGAAAACCAATATTCCTAAAATGCGTCTATCTTTTCCGACAACTGATACACATTCAGTGAAGACCAGTATCCGGGACTATATGTATATTTTTCAGACTCTTACAACAATATTTTCGGTAAAGATAACTATGATAAATTTAATTTTAATTTACAATGATTCGAACCAATTAGCTCATCTCTGTTCATGAAATGAAATTCTAGAACTTTGGGCTCCATTATTTATGTCACTATTGTGCCATGGTCCAAGACCTGTGTGTACTTTTTCAATAGATATCTTTAAGTTCTTCAAGAAACGCAGGATCTCCACACTAAAAAGAGACGCCTTTCCAGCCATGAAACCACGGCAATCAAGTTGTGGAAACGTCGTCAAAATAAATGAAAACTAATGAGTAAAATCAGTTATATTTCCTTCAGTAACTAACAGTTTCAGTAACTGACAGTTTCACGCATGCATATTTTACTTTTTATGGAGTAGAAGATATTCAAAGCTTTTGAAAATACCATATTCAAGGTTTGTTTATTAAGGGTTAGTAGAAATCAAGAAATACCTGGAAAATAGCATGAAGTTAAAAAAGCAGCACCAAACAAACAAAACAACAAAACACTTTTTGTCATTTCTTATATGGCGAAATTGTGACATTGTCTATCGAACAATTAATCTTCTTCAGTTCAATTATTTCGATATATTTATTTTTATGAATCCAACCCAACAAATAACGAAATCGAAAAAGGGGAATGGGGAGACACAGACAAGGAGGACTTCAGCAGTACAACTAACAACATAAACGTTGATATGATCGTACAACTAGCAAAATAAATGTTGTTATGATCGTACAACTAACAACATAAACGTTGATATGATCGTACAACTAACAACATAAACGTTGATATGATCGTACAACTAACAACATAAACGTTGATATGATCGTACAACTAACAACATAAACCGCTAACAAAATAAACATTGCTATGATCGTTCAACTAACAACATAAACGTTGATATGATCGTACAACTAGCAAAATAAATGTTGATATGATCCTACAACTAGCAAAATAAATGTTGTTATGATCGTACAACTAACAACATAAACAACAACATAAACATTGCTATGATCGTTCAACTAACAACATAAACATTGCTATGATCAACAGCAATAACTAGTTTTATCTGTTAGCTGTAAAGAAAACCGGTGCCTGATATTCTGAGTACGTTTGCTACATTTTGTGTGTGTGGGGGGGGGGATTAATTACACTAAGACAAACCGAAGTATTGAGTTCAAGAGTATAATTCCTTTGGTCAAATAACCAGATTTATCTTTCACTGTATGCATATTGTATAAAACACACATATATGTAATGTATATGTATAGTATGTGTGTGTATATATATATATATATATATATATATATATATATATATATATATATATATATATATATATATATATATATATATATATATATATATATATATATATATAATACCTTTAGCGTAAACAGGATCCACAACGTCAGCAGATTGCATGACATCCGCGTGTGACATATGATCGTTCCTAAGCTCATCATGTTCTGTAACATTTGCTGGGTTGTTTATTAAATGAGGAAGATTACTTGATTGTAACAACAGTCACGTTTTGCTGTTTTGTTTGAAAGAAAACTTTTTAAATTAAAATCACCCCCATCAAAACTAAATAAGTATGGACCTTAGTATTGTCGATACATAGGTTTTACATTTAGAACTATTTCACACCCACCGCCAAGGTTAGCCCTATCCTTCCTGAACAGCTCTCTCTCTCTCTCTCTCTCTCTCTCTCTCTCTCTCTCTCGTTATTGAGAACACTGTTTTAATCCGTATCTAGGCCAGATATCAGTACATCTATATCCGTCGTATTTACTAGTATTAGGTTTAGGTTTTCGACGATTTCTGCAGCTTTTTAGACCGGGGTGGGTGTGTCGTTAGTTGTATTCCTAATAACGACAGAATAATATTTAACCGTTAGTACATTTATACAACACTAAAATACCATATGGCTGATAAATAAAACGCAAACAGATGTTCATGATAAGGTTATCAAAACATATTCAGAAAAAAATATGTAGTTAACAGTTGGAACTGCATTGTACTATTGACGTATTATGATTCTAAAATACATTAAATAACCCAGACCCAGTACTGCCATATTTCCATACAACAACGTCATTAGTACAATTATCTGCCAAAATAAAACCACAAACGTTTGAAAGGAACAATCATATGGCCTTTATGGGCAACCTATAAAACGGGGAATAAAACTTAGTTATGACATCAAGAGAGGGGAAAAAAAATGTACAGTATATTTGTCACAGCTGTTCATCGTGCGTGCACGCAAATAACACTATGTATCCAGAGTCCATATAACATGAAACACGATCTTCAAGTACATGTATACTGCTTTCTACTACATGGGTTCGTAGAAACAAAGTTAGGAGCATCCGTCCATGAATCGAGAGATGGGGGCGGGGGGTGGGTCTAGCCTGTAACAATATAACACATGGAAAGACACCAGTCCGTACCTTTCGGTAGTTCCTACCCTGCTAATTTATTCTGAGTCTGTTAATTTCCAACTTAAGCCAGTCGCAATCAAGAATAGTTAAGTTTTTAAAACAGTTCGTCACACTTCGTTCAGTTTGTGACATATTTGGGAAAAAATACAATAACTGATCGCTGATTTTGAAGTCTGGACAAGTAATGTCCCACGCAGTACCGTTTGCATTCGGATATTCCTTGATTTCACCACTGACCCGAAAGGTAAAATCCGAACAACCTCGAGACCGTAATAAATATCGTTAATATACATTGTGATGCGTTTTGATTTTGATGCTAAAAACAAATATTGATTTTGGTAAATTTGGTGCTGATTGATGGTTACATTGTTGCATGTTGTCGTTAACTCCTGAAACATACTTATTGTTTAAAATGCAAGTCAATACTTATTGTAATCAATTCAACAGTTATAAACTTTGTGGTTTTATTGTTGTTCGTATATTAACTTCAAAGAAAATGGACGAGCATGATCAGAAGTTGTTAGTTACGAAGATGGCGCAACAAAATACTGTATATATTTATTTATTTTGCTATCGTCTGCTTGTATTTATCGCTGGACTATAAAATCGAGGTTCGAGGTTATTTGGATCTTACATTTTGGTCAACGGTGAAATCAAGGACTATCCGAGGGGTGCGGACTGGTGTATTCTTATGATTTATATGGTGACCGGTTAGACACCCACACCCACGCTTTGATTCATGGACGTATACTCCTAATATGTTTTGTAAGGAACCCCTGTGCTTTATACATGGCAGCTTGACTGTAATCTAAAGTTTCAAACCCATTTTATTTTATAAATGAAATTCAATGAAGACTGGCGCAAATTTTATTAAAATAGGGACAATCGGCTTCACTGATAATTTAGCCTCAGACATTTACACAATGAAAGTGTTGTATTTCAATGTTTAGACAAATATGTCAGTCACTACCGTATTCTCCAAATAATATTTCAAACAGATAAATAAAAGTTGATGATGAAAACCTTTCAACAGGTGAACCGGTTATCACTAAAACAAATGACGCATTGTAACATTTTTATTTCATACGTAGCCGTGATGATCGAACGAGGACAAAGTGTGATACTTTAGCATTAAGCTTGTAAACAGTTACAATGAGATAAGACGTTTTTTGAAAAAACAAACTAACGACAGATAAATCGAATGAATGCTTTTATTTATTTGATTGATGTTTTTATTTGTTCCTTGATGTTTTTGTGTTCTTTTTGTTTGGGGGGGGGGGGGGGGGGGGTTATAGAATTATCCGACTAGCATTGCCTAAAATTTGTAAATACCGCTAATGTTACAAAATTAAATTTGTAACCCAGGAATAACCCCATTTCCACGTGCGCGATGAACTTATGCGAATGATTAAAATATGACACGTGTTGCAGCCAATTTGCGTGTAAAATAATATCCAAGCTGCCGGTGTCGATTTCCAAATAATATAGACACACACTTTCACTGATCCCAGAATGCATATGTTAAGCAGTATGTATTATCAACACAGTGGTTGGAGAATATTCTGTAACGAACATACGCATGCCCACCTTTGCAACATGCTGATTGGAGAAGACTTACTCATGTCCACCCTGCACGATGCTGGCTGGAAACAAATCTTATATTCATGCCCACCTTCAAGATGCTGACCGGATAAAATGTACTCATATGCACACCCTGCTGACCGGATAAGATGTACTCATATGCACACCCTGCTGACCGGATAAAATGTACTCATATGCACACCCTGCTGACCGGATAAAATGTACTCATATGCACACCCTGCTGACCAGATAAAATGTACTCATACGCACACCCTGCGCGATGTTGACTGGAGAAAACTCGTTCTCAAGTGGGTGATAAGACAAAATGGCAATTTGTACTGTAGTAACCGACCGGGAATATAGCTATGATATTATTGATTAAAGATGTACACAAATCATATGCAACAAATATTCAAAAACTGATTGAGTGTATATTGAAAGGGAAAGGTGTCAAACAGAATAGCTAGACAGTACTACAAATCCACGCTTACAGACGCTGAGTTGCTATCAACATGCACATTTCGCAAAAGGCTGCATGTACCAAAACCTATGCGGTAATGAAGCTGTGGAAACACATACCAGCAAACAATATTATTCAGGTAATTGAACTCCTAAAAATGTCTGACAGTTACCATCTGTACAAGTTTTCATGACATTACGGATTCAAAAAATTCCAATCTCAAGCAAGCTGATAAAATATATCGTACAGTGGAACCAGTCTGATAACTTCAACATCAAAATATCATTTACCTTAATTAAAACAATTAATTAAAATTTCAATTCAATGTTTCCTTGCAACAATATCTCAAAAAATACCAGATACTTTATTTTGATATATCAACAGATTTCCCAAGGAAGAACCTCAAGGTCTCTTGTATACTTTTTTTTATAGTTTTTTTATGTCGATACTAAGTGGGCAGAATATGTACATTTAAAACACCAAGACATACACGGACAAGCATACCGCATAACCCTGAATAACTGTGAAATTCGCAGATGTCATTGTAATGCATATCAATATCCAACTTTCTGAATGTGATTCTGCATGGAATTATATCCACAGCATGTTTATATCTGGTATAGATTTAATTGGGATTCTTAACGAGGTTCCGTTAGATTAAAGGGTCATGCTAAACAGGTCTAGAGGTAAAGCTTTGGTTTTGTTTATCAAAATGACAAAAGCTGATACATTGCAGAAACAGCGTTTGTACTTGCTGAAATATACCAAAAAGCTGAAACTTTGATGAGATTGTTTTATTAAGAAAGCGGGGTCAAATGAAAAATGTTCCAATTGGAGGGAAAGCATTAATAAAGGCGGCTAGGAAAAAAAATCTGATTGGATAAGTTAATCGCCTGTGGTAGGTTTTCCAAGCGAAGTCTCTTGTTTTTTTTTAATTGTTCACATAGCAAAACTAGTCCTAGTTTTTCATGACGTGCCTTGGTTCATGATGCTGGAAGAACTCGCAGGTAAAAATTGTCCAAAGTAGGTTTGGTTGATAGTCGTTGAGAAACACGTAACGAGAAGTAGCAGACGGTTAATAAGGAAAACGAAAAGGGAACTTGAAGGCTAACGGTTAATAAGGAAAAAGAGAAGGGAACTTGAAGGCTAACGGTTAATAAGGAAAAAGAGAAGGGAACTTGAAGGCTAACAGTTAATAAGGAAAAAGAGAATCGAACTTCGAAGCTGCAGCAACTGTCTTAATTTCTTGTTTTTTCTTTGATATGAGACTTATGATACTTCTTTGAAATTATTTGTTTCAATGTCTTATGAATCATGTATACATGTACTAAGAATTGATTATTGTTAGATTTGTAGAATGTTTATGTCAGTGAATTGTTATTTGGCAAAAGTAAAGTTAAACGAGGGAGTAAACCTTGTCTGATTTATTTGTTACCCAAGACTTTAATTCTTTTTAATCGATCAATCTGCTGTATTAAAATTGAATTAGCAATGTAGACTATACGGCTATGTATTGACTTCCATATGTGTGCATGTGTCCGATTTAGTCGAGATAGTGATTATTAATTGACATAATTGTTATTAAGCGAGAGCTGACTATGCTATCTATCACTCAGTAAAGGTAGCTAGATCTACATGAGGGCTACATTAATTTTCCTGCACTATGTTAATTAGCCATGGAAGAGATAGTGTGAAAACAAATGCGGTATGGAATGCATGCTAAAACAAGATACCCAACAAGCAGTTAGTGTCTGTTTTGAAAAACGATATTGCTAATTCAGAAGTGTAACGAGAGATGAAATGTTAGTTCATTGCAGGAAGTTATGCAGAGGACGATGCTTCGCTGCATTTATTTAATTTATCAGAAAAAAATAGCTTCCGCGTCTCATATTAAGGATTAAGCAACGGGAATTCGAGTAAACGACTGAAACAACAGTTGACAAGCATTATGAGTCTGGATTTCTCGAGAGAAGGCAGCAATACGTGATGAAACGTTGTGGAAAAGGTCGATCGCATCTCACTAGCGGAGTTGAAGCTGGAGAGTGACCCACAACCAATCGTCAGGTTATGCTTACAGGCATGGCAATAAGTTCGAAACACCCACTCGATTTCATGATCAAATTTGTCGTATCTATGTAAATGGTACTGTTAATTGTATCTTGCAGAACTTTCTTTCTTTATTCTATCTATTATTGTGATATTTTGATTAATATTCGTCCGATCTGAGCTATAACACCGTGGTCGATTATCCTCTAGACATCGATAACAACCATCCGAAAGGTTACAATCCACAATCACTTGTCTCGCCTTTTTCGGTGTTATCGGTTTGCACCAAATTCTTTAACATTAGGATGGAACAGACACAGCCGCAGACAACGACGAAAGGCATCAGCCAATCTGTGACTCGTATTTTCCTCCAAAAATGAGACAATAAAATGTATTGCTTACACAAAGAAGAGTTTAAATGACGACCATTTCTTGCTGTGTCTGATTAATAACTACATGATTCACAAATTTAATCGTCGTATTCTCATATGCATAACCAGGTTTTCATCGTATGAGAAAATTAATTTATTCATACTATTATAAATAGTATCTTCATAATCGTTCATCACATTCTCGAAAAATTGTTGTCTGCACTTTCTTTACACTGGTAGTCTTACTTTGAAATGCATCTTGGTTTATATACTGTTAATTTTAGTTTATTGTCTTTCGTATATTGTTGAAAACGATGACAGCTGCTGTCAGGGTCATGCTGTCACTATCGTCCACGAGTTTCGCACAAATTGTATTACAAGAAAACAGCCTTATTCGATGATCTTTCAAAGTTTCTCAACAACCAATCAGATAACAATTTTGTGTTCAGTGGTTATGTGTATCTGTTTAGTTTCCCTGAAGTGAACTTTTAATGTCAGCCTCCTCTCACAGTTCAATTCGTATGAGAGGTATTTGCAAAATTATTACTTTTCTTACTATCGTTGAACCTGGTATCAAAGTTTATGTCTGTAGACAGCCACATACAAAAAAAAAAAACGTCTTGATTTGCACTTGAAATGAGATGCTACAGAACCATCCTTGGCATCTCTTACATGGACCACATCAGAAATGAAGAAGTGCGCAACACCATCAGGCACAAAGTAGGCCATTATGAAGACCTCCTCACCATTGTCAAAAAGAGAAAGCTGAAATGGTATGGCCATGTCACTTGAGCCAACAGTCTATCCACAACAGTACTGCAGGGTAGTGTCCAAGGTGGTAGAAGGAGAGGTAGACAGAGAAAAAAGTGGAGTGACAACATCACAAAATGGACCAGGAAAAGTTTTGCACAGACACAGGCACTGGAACATAATCGAGTCAAGTGGAGGGAAGTGGTCAGATGTTCAGCAGCACAGTGCCTCAACGACCACACTAGGTCAAGAGACTGCTAATGATGATGATGAAACTGCACAGGCAACCGCGACAGTGATTACAAAAATAATCTTTTCGTTACGGCATGATAATTGGGTGTACTTTGACCTCAATAAATGAAGGTGAGTTGCCCTCATGTTGCTTCATCACTGCATATATACCTGTATCACATAATTGAAATATAAATGGAAAAGAAATGCAATTTACCCGACAAGTCAAGAGTGCGTTATTGTCTATGCATATGCTGACATACTTACATGACAACCTAACAGGGCATTATTTTGTATGCATATGCTGACATACTTACATGACAACCTAACAGGGCATTATGTTGTATGCGTATGCTGACATACTTACATGACAACCTAACAGGGCATTATTTTGTATGCATATGCTGACATACTTACATGACAACCTAACAGGGCATTATTTTGTATGCGTATGCTGACATACTTACATGACAACCTAACAGGGCATTATTTTGTATGCGTATGCTGACATACGTACATGACAACCTAACAGGGCATTATTTTGTATGCATATGCTGACATACTTACATGACAACCTAACAGGGCATTATTTTGTATGCGTATGCTGACATACTTACATGACAACCTAACAGGGCATTATTTTGTAAGCGTATGCTGACATACATGACAACCTAACAGGGCATTATTTTGTATGCATATGCTGACATACTTACATGACAACCTAACAGGGCATTATTTTGTATGCATATGCTGACATACTTACATGACAACCTAACAGGGCATTATTTTGTATGCGTATGCTGACATACTTACATGACAACCTAACAGGGCATTATTTTGTATGCGTATGCTGACATACTTACATGACAACCTAACAGGGCATTATTTTGTATGCATATGCTGACATACTTACATGACAACCTAACAGGGCATTATTTTGTATGCATATGCTGACATACTTACATGACAACCTAACAGGGCATTATTTTGTATGCATATGCTGACATACTTACATGACAACCTAACAGGGCATTATTTTGTATGCGTATGCTGACATACTTACATGACAACCTAACAGGGCATTATTTTGTATGCGTATGCTGACATACTTACATGACAACCTAACAGGGCATTATTTTGTATGCGTATGCTGACATACATGACAACCTAACAGGGCATTATTTTGTATGCGTATGCTGACATACTTACATGACAACCTAACAGGGCATTATTTTGTATGCGTATGCTGACATACTTACATGACAACCTAACAGGGCATTATTTTGTATGCGTATGCTGACATACGTACATGACAACCTAACAGGGCATTATTTTGTATGCATATGCTGACATACTTACATGACAACCTAACAGGGCATTATTTTGTATGCGTATGCTGACATACTTACATGACAACCTAACAGGGCATTATTTTGTAAGCGTATGCTGACATACATGACAACCTAACAGGGCATTATTTTGTATGCATATGCTGACATACTTACATGACAACCTAACAGGGCATTATTTTGTATGCATATGCTGACATACTTACATGACAACCTAACAGGGCATTATTTTGTATGCGTATGCTGACATACTTACATGACAACCTAACAGGGCATTATTTTGTATGCGTATGCTGACATACTTACATGACAACCTAACAGGGCATTATTTTGTATGCATATGCTGACATACTTACATGACAACCTAACAGGGCATTATTTTGTATGCATATGCTGACATACTTACATGACAACCTAACAGGGCATTATTTTGTATGCATATGCTGACATACTTACATGACAACCTAACAGGGCATTATTTTGTATGCGTATGCTGACATACTTACATGACAACCTAACAGGGCATTATTTTGTATGCGTATGCTGACATACTTACATGACAACCTAACAGGGCATTATTTTGTATGCGTATGCTGACATACATGACAACCTAACAGGGCATTATTTTGTATGCGTATGCTGACATACTTACATGACAACCTAACAGGGCATTATTTTGTATGCGAACATGCATATAAATACCTGGGAATATTTAGGAATTTGGCATATAACCAACTTTTTGTCCATCGAAAAGAAGAAAAACGGTAATCCAATAGTTCAAGATAAAATCGCTTTGGTCACAAACAAACACGGTTTATTTTGTAGTCCAAGTGTGTGTGTGTGTGTGTGTGTGTGTGTGTGTGTGTGATTTTGATTTTTTACATAGCTTTAACAATTTTTCAGTCATATCGCTACCATGTCTGCAGTGAGGCAGTTTGTAGTGTCTATCACTGGGGCATCATGCCGCAGACATGTAGCATGATGTCCCACCAAGTCACATTATCGGGACACCAGGCCGACCAGTCCTAACACTAACTTCTTAATGCTTAGCGCCAAGCAAGGCAGCTGTTAGTACCATTTTTGTAAGTCTTTGGTATGACTCAGCCGGGAATCGAACTCACGACCTCCCGTTTCCGCAGGCGGACGCTCTAACCACTAGGCCACCGGAGCGGTCTCCATATCTGTCGTTATCGTTCAAAAGTGTTCACGCAATAACCTTACAAGCAACTGCGTGTTTAAGCAAAATATAATTATATGGTAAATGCTGCCATCCTATTCCAAATCGTTACTTTTATTACCGATTTTTAAAACGCCAATTTATTTTTTGCAGTTAAAAGCAAGCAGCTATAAGATAAAATGTAATGTAGCATGTAGCTTTTTAATTGCAGAACACTGTTAAGCATTATTATTATTAAAAGCAGAAATGAACAAAATTTGCATTATAAGGCAGTTCAAATTTCGGAAGATACATTGCTGAATATCGATAAATAAAACATCCTCTGTGTTATAGCTTTAACCTATATACAACACAAGTATGATGTTAAGTATGGTGACATAATTTGAAGGAAAAACAGTTTCCTTATCCACATTTTGAGACAGTGGTTCCTTTTAAGAGTGCTCTTAAAACTCACCTTTTTCGACTGCAGGAACAAACTTTGAGACCTAATAATGTTTTGCATCTTATATGTTTTCAGCATGTTTGATGTTTTCCAATTTCATGGTTTTTGTTATTATTATTTTTCTGTAGTGTAGTCATATTATAATAAATGTTGTAAAGCGCTTAGAGCTTCTAAAGACTAGGCGCTATACGAACTCCTCATTATTATTATTATTATTATTATTATTATTATTATTATTATTATTATTTAAGCGACTGGTGATACTTAAATTGATGATGTAGAAAATGTTGTGCCAATCTGTCCGTTTTTCAGTACAAAAACAACTCCAAGTATACCCCATTCTAAAATGTACATAAACTAATTCATGTGGCATCCAGCCCACAAAAAAAAAAAACCCTTCTTATTCTGGAACGTTCTTGGACCAGTTTACCGCACGCATTGCCATTATCCTCTCCTCAACAATCAACTGGGTCGCTGTCATTTTGGAACAAGGCCAGCCGATCTTGTCCCATTTTTCAGAAATTGTTGATAGGTTATCAATACTGTCAGTGTGACCCAATACAATTTAGCAATGGCAACATCCCAAAAAAAAAATATAAATAAAGATCAGGTGATCATAAATAATGCACAATAATACTTTCGAATCCAATGTTATATATTAGTTGTGTTGTCCGGTCTACATAAACGTTAATCCCATTCAATACTTTCACACATTCACGAAGTCAAACACATTCCTATCCTAAATTAACTTTAGGGATTAAATCGCACACATTCACCAAGTTAAACACATTCCTATCCTCAAGTTACTCAATAATCTCACACATCCAATAAGTCAAACACATTCGTTTTCTCAAGTAACTTAATCTCCATCAATAATCTCACACATTCACCAAGTCAAACACATTTCTATCCCAAAGTAACTTTTATCCCCATCAATAATCTCACACATTCAACAAGTCAAAAATACATTCCTATCATATAGTAACTTTAATCGCCATCAATAATCTCACAGATTCAACAAGCCAAACGCATTCCTATCCTAAAGTTACTCAATAATCTCACACACTGAACGTCAAACACATTCCTATCATAAAGTAACTTTAATCCCCATCAATAATCTCACACATTCAGCAAGTCAAACACATTCCTACCGTCAAGTAACTTTAATCCCCATCAACAATCTCACACATTCAACAAGCCAAACGTATTCATATCACAAAGTTACTCAATAATCTCACATATTCAACAAGTCAAATACATTCCTATCCTAACGTAACTTTCATACCCATCAATAATCTCACACATTCAACAAGTGAAACTCTAATCCCCATCAATATTCTCACACATCCAACAAGTCAAACACATTCCTATCGTAAAGTAATTTTAATCTCCATCAATAATCGCACACATTCACCAAGTCAAACACATTCCTATCATAAAGTAGCTTTAATCTCCATCAATAATCTCACACATTCAACAAGTCAAACACATTCCTATCGTAAAGTAACTTTAATCCCCATCAATAATCTCACACATTCAACAAGTCAAACACATTCCTATCATAAAGTAACTTTAATCTCCATCAATAATCTCACGCATTCAACAAGTCAAACACATTCCTATCGTAAAGTAGCTTTAATCTCCATCAATAATCTCACACATTCAACAAGTCAAACACATTCCTATCATAAAGTAGCTTTAATCCCCATCAATAATCTCACACATTCAACAAGTCAAACACATTCCTATCATAAAGTAACTTTAATCTCCATCAATAATCTCACGCATTCAAAAAGTCAAACACATTCCTATCGTAAAGTAACTTTAATCCCCATCAATAATCTCACACATTCAACAAGTCAAACACATTCCTATCATAAAGTAACTTTAATCTCCATCAATAATCTCAGATGTTCACATGGTCCAATACATTACAGATTGCACTCAATTATATTCTCCCACAGCCTGCTCCTGAAATCCCTCCACATTTATGCAAAAACAACTTTTCTCCTTCCCATATTATCTGACCATGAAATTTTACCTGAAAAAAGTACCAACGATTGTCACACTGATCACTTGTACAGATCGATTTTACTTGAAAGTACACGTAGTGCCAAAGACAAGTCATTTTGAACATCGTACAGATCAATGTTACTGCAAGAGATACAAACGATGACCACTTTGATCACATGCACATATCAGTTTTACCTGTAGATGGACGGTACCAACAACTGTAACTTTGATCACTTGATAAGATCTCTTTTAAATCTAATTTGTCTGCAATGAAATAAAGCATTGCCCAATTGATGCTTCGGTCAATAGCAGTAAACTAAAGTACAGCGGATCCAATATATTTCTGGTTATTTCTCCGCGGTATTATTTAAGAAAAAGGGTAGTTCTTGTCTTGTTTTCGAAATGGCTTACTTTTCAGACTGAAGAACATGAACATGTTCATAACACCACAATCAATTCACACTGAAGTCTGCACTTGGTTTTTGTGATTCCACTGAGACCAGTGTTAAAGTATTTCAATAATGTCATATTTGTCGGTCATATTTATTCCAATCCTCGTAGTAGCCCACGACGTATGACATGAATAATTAATTGCTCTAGGATTATTTGGTTGTTCTTTTTGTTTTCGTTTTTGTGTGGGAAGGTGCTCGCAGTTCTTCTGATTACTGGCTTCTATGCACGATACTGAAGAAACAAAATGTATTTCTCTTTAATCTGATTTTTAAATAAAATTGACCTTACGCCCGTGACATGACACCCTGCTAAACTCCGAAAAACATGCGGTATCTGGCAAAGAAATTTGTTTCAGATTAAGTGAAATGTTTATTGAAAACAGTTTGTATAATTCTTTTAAATGTACAATTTTAAAGTTGTATAAATTTCATTCCAGTAGACATTATTTATATTCGTGGTTCTAGTTCAAGTAATAATCTAAGTATGTTATTTCAGTAAATAATATTTTAAAAAATCCGTTTTAAAGCAGCTCGAGAATTTTTTCATGTACATTATTATTCGCTCCAGAAGATGCTAATGTATTTAGTACATAAAATGTTAATGTATTTAGTATATAAAATGATAATGTATTTAGTATATAAGATGCTACTGTATTTAGTATGTATGATGCTAATGTATTTAGTATTTATGATGCTAATGTATTTAGTATGTAACATGCTAATGTATTTAGTATGAACGATGTTGATGTATTGAGTACATAAGATGCTAATGTATTTAGTATATAAGATGCTACTGTATTTAGTATATAAGATGCTAATGTATTTAGTATATAAGATGATAATGTATTTAGTACACAAGATGCTAATGTATTTAGTATGTACGATGCTAATACATTGAGTACATAAGATGCTAATGTATTTAGTATATAAGATGCTACTGTATTTAGTATATAAGATGCTAATGTATTTAGTAAGTATGATCCTAATGTATTTAGTATATAAGATGCCAATGTATTTAGTATATAAGATGCTAATGTATTTAGTATGTATGATGCTAATGTATTTAGTATATAAGATGCCAATGTATTTAGTATATACGATGCTAATGTATTTAGTATATAAGATGATAATGTATTTAGTACACAAGATGCTAATGTATTTAGTATGTACGATGCTAATACATTGAGTACATAAGATACTAGTGTATATAGTATATAAGATGCTACTGTATTTAGTATATAAGATGCTAATGTATTTAGTAAGTACGATGCTAATGTATTTAGTATATAAGATGCCAATGTATTTAGTATATAAGGTGATAATGTATTTAGTATATACGATGCAAATGTATTTAGTACATAAGATGCTAATGTATTTAGTATATTAGATGATAATGTATTTAGTATATAAGATGCTACTGTATTTAGTACAGAAGATGCTAATGTATTTAGTATGTACGATGTTAATGCATTGAGTACATAAGATGCTAGTGTATTTAGTATATAAGATGCTACTGTATTTAGTATATTAGATGATAATGTATTTAGTAAGTATGATGCTAATGTATTTAGTATATAAGATGCCAATGTATTTAGTATATAAGATGCTAATGTATTTAGTATATAAGATGCCAATGTATTTAGTACATAAGATGCTAATGTATTTAGTATATTAGATGATAATGTATTTAGTATATTAGATGATAATGTATTTAGTATATAAGATGCTACTGTATTTAGTACAGAAGATGCTAATGTATTTAGTATGTAAGATGCTAATGTATTTAGTATATAAGATGCTACTGTATTTAGTATATAAGATGCCAATGTATTTAGTATGTAAGATGCTAATGTATTTAGTATATTAGATGATAATGTATTTAGTTTATAAGATGCCAATGTATTTAGTATGTAAGATGCTAATGTATTTAGTATATAAGATGCTACTGTATTTAGTATATAAGATGTCAATGTATTTAGTATGTAAGATGCTAATGTATTTAGTATATACGATGCAATTGTATTTAGTACATAAGATGCTAATGTATTTAGTATATTAGATGATAATGTATTTAGTATATTAGATGATAATGTATTTAGTATATAAGATGCTACTGTATTTAGTACAGAAGATGCTAATGTATTTAGTATGTAAGATGCTAATGTATTTAGTATATAAGATGCTACTGTATTTAGTATATAAGATGCCAATGTATTTAGTATGTAAGATGCTAATGTATTTAGTATATTAGATGATAATGTATTTAGTATATAAGATGCCAATGTATTTAGTATGTAAGATGCTAATGTATTTAGTATATTAGATGATAATGTATTTAGTATATAAGATGCTAATGTATTTAGTATATAAGATGCTACTGTATTTAGTATAGAAGATGCTAATGTATTTAGTATATTAGATGCTACTGTATTTAGTATAGAAGATGCTAATGTATTTAGTACATACGATGCTCATTTATTTAGTATATAATATGCTAATGTATTTAGTATATAATCTTATACTTCTTCATTTTATCTGGTTTATGTTCCTACTACTTTGCAAGTAAATAAATCAAAACTTAATAACAAACAACAAAGAACAAATTCGTAAAATTTTTAGTTTAGAAGCATAATGTTAAACATAATAATTTTAAAATTATAATATGTTCGTCAGATGGAATTTTGATTAATGATGTATGTTAACGTAAACATGTAAAATAAATGCATGTTAAATAGACGGGATGCTACTTATCTGATACCATTGTTTATGTATTTCTTATTATTACATTTTTCTATCTCCACCCTCCTTCAGACCAATGAGAAAGTATAGTCATTCGAATGTCTGAAAGAAGTGTAAATTTTCAAACCTTAAAAGAATGCAGTCTGGGTTTGTTCATTGTCTGATATAGAAGACAAAAAATATACACCAAAGCCCGAAAGTTAGGGGGTTCTCTAGTCATTTTTTTTTATAAACGTTTAATTCTACATATAGTCTTCAATTTGAATTCTTTTTTTTTTCTTCTCTTCTTTCTTCAAGCCATCGACGGGACGAAAGAGAAAGTCTATACCCTTCTATAACTTCTTTTCAAAGGATGATTAAGTACCTTCTTCTTTTCATGTAGTTTAAGTTTGCATCGAAAGTATTTACAAGTAGTACAATAAAATGCAGATAATTTATCGTGTGAAATTGCCACTTTTTCTGTCGTAAGTGACATGCTATCAAAAATAATCGTGATCAAAGCATCCCAATCAAGAATTTCTAAGTTCTATCTCGATAACAAAAGTCATGCTCACGGCAAGTAGATAGTGAACCAATAAGTCCTGTCCACACACCAAACATCTGGCCTACATTCTCACGCACTACGGGAAAGGTGGATATCGTTGTTTACGTTCTTTAATAGAATAAGAATTAGATCAGTACAGGAAACTTTAAATTTAATTAAGCTTTTCCAAATGTTTACTTTTGGGCATATTTTGGCAAATTCCTCAAATCTAATTGTTACGCTTACAATGTTTTGAAGCAAAACAGTATTTACATGAGCCGTTGTATGGATCCAAACTAATAAAGAAAATAAGCAATGTTAGCTATTGTACACGAACAGGCAGTGTAAAATTGCTTATTTTATCAGTCCATTCAAGCTGTGTGCTCCCCTTGTCTCGATTAAATAGGAACAGCATTCAAATTTTAACAACTTAAGTTTGATTGGATGCGGTGGGTTGACGCCGCATCAAATAAAATTCACAGACCCGAAGCACAGAAATAACTGCTCGATACGCCAAGGTGTAGAGAGAGTTATAATAGAGGAACCTGGGCTAGTGAAGATGTCACACAGGTAGTCTGTGCAAAGAAGAACAACCAAAAATATTAACTATTACACGACCAAAGATAACGAATACTGCTGCCTCTGTATATATTCTTGAGCAAGTTCGAGCTTAGTGTTACGAGTAAACACAGGGTTTATGCACAATCAAACACACGTAAACTCCTTAAAGGAAAGGATACTGACATAAAAAGCACGAAATCAACAATCAAAAGTATATTATGGTATCATTCATATGTTCACAAAGAGCAATCGATAGTAACTAGAATTTAATTAGTTTTTTGGCACTTGTATTTACTTACTTGCCTATTTTATTTATTTATATAAACATATACTCTCGATTCTCCAAAAATGAACATGAAGTTTGTTTTGGTACTGTGCAAAATGTGTGGCATTGTGCGCAAATGTCGTATTTTACACAATTTGTAAAGAACTTTATTACATATGTGTGCTTGGAAAAAAATGGTGGACATTAAAAACGTTTATTTCTTTTCTCAGTACTCACATTCAAAAAGCACAGACCACTATTAAAATTTTTGTCTGTATGCTGTCACGTTTACAAACTTGAAATTTAGGCAAACTTCGTTGTATTAATGCTATGACTGGGACTTTGAAATTAAACCAATGCTAAATTTTGCTTTGTACGTTTAATATGCCTCAAAAGTATTTTACTTTTTTTAAAAAGAAATATGGAAATATACCGTTCATCAATCAACCATGCTTTATTATCAACATGAATACTGAACAGCGTGAAGATTTCCGTTAGTACATTAATACTTAGAAAATGAACGCGTCTATGTCATCGACCTAAAGGTAGGTAACATCAGAAACTCTCATCTGTGCTTTCGTTTACTCGTTGTGTAATATATAAAAGAGGGATCATCACTAGGCACCGAAATAAATAACAAGCAGTTCGTATCGATTGAATTTTTTATGTACCTCACCAAAGGAACCGCCATGCGTGAAACGACACCTCTAAACAACATTTGTGTGAACTACTATTGCACCCTCCTCTCCCTCTCCCTCTCCCTCTCTCTCTCTCTCTCGTGTTTTGTCACGAAAAACAGTTACCGTTCATAAATCGGTTTAGATGTAATGTGAACCTGAAAGCAACAAAATAATTTTTAATAAAGATCATAAAGTTCAAAAAATTTGATGCAGTATATCAGTTACAGCAAACATCATCAATGACGTGAAATACAAAATAACCGATATCTGCAATATGCAATAAAATACATGTCTCCGACTGCCGGAACCTGGTGCATTCTTACTTGCAGATAACTTAACCATTCAAAAAGAGGAATGTCCAAATAAAAACCTTCCAACATTTGTATTGGTAGATTTACACAATCGTTTGACCGAGGGTGGGGGAAGGAGGAAGTAATGCCCATTACCAGAAAGGTGGAAGAGTACGTACATTAATAGGGATACGTCGATCCGATCCCAATCCTTAGTTGGGCGCTAACAATCCTACTCCATAACCAACGTTCCCTCTAAGCAGGCATCCCTGCGCAGCTGAATTGTCAATTTTTGCTCAATCCAACGTTAAATTTTGCTCGTCTCCGTAATGCTTGCGCAGTGCAGCGAGCACTGCACGCACATATATCATTCGCTTAAAGGGAACGTTGTCCATAACCCCAATGGAACTAAACGGTAACATATGAACAGGCTGGTGTGAGGGGTAGGGCTGATGGTATGAACTCAAACCTTGTACCCAGGCAGATAATCACAACCCGGTGACCAGTCAAGCGGCAACGATTTGTCAGGAATGCATCTCTCTCTCTCTCTCTCTCTCTCTCTCTCTCTCTCTCTCTCTCTCTCTCTCTCTCTCTCTCAGAAGCAACGGAAAATATTTTTTGACGGTCAGGCGATCTCAGATTTCAGCCTCCTGTTGTAAAAAGAATATTGTATTGCCATATAAACATTTGTTGGAAAAGGTAGTTATTTTCCTTTGTTTTCTAGTCAACGTCAATCTAATACAATATAACAGAAGGATACATAAATGTAACACTGTGTAGAATATGCCTCGGTAATTTGGAATGCGGTCCCATGTAAATCGTATGCCAAAGGATTTGGCAATGTTCCCACCAACAACAGAACTTAAATAATGGGCAAAAGATTATCTGAAACATCTATCTCTCGCGACCAAAAACTCTGCATGTAGACAATAATGTGTATTGCATTAACAATGTATGCCTGAACTGTCTCGTTCCATTTGACGTCATCGTATTATCTTTCTCATTATATATATATATATATATATATATATATAAAGTTTGTGTCATGTTACAATTAAGTTCATGGAAATTACAGGATTTTTATATATAAAAAAAATTACAATTACAATGTCCAACAAGACTTCGAATAAAACCCAGAATGCATAACCCTACAATGACGGCATGAAAACTCTGTACCAAAAAGTATATTTTTCTGAAGATTTCTTTTCCAGTTTAAGGAAATAAACTCTTTTGTAATGCTTCAATTAAATGACTTAATTAATTAATATATTAATAATTAGTTAATTAATCGAGTTTTTTTACTAGTAATTCATTAAGTGTGTGAACGGAACAAAATACAAGAAATGCATTAAAATGTGATTTTCTTTCCATTAGCTGATTTTTTTATATAATTGTGCGAAATATTAGACCTTACATACAATATCAGAAACGAAGACTGCCCTTTTCTATATTCATAAAACGTGCATTGAAAGTAATTTCAAACCATATATACTTAAAACATTAAAAATAGTCTAATGCATCATTACTGAAAATGTATCATTAATGTATCATTACTGAACTTTAAAAAAAAAACAAAAGCATTACTTTTCATCAAAGTTCTCCTTTCAAGAGGAAAAGGAATTTACTGGTTGATGACATCCTCCCCCAAGAAAAGGTATCATTGTTCTGGGATACTGTACTTGCCCCATGAGAGGATGTATACATTTATAAGACCATAAAACCTACTTATCGTATGGGCACATGAAGAAAACTTTATATGACGACTGCTTATCTGGAAGCATTCGTATGTATGTATGTATGTATGTATGTATGTATGTATGTATGTATGTATGTATTTTCAATACCCTGGTCCTCGTTTTTTCCTGGAATATGTCCACCCTTGCTAGTAATTTGGGAATGTGTTTCCACACAGGTCTCAGTGGGCTTCAGAATTAAGTATTTCTCCCGTAATGATAAGCCACTAGACATCAACCAATCAATAAATCGAGTCACCAGAAAGAAAGAAAGAAAGAAAGAAAGAAAGAAAGAAAGAAATGTAATGACAACAAAACCAGAAGAAAAAAAAACACACACACATACGCTCTTTGTGAGGAACCATTTTATCTTACTTTTGGAACAGATGTGTTCTCCCTTCGAGATAGATTGTTCCACTGGAACGGAAAAGGTTTACACCAATATTGACATGTGATCGTTTTAAACGGCACTGAAAGGCTCCTTCAACAACACAACAATATTTCTTCAACTTTCTACTGATTTATTTCGACTGGAAGCGAACGACACTGATTTTGACATGCCACGTGATTGCAAATTTCCCCGATACTGTTTTTTTGGTCTCAAAATAATTGTCAGTACTAGAGAAACACCTTACGAAGGTCTTGCCGTACGTTTGATTTCAAATTGTACCATAAAGATCTTCGAATTTTGTCTTAAGGATGTGAATAATTTCCATAAAATAATACAACATATTTTTGGGAACATATAAAATAAAAAAAATGTGTATGGTACCAACTACTTAAACACTACCGTTATACTCTCTTATAAGTCGGATCAAACTGCAAACAACAAATTTCCTGATCTACCTTAGCATAATGCATATGCAGATTAGGGTCTATGTTGTTTTGTTCTACTGATTACTCCTAACAGACTACACAGACTCAGATCTGCATTATGCGACAGCAGATCGGGATCTGTGCAGTTGGACTCAAACTTATAAGCTAGTATTACAGTGGTCTTGTGCACATACGCCTGTTTGGGTCCCATATATCACTTTAAAAAGACCAAATGGTGGTGTTACAAAACGCATCAAAGGAGGACTCATTCTGCTGCCCTATATCTTGTAAGTAGTAGGTCTTAATGGCCAGCCGTACAACAGAAGTAGCGATACTGCTAAGAACACTTCTATTCATCTCTGTGTCTACACATCATATGGCCTACAACAAACTTTCTTAAAATCCTGTACTCTCCATATTTTTAAACAAAGTACCATACACCAATTAATAGGAAGTCTGTTACATATTTTCTCATCGAACAAGCGATAATCGGAATGAACTGTACAGCGTGAACATTAACGTACGTTAGTTAGAGACATTCCTAGCAATCAAAATGAATTGGGTTTTTTGTCCCGTTTCCTTCTCTTTCAATCGAACTGTGCTCATTTTAGGTCCTACTGCACTACCAATTAGAGACAACAACGACATCATTGGCTTCAATCTCCATACTTCTATTATTAAGTTGGTGACCTGAACAATGAATGAATGAAGCAGACGAGCAATACCTACGGTTTTAGTTGAAAAGATCTAGAGTACCCCAATTATTGTCGTCCAATCAATTGAATCACATGTTGAAAAACTGTTTTGTTTGGAATGTTGATCGTATTTCCAAACTAACAAATTTTCAATGGACAAAACAATTTTGTCTCGTCTACGTTAGGATAACGGAGACTAACATAATCCTTGATATGCAATGTCGAGGCTGGAATTTTTCAGCAACAATGTGTCTTGAAGCATTGTTCTTGTCCATATCCTTGAAAGTTTGTTTGTTTGATTTGGATTTTTGACGTAGCTTTAACAACTTCTTAGTCATGTCGCTACGATGTCTGCAGTGAGGCAGTTTATAGTGATGTCTAGCACTGGGGGTCATATCATCCTGACACCAGGGCCGACCAGCCCCAAGACTAACAAGCGAGGCCGCTGTTAGAACCATTTTTTTTTTGTAAATCTTTGGTATGACTCAGCCGGGGATCGAACCCACGACCTACAGATTCCACGGCGGACGCTCTAACCACTAGGTCGCCGGGGTGGTTGCCATATTCTTGAAAGAAGAAAACAAATGACGGTCGATGTCAAAATGGCGCGTTGTAAATACTTATCTAACTTTCAAACAATACGATCATCCAATGAAATTGGCCTCACATTCAAAGTATGGAGGTCCCTGAAGGCTGAGAATGCCTAAGGAGCTCGCCTTTACAGATCACTGGCATCTAATACCTTTCGGCGTGGGTTCGAGTCTCAGGGTCGGCCAACGTGTGAATGTGAAAAAACACTTGCAGTGATTTCCAGTGTGCATACTCTCGGTACACTTAATTTGAGTGGCTGCTCGTTTCGTACCTAAGTACGTTGCAATTACTGTTTATCTCGATTATTGTGAAAGAATGCACATGTGATGACGGAAATGATAGGTCTTGCCACTCTATGTGCACAATGATCCTAGTAGAAGATCAAATAGTGATATCCACCAGTGATGTCATGAAAAATGGAGATCCCAGCCAGTGTTCTACTGGAAAAACCGATCCGATGTATCAAGGAATGTGAGAAATGAAGACCTCACATGCAATACAAATTGTTCCCATGTGCCCAATGTATTTCATAACGATAAAGATGTCATGTCACATATTATGTCAAGAAGATACTGGGACTGGGTTAAAAGGATTAATCAGAAGTGGGGGGGGGGGTTTACTAATCACAAACAACTGTCATTATATAGCATAAACTACTAAACGGATATCAACAGAATGGTCGCGCCAATCTTATTTATGCAAACGCTCTTATTCCGGAACTTGTCTAAATTTATGGTTGTATTAATTTCATAACTTCTTTTAATTTTGTTAAGTATATTTGACAATGAAGTGCTGATTAGTAACACAATTTTGACCAACATGTAAAAACGTGAGTAAGGGGCCCCGAGTGGTCTAAAGCGCTCTCCGTTACGGATCACTGCCATCTCACCTCTGTCTGCGTGAGTTTCAGTCTTAGATTCGGCTAATGTAGTTATGTGAGAAAGCTTGTCAGTAATTTCTCATGGGTCAGTGCTTCTTTCTGGGGTTTTTTCCCAGATTCTTCCTCCACCAATAATACTGGCCGCCATGTATAGCCTATCGTGTGCTGAAAGTGGCGTTAAACCCTACAATAACAACAACAAAAAACGTGAGTAAACAAAAGTAAATGACGTAAGAAGAATATCTGCATGAATTAAAGTAAGTCCGATCCTCCCCACCCCATCCCTTTTATACTAGTTTCACTGCTGAGTCTTGAAACAATTTTTGGTATTCTTGAGAACTCCAATATACCAAATTTTGGTAACATAAATATTTTTCTATTGGTGAAAACATGTTCACAAGACAGGTACCAACCCTGATCTTTGTCTCTGACCCTGAACCTGATTAACGGACATAGTATGTTGTAAGAATATACCCACATCCTCAGTTTAGTTAAATCGACATATACATGCTAAAACAGAGAAATGAGCTACTAACTGTCAGTAGTTTTCATGTACTTCCATAAAACTGGGTTTGATACAAAATGTATTCATGCTTGGTCGTGGACATATCTTCCACCATACGCACGCAACCAATGCTATTTTACAAAAAGTGTTTTATTGAAAACCCATGTTACTGCCACATTTCTTCAAGGGGAGTAGGGACAACAATATTTATAAAACGACCACTATGGAGTAATACCACCATCAAGGGGAGTAGGGACAACAATATTTATAAAATGACCACTATGGAGTAACACCACCATCAGCATAATGCTACCATATATATGATAATACGCTATACTGATACTACCATCCGTTCAGAAAATGTCATTCAAACGAGATTTTCAATACGGTCACTAAGGCAGTCATTCTTTAAATCAAGGACAGCCTTGTACATTGTAAGAAGTCTTTTATTTAAAAAAAAAAGGAAAATGTTTATTCGACTAAAGTTACCTTCTAAGTAACATAACGGCATTTTCATTTTTTTTATTCGGACCAACTACCGATTTCAATAAGTAATTTAGTTAAAGCATGACTTTTAAAGATGGCCACAATTAGAGCACTCTTGTAGATCTATCTGTACTCGCCTTGAAAAAATTAAATATTATCAGAACCGTTTGATTGCATAACCCGTTTTGATACATTTGCCCCTTCTGGAGGAGTAGCAATGAAACAAATAATGTTAACCTCTGTTGCGACCGTTTCGATGTGGTCAGAAAGCCACCACATTCTAACAAGACCAACATCCTCTAAATTCTAATGCTGTTGTTGTTGTTGTTGTTGTTGTTGTAGGGTTTAACGTAATTTTTCATCACAAGATAGGTTATACATGGCGGCCAGTATAACTGGTGGAGGAAGAACCCGGGGGAAAAAAACTGAAAGAACCACCGACCTACGAGAAGCTACTGGCAAGCTTTCATACGTATCCACGTTAACGGAGCCTGAGATTCGAACTCACGCAGACAGAGGTGAGATGGTGAGATGGCGTGATCCAGAACGGTAAGCGTTTTAGACCACTCGCCCCCCCCCCCCCCTTCCAGCATCTAATAAAAAGAGTTTTAGTAAAATCATCAAGTAGATAGGACCAGCCGTTTTTCATGAAAAAGAGCATCAATTACACAGATCTTCGTCAATTTCAATTAGTTTTCTATCGTGTCATGTCGTGTAGTGAAAACCTAATGTCGATATGACCATAAAGTTTAAAGTTAGGTACTGATCAGATCTTTATAGGTCAAAGAATACCCAATGGCGATATCAGTCTATTCAGCATGAGGAGGGAGAACATAATTTTCTAGATGATGTCAGATCTGTGCCATTTTAATTTAGGGGCAAGGACGTAGTATACGTCTTGCAGCGAATATCACGTGTTGATATGACCATCTGTTCACGAGGAGTAGTGATATTTTTTTTTTCATTTAGGACTGTATAATCATAAGTCTTGTAGTGACAACCCTACACGGATACAACCGTCAGTCCAGAAAGAGCTAGAATAACAAGATTTTTAAGACGACCGATAGATATGGCTGTTACCCTGTATGACTTTGGGACACCATTTTAATTTAGGACCAAGATAAAACTCTTTGCCAAGTTTTATAACTTTCGTCAGAAAAGAGTTCAGGACGAATAGCGATACGAAAAAGGTGATAATGGAAACGACAGATGCAGGACCATTAAAGGTCCTTCGGGCCATCAAACTTTATAGAGTCAACAAATCCTCACAGCCGTGATAATATGCAGTACATTGAGAGAGAGAGAGAGAGAGAGAGAGAGAGAGAGAGAGAGAGAGAGCGTCAGCAAGTTTTACGTTAGATCTTATAATCGCCATAATACTGCATTTATTCTACTGCATTAATTAGAGAATATATGGAGTACATACTGTAAATTTGCAAGACAATAAGAGCATTCTAGCACTTGCTAAAGCTATAAATAGCTTTTATGTATAAAAACAACATTCACCAGTATAAAGGGTCTATTAGTTTTCACGCTTGCTTATGCTCTAGAAAACTTCCTTAAGAATAAATAATAATATACGCTTTCGAAAGGTCACGGTCACCTTACACACACTACCTTTACAGCTATGGCACACAACAGGCTGTATATTTAAATTCTAGCATATACAGAGATATGGTCTCGTTCGCTATGAAAACAAGCATGACAAATGGCAATGGAATACGCATCAAAAATGTGCAGACGGAGTATAACAACTTGGATTTGGGTTTCTCTGTACGCTCTCGAACAACAAAAAACAGACACGTACATAACAGCCAAAACTAAGCGAAGTACCGATGCACTGGATTTCAAGGTCTTACTCAAGCGCACATGTAACTGCTGTGAAATAATAACTATTCTGTCATGCTAAAGTCTGTTTATTACAATCATAACCTTGACCAGTATGAAAGAAATCATCATCTGACTGAAGTGTCCGACTATTGGCCAGGATCCACCAATGGTCTTGTAACAAACAAGGCTGAGCTGTCATCTCAGATGTTTCAATGTCAAAACGCTATTTTTTGTCAAATACTGTTTATATATAAATCAGTATGCTTAATAAGCAAATAAGAAAATCTGCAATGTTAATTCCACGTGATTTTATAAAATTTACAAACTTACCGCATACACTTAGGAATGAGAACAATGCGAAATGAAAAAGTGAAACGAACGGCGCATGTTTGCGAATAGAGCAACTGGTTGACTACTCGGACACAACACTAATAAACACATTGTGTAAAGAACAATATATACAAATGATCCAACATCTATAGCAAATTAAGTAAAATAAAATAAAATTTAATAAAAACATTACAAGCAATCTATAAATGAAACCAAATCAGATTGTGATCATAATAATAGAAGAAGATGCTGTTCCAACATTACTTTTATTTCAGCCTTTACAAATATATTTGGTTATGTCGAGTCAGTTTGTCCACGCCTGGTTGTGGATTGCGCAAAGATCAAGTACAAAGAGCTCACAATGTCTGTATTCTTTTTTTAAACAACTGACTGGAGGTTAATGACATTTTTAACCTTGACTAAGACCGAAGGACATGCAATTTGTTTACGTTTTCCGGGCAACCTGTTGCCAGACTCGTAAACTACTCTAATGAGGTACAGGACGATCGATAACAACACAGCTTGTGTAGGTCTGTTTTCTAGCAATTATCCTGTACCAGTCGGACATTCAATACATAAATACGTGGGATTTCCTGATGTGCTGTATTAACCGCGTATAAATTGCCGTCCGACTAATGCGAGTAGCTCTTATACAGAGCTGGTATATGCACACAAATTATATGGAAACATAACTCCGTCTACACCGTCAGCATTAGAGTTGGTTTACATATATAAGCATATACGGTTAGTGTTTTGACAAAGTTATTGGCTCCCAGCCCTGTGCTTATCTCCATTTTTGTTCATCCACCCACGCCCAATAAAGCCATGATACATTTTTAAAATTCATCAACAGGCCCAAATAGCTGTATGATAATTGTTAGAAAATGCAATAAACATTTTCTGACGAGTACGGATCAGCAAATGTACCATGGTATGACGTCAATCAAACAAATATGATTTATTGGGTCAGTATTTCGAATACAACTGTTGGGGACATCTTACGTTTTATGTATGAAATATTAAAAAGTCAATTTTTAAGAATTTCTTCAGTTAATTCTAATTACAGCCACACGGAAGTTATGTTTATACTAATTTCTCTTTTGAAAAATTAAACATTAAATTTTGGTTTGCACCCATTGAAAAAGCAATCAGCCTCTTCTAAAATAACAATGCTAGGACCGGACATGTCGGCCATCAGTGTACGACTGAAGTATCCGTCGTCATAGTGTAAGAATGAAGTATCCGTCGTCATATTGTGTGACTGAAGTATCCAACGTCATAATGTGAGAATGAAGTATCCGTCGTCATAGTGTAAGAATGAAGTATCCGTCGTTATAGTGTAAGAATGAAGTATCCGTCGTTATAGTGTAAGAATGAAGTGTGCGTCATCATAGTCTAAGAATGAAATTTACGTAATCATAGTATAAGACTGAAATGTCCGTAATCATAGTGTACATCCGAAATGTCCGTCATCAGTGTAAGACCGATATATCCGTCATCAAAGTGCAAGACTCGAATGTCCGTCTTCATAGCGTAAGACAGAAATATCCGTCATCACAGCGTACGACTTAAGTGTCCGCCACCATAGTATAAGAATGAAGTATCCGTCATCACAGCGTAAGACCGAAATATCCGTCACCATAGTACAAGACCGAAATATGTCAAAAAAGTGTAAGACTGAAGTGTCCGACATCATAATGTAAGACCGAAATACCCGTCATAATAACCTCGGTTCCGGCTTCGTTACACTGGTATGTATTTATTCAACATTTTTTTTCTTCTATTAAGAGAATGGTAGGATGGGTGAATAGATGAGAACTAGGAACAAATAATGGGCAAGGAGCAACCTGAAAGTAAACTAAGTACTTAAAAATGGTCCTTCCATCTTGACTTTAGACTTCTCTAAGGATACCACATGTCTTAGAGCGACCGCCTCATGTATTTGATACTTTTGTCTATTTTTTCTGTATGTTTTGGTACAATAGAACATGTTTTTTGTTACCTCGTTTTACCGATATATACAATTACATAAGTAGTGTCTTGCCATATAATTAAGAAAGTTAATTGGCACTCCCAAATGTTAGTACTGTATTCGGTATTTACCCATAAGGAAATGAAAGTGTCGGTATTCTAAAATTATTTAAGATGTTCGTGTGTATACCAATTGACCTTTCTGTAATTATCCTTCTTTGCTATGCAATATTACCCGAAGGATTCACTAACATCCTGTTATAAACGTCATAGCTAAATCAGAAACTAGAATGACCTATATAGTACATGCCATGGTTATTGGTGGATATTTTTGTAGTTAATGACGTTTTATTATTTATTTAAAGAAGGAAATTCGTTTATTGAACAAGATACGCAAAAAATTCTTTCAAAATTTTCTGAAACTCGTGTTAAAAAAAGTTCATAAATAGTTCTGTGAGAAAACTGCAATTAACGTAATTAGGCTATATCACACACACACACACACACACACACACACACCTATTCATACAATTTAACCTATTTTAAAAATGTAATCGTACTCTTGTTTCCTACAAGTGGCTTTTAAGAGCGGCTGCAACTGACGCTCAATGTCAAAATTTTCTCAAATCTGCAATGTGATTCTGTTTGAACCACGTCCAGTTTACCACATTTCGGCCACAACATATTTTCTACGTGCCTCCTTTATTTTCAAGTGATAAGGAAATTAAACTCTAATCAAGTTTCACATCCTGAACATAAAGATTTAAAATATCAGGAAGTATTGTTACCGTTCTCGAGTGACTTTGTGTGGGGCAGGGGGTAGGAAAGGAAGAGAATGGATCAAATTCTTTCTTTTTTCATTCCCAGGACGGCCTGCGTACTATTTAACATTAGGCTGGGATTCCTTTTCTTTGTGTAATTGTCCATTTGTTCAACAATCAAGTTTTCTATTTATCAAAATATGTTTTAGAACATATTTAACGTAATGTGAGCTATTATAAACAATACTGTTTATACCAATAACTGTCCAAAAACAATGTCCAGTGTTATTGCTGGGTGTTGAAGCCATCTGTTACATTCTTAAGTCAAAACAGGATTTTCAAATCGCTGCCGTTTCCGCAACAATACATGTAAGAATGGCACCAATATGGGTCGGACGAAACGTGACCTAAAGTCTTTTGGTGGTAATACCATGTCAATACGACTATCCACTTTCGAGCAGAAACCAATAAAAAGATTGTCAAAATGGCCACCTCGGCAGCCATATTTGGTGTAATATTGGCACAATTTTTGTTCAGGACCAATTAAATAAATTTCCATCCATTTAAAAGGAGTAGACATTGCAACATTTCTTAAGATGGCCACTTGGTGGCCATAATGTATGTTACATCGACCCGTATTCATTTGTGTCCATATGGATATCAAAAAAATTCATGTGATCAGAACCGGATGTTAAATATGAAATTCCGTTCGAAAGGAGTAATAATAAATGGTTGTATGATTACAACAGGGGCTCTGGGTGACTGAGTCGCATAGAGCGCTCACCGTTACCGATAACTGTCAGCTCAAATCTGTAAACATCTTGCCAATACTACTTTAAATTTTGGGGAAGAAACTATGGCATGGTGGCTTCCATGGCAGCCGTATTGAATGTCAGATCGGCACCAACTATCAGAATCAACTAACTTCATAGTCTGTTCATGATTACCCAACAAATAAGTTTGCATTTTGCATTTAACACCATCTTTACATGGCAGCCAGTATCTTTCATAACCTCGGTACGCTCAAGAAATTGTTCTTGTGAATCTGATTGGTAATTTACGTCAAACTTATTTTTTAGTCACTAGCGCCTAAACACACCTCAGCTTGCGTAATATTATAAGCTTTCTCATGACCAGTCCAATAAAAAAAAAAATCATCGGAATTTCCTTTAGGTCAAAAAAAGAAACCCCAGATGCAATTCGCCGCCACTGAGAACTATAGTCAAAACTACTTCTATTCACATAGCACAATATGGCGACGAAATGAGACAGTAGTCATTGTACTTAATATTGTTGGTCTTTTCAGTCGCAATATCGATCAGAACATCGCTTGGCCATTTCTGTCAGTTATTGTGTTTGGTGATTCGCCTGTGAAAAAGTGGACACTTCATGTTCCGACAAGCCGTTACGGATCACTGCCATCTCACCTCTGTCTGCGTGGGTGCGAGTCTCGGATTCTGCTAATGTGGTTATGTAAGAAAGCTTGCCAGTAGCTTCTAGTGGGTCAGTGGTTCTTTCTGGGATTTTCCCGGGTTCTTCCTCCACCATTTATACTGGCCGCCATGTATAGCCAATATTGTACTGCAAATGGCCTTAAACCCTACAACAACAACATTATGTTCTGACAACACAATGTAAGGAACGGCATCAAAATGTAAGGATGCTCCGACTGTGACTTGGTCTACTTTCGCTGACATGTTCAATGTGAGAGAAAAAAACATCAAACTTGGGTATAGTTCTACTATTACGTCTGAAGTTATTTCGTGACGGAAATGGCCGAACGACGTTTCGATCAATAACCAATCAAGCTCATGTGTACTGATCGACACCAATTACGTGTATATCTCGTAATCTCTATTACTGGTTGTGCAAGTCACATTTCCATGATATGGGATAAACATCCTGGCAAAGATAAATCTTATATTGGAAATAAACCCGGTGACCCCATAACATTATTTATATACCGAAATTCTTTGATAACGAGTGTTAAAAATAAACATATGTGTGTTGTTGTTGTTACAGGGTTGAACGCAATTTTTCAGCACACGATAGACTAAACATGGCGGTCATCATAAATGGTGGAGTAAGAACCCGGGAAAACTCCCAAAATGAACCACCGACCCACGAGAAACTACTGGTAAGCTTTCTCGCGTACCCAAATTAGTCGAGCCCGAGACTCGAACCCACGCAGACAGAAGTGAGATGGCAGTTATCCGTAACGGTGAGCGCTGTAGACCACTCGATATGAACAAATGTTGTTTGATGCTAATAAATGCAAGAAAACCAACGACTTTTGACTGTGTACAATTTATTTAAGATGTAGATGTATGGTTTGAAGCTAATAACGTGTGCAAAACAATGATTATAAATGGTCTAGAAAATGTGTGTGTGTATGTGTGTTTTCGACTTATAATTTAGCTTTGAAAACTTTTCACTCTTATCGCTACTACATATGCAGCGTGGTAGTGATGTTTAGCACTGGGGCATCATGCTACAGACATTTATCATCATGCCCCAGCCAGTCACATTATACTGGCACCCGCGACCTCCCGCATCCGAGACGGACGCTCTAATCACTAGGTCATCGGATCGTTCTAGAAATTTGTATGTACAATTACACTTTAAAGATACTCTTTACGAATGAACTAAAAATACAGCAACGTAATGTTGTTGTTGTAGGGTTTAAAGCCATTTTTCAGCACACGATAGGCTATACATGGCGGCCAGTTTTATTGGTGGAGGAAGAACCCGGGAAAACCCATGGAAAGAACCACCGACCCACGAGAAGCTACTGGCAAGCTTTCTCACATAACTACATTAGCCGAATCTTAAGACTCGAACCCACGCAGACAGGTGAGATGGCAGTGATCCGTAACGGAGAGCGCTTGATCACTCGGCCTCTCGGGGCCCCGTAACGTAATGTAATGATGTTTCCATTTGTGTCTCAACTGCTGTCGGTGGTTTTTGATACAATCTGATTTTTAATTTTCCTTCGTTAATGAAAGCAATTTTTTTTTAAATTATGCTATATATTAAAAGATGTTTACAATTTGTATAATGCTTAATAAGGGACGATGTGGCATAACAAACTCGGAAAACCGTATGAATTATTGGAATTCACATATTCTTATTAGCCTAATGACTTATATAGTAAGTAGAATGGCAGAGAACATTTTGGTAATTTGCCTCGAGACTGATGAGTATCACGGACTATACACAGGTTTTAATGATAATATTTACAATTTCCTAGCCGTCATAAAAAGGCGTTATCATTTAGCGCGTTTATCATCCTCGCAATAGCAAAATGACATGTAATAAAAAGACCATTTAGCAAAATGACAGGTAATAAAAAGACCATTTAGAATGTGACGCAAATGATCAACATATTGTAGGATATGCAATGTCATAAATACTAATCACAAATGTCGTTTTAAGGGACAGACAATTTAATTTCATTGGGAGAGGGGTGAGAGTGAGAGCAGGGGATGTTCTTCTTGTGCTTTTAACTTTTTTCAGCAAACGATATGCTATAGATGTTGGCCAGTGCAAATGGCGAAAGAAGAACACTGAAGAACCCCGCTAACAACCACCAACACAAAGGAAGGTGTCCCAAATACTAACATTGTGCGAAACCGAGATTCAAACCCGCGCAGAAAGAGATGAGATGGCAGTGGTCGGTAACGGTTAACTCTTAAGACTACTCGATGCCCCTCGGGAAGGTGGAGGATGAATACATGAGATGATAATTTCTTTAGAAATAGAACATATTTCTGCTTTTAAACGTCAATTTCTGTCCAACTAGTATCTTTTACTACACCAACAAGCAAGAATGTTTTCAAGCTTTGATAGGCCACAAACTTTCGTCAGAAGAATACTAGCCACACACCCACCCAACCCCACCACGCTCCTCTTTCACGCAATAAAACGGAATGGTCCGTGAATACATTATTTTTTTATGGTGGTGTTCCATTTTACCGTTAGTACTGCATCTACCAGTAATATAAAGCACACGAGGAAAACGACTAAAAAAAAAATGTACACACCACTCCGCCCAAACTAAAATGGGACTTCATTTATCTGTACATTGTACACGGCACGCTGGTTGGATCTATTTCTTGAGGGAAAAGTCAGCATGTTTTGTGATTGAACACTGAATTTGAGTGAGCAATACTTCCAATATCCATTTTTACTGGGTCTTTTATCGACTCAAACCTTTATTTTGCTTTCTTTAAAACTTTTTTAAATTAGGGAGTTTTGTTGCTTTGTTGTTGTTGTTGGGGAGGACCTAGGGAAGAGAGACAGAAGGATGGAGCATTAATATTTATAATCGAATATGAACCTCTGTCTGCGTGGGTTAAAGTCTCGGGGTCGGTCAATGTGGGTATGTGAGAAAGATTGCTAATAGCTTATCGTGGGTCGGTGGTTCTTTCCGGGGGATTTTCAAAGTTCCTCCACTATTTATACTGGTCGACATGTATAGCCAATTTGTGCTGACAAATGGCATTAAAACCTACAACAACATTCAAATGAGTGAATGAATATATTAAAAAAGTAGAACATGCCTTCAGTTTATTTTCTTTCTAAAAATTGCCTTTTCTTCTTTAGTACTTAGCTGAAGATACTTGGGAAGAGGTGTTTCAAAACTAAATGGGTTACCCCTCTTGAAATAAACACTTATTATCATTTACTTCATTATTAAATTGTATGCGACACTAATCCAGCAAAACAAGGAAGCTGTACAACAGGCACCTAACTAACCTTATCCAGGACCGGGTTAGGTCAAGTAGGGTATATTCCAAAATTTCTAAAGGGCCCGGACTTTCCTGGAAAGGACATTAAAGCCACAGTCTCTGTTTCTAATTATTTCGATGTGTGCACAATACCCAAGAAACGTGCGCATGACTAAAACGATGGTCAAAGCACGATTTCACGCGAGTAGTGATTTCACGTTTGTGTGTTTACGTTTAATTTTATTTTATTAGTGAGAGGGGTAGCGCGGGGCGTGGGATTGGTGGCCGCAATTCTCGCAATCCTCACCACCACCACCACCTGGCCGTGTGATCCCTAATTTTTTAATAAAACTAGTGAAGTAAAATAACGACAATGAATAGTGCAGAAAACCTACACAAGTATCAACAGGTGAAATGGAGTGGATCACGAACTAGTACAGTAAACAAACACAGGAGGTCCCGGTTACTGAGCAAATTTAAAGTATTCTACCTGTACAGCCTAAACATGTCCAGGTATAAATTCTCTTTAATGAACCCATACCTGTAATTGCCTGTCTCATAGTAGATTTGTGAAGTATGTGTAAACTATTTTACCTGGCAGAAATTTAGGAATGTTCTAATGGCAGAAATTTAGGAGTGTTCTAAATGTTAGCCGTGTGCGTGTTGCGAATGTGTCTGGGAGGTGAATGAAAGGCTTTAAAATAATATAATCTGTCACGATATAGTCACTTTAATGATTCAGAATTTAGCAGCCAATATTTTGTACAACGAATGTTCATTCATTCTTGCGTACTATGTCCTGTTACTGTCGTATATGATGCATGAATCAAAATATGAAAAAGACACCTATTCAAATCAGTCCATGTAGTTATACCTCTCTTTAATTTATGGCGTTAAACCCTACAGCAACAACAACTCTTTAATGTTGTTCAAAGGAGCTAAACATTCGACTTCCTTATGCGATGTTACCTTATTATAAGGTATTTTATATATAATATTAATATTGTGTAACTATATATGATGATAGAGCTAATAAAATGAATCACACTAGACATATTATACTAATGACCTATGTATACAGCACTCACAAAAAGGTGCTTCAGTATTTCAATATTATGCTCTCTCTCTCTCTCTCTCTCTCTCTCTCTCTCTCTCTCTCTATATATATATATATATATATATATATATATATATATCCCCTTGTGTGTATTAGATGAAAAGATTATATGATTTACTCGTTTGTAATCATTACTAGCAAAGATAGAATCAAGCGGACGAGAGACATCATAAATAACAAATATCTAGATCTTTTAGAAAAAATAATCAATGATAAACTGACAAAATTCTGAGATCATACAAACAGACATACAATGTTCAGTTTACAAGCATGAACATAAAAAAAAATCAGAAATGCTGCCCACACGTCCTTTAAATGTTCTTCCTGTGAATTACAAGTGTACACATTTAGTAGTACAAAAAACAATTGCGTTCTACCGTAACTATTTGCGTTTAAATGCGTATTATTTGCGTTTGCATGGCTACAAAATATTTCTTGCTCATTCATTTTGATCTGACATACTTTAAGCTATAAGGGTTTCATCTTGAATATCAATCAACCAAAACGATATACTATATTCTACATTGCCTAGTTATTTATCATGACGGTTTTTTCTGACTCTAAAATCCTCGATTTAAATAACAGTAGTTTTCCGTCGCATGTGGAAAGTTTCCTCAAACAAAATTTCCACTGCCTGACCAACGATTGCGACCCGCCCCACTTTGACTGTGGTCAATGTTCACAGTAAATTATCTAACACCAAATGACCTAGACTTGGATCCATCAACTATGAGGAATGATGACCAACCCCACTGGAGTTCAATCAACTTGATTTATCGCATCCTTTGATAAGGACAATGAAAGCCTTCATACTGTTCAACAGGTGTGTTTTGCACCTATTTCAACTCAATACATGGTAAGGATTCCGTTTTACTTAAGAATCGACATTATTAGGTTTATTTGTGCAGTGTAGTTTATGACATTATCGATGGCGAATTTTTAAATGCCATGCCATTACGGTGGGAGGTGCATACCGTTGTGAATAGATCCGTCCATCTGTCACACTTTGGTTAAGCCTTGGTCAGTTCACAAGCATGTAATGTACATTGATTGCACTTTGAATATATACTAAAATTGTAGCATTAACTTGGTTTCTTTTTCTTACGATTACAACTGTCACTTTATCACCAAGTTATTTTTCTGTAATTATTCCTTATATCCTTGTTCAAAACACACATCACAAATATATCTTTATTTTTTAAAAATTCTTTTTGCATGTAGTGTTTCAAAAGTCTCCTCAATCTCCTTTCAATCAGAAACATACCAATGATCGCCTTTATCTCGCATTTTGCAATTTAGACTGACATCTTCTACATCTCAGAAAAAAAGACCGCTCCAAAGGCCAAGCAGTTGACGCGTCCTCCGCGGAAGCGGGAAGTCGTGGGTTCGATCCCCGGCCAAGTCGTACCAAAGACTTACAAAAATGGTACTAACAGCTGTCTCGCTTGACGCTCAGCATTAAGAGGTGAGTGTTGGACTGGTCGGCCTGGTGTCAGGATAATGTGACTGGGTGGGACATCATGCTACATGTCTGCGGTATGATGACCCCCCCCTCCCCCGTGCTAGACATCACTATAAACTGCTTAACTGCAGACATCGATGTGACAGAAAAATTGTTAAAGCTACGTTAAAAGTCTTGATCACACACACACACACACACATCTTTAAAAAAAAAAAACGTTTCAACACAATTTTCAAAAAATGGTTATTTTTTCCACACCCAACTACTATAATTACTAATCCATAAAAGAAATCAGGAAATTAAAATAGCATTTTTTTTTTTAAGGAAGAAGGAAAATGTATGGTTAATAAAGAAATACTGCTGGAAACCCCAAACAGTCAGGAGGAAAATAATGCAGCAATCCACAAGTAAAACATCCAGTACATTTTATCATTTTCACAACAATTGACAGATAATTCAGGAAATGTAACTGTAACACATTATAATAAGACGCAAAAAGATGATAGGGGTGTATACATACACAAGAAGGTGTCTGAGTCAAGATCAAGTAGTGACTACAGTCATGAAAAGTCACTCACTGAATCATTCATTTGTAAATAACACGAATCAAGTGTTTCTCTTTCTGTTCCACCATAACAATACTCAACAACACGAAATGATGACTAATCCCGACCACATCCACCGCAGATTTCAAACTCTACGATGCTATAAACACCTAACGTATATAAAAAACGACAACCTTAGGGTCTCGGATGCATTTCATCCTGATATTTCCATCAGACTGGCCTTGTGGTGTTTGAAAGAGTGCAGATTATATAAAAGAAATTTCTTATTATTGGGGATTTTAGCTTAGTTTCTCTTTTAATTTTTTTGTTTGATATGCCTTGAGGGCGGGGAATCTCTAAACCTAGTACATAGCACTGTACGGTGCTGATATGTTATTAAACGCTAGATATGTGCAGAGAATGAGATTTGTTACATATGGGAAGTAGCCTATGACAATTTCATACATGCCGTAAATAAGATTGTAAGATTTAACTCCCTTGTTTATGACCGCTGGTGCAAACAACGAAATTCAGTTTTCCTTTATGGACATAAAACAGCAGAGACGTACTTGGGGGGGGGGGGATATGCTGTAAATATGCTATAACCTATATTTGAAAATTAACAAGGCCATCAAGTTTTGCCCCCACTTCCCCCCCCCCACACACACACACACAAACAAGTTTTGACAATCCACCTGAAAAATTGACATAAATGGTGTTGGAATAATTACTACTCAAATAATTAACAATAATAACCAGGATCTGAAACCAAATGAAAAATTTGTCTCTTCTTTCATGATTTTAATTGGACCATTGGAATAGTTTGGAAATTTTGGTCCATATATGGTCCCGTGTCCAAAGTTTACATATTGGCCCCTAATTCATCTATAATCTAACACTATAATTAGTAGGTCCCTATTCTTTGCACATGATTGCAATATGGTAGTCATGCCCCTGAACTGGATACAGATTTTGAAGGTCTGTGTTAAGACTGGACCAACATTAAATTCTGTTAAACATGACCATGCAAATCCCAAAACCCAGTTTAGCAAGAAGTCATTACCAACACACTTTACTTTTAATGGTTGTTAACTTAAATAATCATTTTGAGTGTGCATACAAAGCTACATGACCAAGCATGCAACAGCATCCAGGAAACTAATTTTAAAAAAGGTGAAGTATTTAATATACTTTGACATAGCAATTATGATTGTTATTTATATAATCAACAATAATATATATATATATATATATGTGTGTGTGTGTGTGTGTGTGTGTGTCATGAAATTGTACTTAATGTATATGCATTACACCTGAAGTAAAATGTGCACAGGATTTGTTTTCCATGTACAGCATTACCCAGCAGTGGTTTATTTGCATCTTACATTATTTCAAGACAAAATTCAGTTCACTACAAGTTGAACAAGCTAAGTGCTTTCAATAGAAAATCAATAAATTTAAGCTCTCTGGCAGGGTACTTATAAACTTGAGTTAGTAACATCTCAATGCAAAAGGTTTTGTAAGGAAGCTGTCCACTTTATAGGAGTAGTCTTCAGCTATAGAGGTATGTGAAATATAAAATTCTGTTCTCTTTCAATTGTACATATTTGATAGAATTTGTTGCAGTATTTATTCCAAATTGTACAGTCTGACCTATGTGAGATAATGCCATGTTCTTCTATATACTGTAATCTGTTTTCCAGTTAGTCATCTTAAAATTGAATAGACAAACTGAATTCATGTTGTATGTATTAAATGATGAGAAAATATTCAAATTATTTTTATTCTGTACAATATTTTAAATGTCAGATCCAGGTTCATACATGAATATAGAATACATACAATATTCAATGGGGTTTTGTATAACACGAATACTGCTGCAGTGATGAAATTAGCTTTGAAGAAGATCTAGGTTGTCTATGGTAAGGGATCAATGGGTCTGCAGCAAACAAGGGAGCTCTTGCAGGAGCTTTCGACAGACTGGGAGTGGAAGGCACTGTGTGGTGGCTCCCTGATCATTCAACACAGAAATGGCACTGAGGGTACTTTGTGATTGTCAACAAGATGCCAAAAGTTATATGTTCTACACTTGTGAACTAATCACTAATGTGAACTAATCACTGTCACTATATGAGTGAAAATCCAAATGTATTTAATATCACTTTTTTTTAAATGAAAATCTGTGTACATCATATTTGTACATCAAATATTTTTTGTACACATTCTGTACACTATACACCCTTGGTAATCAATCCTCACGTTGAGTAAATCTGATTCCCTAATGTGTCAGATTAATCACTGTTTACATTATTTCAAAACACAATTCAGTTCACTATCAGCTGAACAAGAGGAAAATCTATTACAGTGTGTCGAAATTTAACCTCTCAGCTTTCATAAAAATGTTGACTAAACAATCCTCTCATTGGTTATGACAATCAAAAATATGTAGCAGTAATTTCTGCACTTAAGCGACACTGGGGTAGTAAACTAGGCTTATCGGCATATCTGCATCAAAGGGGTTCAGGAGCTACTTACACAAAATGCTTAAAGTCGCTAAAGTGTTAATAAACCATTATCCTTTACAACCTAAAACACCTGTAATTTTCAGTAATTAATATTGGGATAAGGATATACTGATCAGGAAATAGCAAAACAACATGATGCGGGGGAGGGGGGAAATAAGTAGGGGGCGATCAGCAAATAGCAAAACAACATGATAAGAAATATGAAGCATCCCTGTATTTCAACCATGGTTTCCTGGTTGAATATTAACAACACAATCAATATTATTATTTGACTGTTAAATGCTATTATGTTACATAATGTAACTCATACATAATTGTGATGTAACTACTATTAAATTAAATTAACTGCAGATCTTGACTGAATGTATCCCACACATTACTGTTAAATTAACTGCAGATCTTGACTGAATGTATCCCACACATTACTGTTAAATTAACTGCAGATCTTGACTAAATGTATCCCACACATTACTGTTAAATTAACTGCAGATCTTGACTGAATGTATCCCACACATTACTGTTAAATTAACTGCAGATCTTGACTGAATGTATCCCACACATTACTGTTAAATTAACTGCAGATCTTGACTAAATGTATCCCACACATTACTGTTAAATTAACTGCAGATCTTGACTGAATGTATCCCACACATTACTGTTAAATTAACTGCAGATCTTGACTGAATGTATCCCACACATTACTGTTAAATTAACTGCAGATCTTGACTGAATGTATCCCACACATTACTGTTAAATTAATTACAAATCTTGACCGAATGTAACCCATACATTATTGTTATGCAATTGCAGTAACTCACTGTAGACCCTTGTTGAAAGAAAAAAAATACAGCTGTATTAACTGCAGATAATGAATAAATGTATCCCACACATTACTGTTAAATTAACTGCAGATCTTGACTGAATGTATCCCATACATTACTGTTAAATTAACTGCAGATCTTGACTGAATGTAACCCACACATTACTGTTATGAAATTGCAGTAACTCACTGTAGGCCCTTGTTGTTGAAAGATGTGAAATGACAATGGTAGAGACCAGCATAATGTGTGCCTGTTTGATTACAAATAATAACATAAAGTTTTAAACAGTGCATACACAAGTGGAAAGAGAATTAATCATTGCTGACATGGGTAAAGAAGATAATTCATATTTTTATCTCAGTAAATATAAAGGCTACAATATACTGATCCATACAAATATACAAAGTGCTAGCTAAATTACCTACATGTCCTGTACTTGTCAACTACCTGCAATTTTTACCTGGGATATGTTCTATAGATCAGTGGTTCTCAACTATAAAACAGCCCACTTCCAGGTATCAAATATAATACAGCCCACTTCCAGGTATCAAATATTGTACAGCCCACTTCCAGGTATCAAATATAGTACAGCCCACTTCCAGGTGGACTCGCATCACAATTAATACTTCCAGTTCAGTACCCACGGATGTAGTTCTAGTCTATTTTTAGAACATTTTTTCCTCTCTCCTTTTGGTGGTGATAGAAGAGTTATATTGATGCATCTTTGGTATGGATTTAAAGTTAATTGTTTATTCTTGAGAATAGGAGCTCTGAGAGTGGCTGTCTGTATGTATTTTGGCGACAGTGCACACTGTGTAAGTAGGCCTTAGTGATGATCCGGAAGTGAAATCAGTGTTCTGTGTACATGCTGCTCTGTTTACAGTGCAGCCACTCAAAAAAATGCCGGTCAACCCTTGACAAGAACTTCACCGTGAAGTCATCTTTGGGGGTATTTTAGATTTTCATATGATTTGTATTGATTGTCACACTGTGGAAATGTCAGTGCTGAGAAATATATGTAGAGAACATATAGTAAAATTAATTGTGGTGTATGGCCTGTACAGGCAGTTATTATTAAACTTTAAAGTGCTGTAAAAATTTTATTATTAATGATAAACACATGAAATTTTGAAGGTGTTATATATATTAACATTTAAAATAGAAAAATGACATTAGAATTTAAAAATTGATTTTAGTTTTTAAAATTTTAATAAATCTTTTTTAAAAAATTAAAAAATTAAAATTTGCCCCTAAAAATGCACATAGATAATATTTTTGGAAATTATGTCAAGTGATATCAGCATGTTTATACTCCTACACCATATACAAGCTACAATGATGGATATTTGTCAAATGTTCTCAGAGAAAATATCTTTGTAAGTCAAAATGAGACATACATTTAAAATGTATGAAAGACAGATTCTTTCTTGTATTGATCATTCAAACTATTTATTAGGGGTCCAATCAGTTAATTTATGTGTTTATGATGGGGTGACTTCCTGAGTAACACATATCTGCTTATATAGCCTTTAGTAATTGTTAACAAATATAGTTACAGGGTGTTTAGTGAGAGGACAGTGATGAAAACTTTATACTTGAACCTACTCAAGTTCTCTACTAAATCAGTTTAAACTTTTTGAGAATGAAATGCAGGCTGAAGGGATAGAATATACTTTCCACATGTATATTTACCCTTGGATGTAAGAAAACAGCAAAATGATGTAAGTTGAACACAAAATGTATTCAGTTTTATTGTTCAATTTGGTTAAGATATTGATTAGTGAAGTGCGGCATTGTGGCCTGTATGATGTTATGTGAATTCTAATGATCCATCTTAATTTATGCATTGTTATTTACTAATAATATTTGTTAACTGACACTCTAAAGATTTCATAAGATATATTCAAACAGATATTTTGAGTTTAACTATGTACAACTGATCTTAGCATGGTTACATATCCCACATGAACAAATATTCACATATTTTAGAATGTTGGGGATCCAAAGTTCACATTCAGTATATCATATAGGCTGACATTGTACCTACAGTGAATCTGTAAGACACATTTCTGGCTGTGTGCACTAAATGTATCCCAAAATGTTATTTTCCTCATTAATATGCCCATGTATGGTAACATATTTCAATTCAGTACTTGGATAGAGTGCGGTATTGTAATATCAGCTGATATCTGATTCTATTGAACCATTGAGGTTAATAATTGGTATCAAACACCCTTAAAAATACACTTTAAATGTTCAAACAGATCATTGGAATTATTTTTGCACATTTGATCATAACAATTGCATTGTATATGTCCCACATATGCAAATTTCCATTCTTGTTTACAAGTTTTGGGGATCAGAATTTCTCATTTAGTTTATGATATAGGATGTATTGGTACCTGTAGTTGATATGTGTGGCCACATTTGGCTGTATTCTCTTGCAATATCCAGAATTATTATTTCCCTCTTGAATAAGATTGCTTATAGTAATATATTCTTTTTTACTACATTGTCGCTTGACTTTCCTGTATACTGGCATGTACTAATGTTTCCACCAATGATCAAACCTCACCGTCCCCGCATTCCTTAAAGTTTGTGATGCATAGTCTACCTGATTAGTTATTTAACCTGTAAATGACCAGATATGCTTATAGAAACTTCATACACTTTTAGGATGAATTTATTGCTTTAATACATGACTATTACTTCACATTTCTGAGTGTCACTCTGTCAAGTTTAATATTTATTTCCTATGCTTGCAGCCTGAATGTTATTTGGAAATCACTATATCTAACACATTTTAACTTCATTTGCATACATCTTACTCTTTTCTAGATATAAGTGAAACATTTTATATCTTTTCAGGTCTAGGCTGGTATCTGGAACAAAGTGTTTAGTGGTGGATCAGCTTGGAAGCTCTCCAGTTGTTTGGTGGTGATAGCAAGGTTTCATAAGGACATATGCAGTGTACTGCCATAAGTGATCATGATATCATCACACTAATATAAATCACCTTAAGGACATGGCTTAGATCTTCATGAGAGAGATTATCACCATTGTTCAGTAAGGTAAAGCCTGCCTAAAAACTGTATTTTCCTATCTTATTGTCGCTTTTTGTAGTTATCGACACTAAAATGTAATGCAATTTTCCTATAAAACATGGAAGTGGTCCCATCAGATGTTTAAATCTGAGTGCACTATTAATTATACAAATAACTGCCAAAATATCTGACACAATAAATATGGAACATAGCACCTGTTGTTGCTTCTTTAGTGTGTACACCTATATGCACCTTGACAGGCATATTGCGGTTTGTTGCCAAAATCACTATGAGTCATGCTACTTCACTACCCCTGGGAAAAATGTTCTCAGTTACACAGACCCAAACCACCATTTATTTTAAAGACCATTGATTGATCAACTTTTCTGTCTAAACTTTGACAAAATCTGTTTTCAAACTTTTATGAAAATTTAATTTTTCAATAAAATTTAGTTTATAAATTTAAATGTTTATTAAATTTCCATCAAAATTTTAATTGATCAAAATGTATAAACTTTAAACATAGTTTCAGACAGACCTTATCTTGTAGTACAATTAGGTTTTTACAGCATTGAAAAAGTCCTATAATTAAGGAAGATATAGCAAATTTAGTTTTGGTTTCTCAAAAGCACATGAATCAACACTTGCACCCTGTGGAACACCTGCACTACACACTTTCCAGCAGGTGTCACATGTCTTGTATGCAAGGAAATTCAAAAAGACTTCATGTATAAAGTTCAAATAGGTGTGGCATTCAAATATAAAAGTTTTACTAAAATTTGCCCCAAATAGTTGGGCCTGACAGGACTCGCATCACAATTAATACTTCCAGTTCAGTACCCACGGATGTAGTTCTAGTCTATTTTTAGAACATTTTTTCCTCTCTCCTTTTGGTGGTGATAGAAGAGTTATATTGATGCATCTTTGGTATGGATTTAAAGTTAATTGTTTATTCTTGAGAATAGGAGCTCTGAGAGTGGCTGTCTGTATGTATTTTGGCGACAGTGCACACTGTGTAAGTAGGCCTTAGTGATGATCCGGAAGTGAAATCAGTGTTCTGTGTACATGCTGCTCTGTTTACAGTGCAGCCACTCAAAAAAATGCCGGTCAACCCTTGACAAGAACTTCACCGTGAAGTCATCTTTGGGGGTCTTTTAGATTTTCATATGATTTGTATTGATTGTCACACTGTGGAAATGTCAGTGCTGAGAAATATATGTAGAGAACATATAGTAAAATTAATTGTGGTGTATGGCCAGGTATCAAATATAGTACAGCCCACTTCCAGGCATCAAATAGAGTACAGCCCACTTCCAGGCATCAAATAGAGTACAGCCCACTTCCAGGTGTCAAATATTGTACAGCCCACTTCGAGGCATCAAACAGAGTACAGCCCACTTCCAAGTATCAAATATTGTACAGCCCACTTCCAGGTATCAAATATTGTACACAGGGCTCGAAATTAGAAGTAGTCCGCTAGCCCGAGGCTAGTAGATTTCCTGTCGGACTAGTAACTATCATAATGTTATTAGTCCGATGGGCTAGTAAGTTTTGTTTATCAAGTCAGCATTTGTTTACTCAATACCCTAATAAAGACGTACTTCAGCATATATTCTGTAGGATCAACGCAGTGACCGTTGTAAACAATCATAAAATATTAGCATTAGTAGATGAAGCCAATTTCTGCCTCAGAAATGCGTGTTTCTATCGCAAGAAGTCATCTGATTTTGTGCATTTGCCTTAACAGCGCCAGTCACGGTCCCGTCATTAACAAACAACGGAAGTTTGATAATTGATATTCTAATTAATCTGACAGCGAATTAAATGAAAAATAACCTGGTATCACATTTTGTTCACGTGACCACATTAAAAAAAACTACAAAACTACAACACATGGCATCAACTATTCAAAGAAATTAGTTTGCACGCTTTATTGTTTCGTTCTTTTTTTTTTGCCAAACGCGCTAACAAACGCGATAACAGTCACAAAGGGGGAACTGCATAATTTACATCTGCATCGAAATAATTATAAGAATTATATCAATTTATTATGATCACATTACTGACACATCATTTCCATACAACTACTTTTCTATGACAATAAAAATTGTTTTTTATAAAATAAAAAAAGTTCCCATACAAGACTGAACAAATAATTGAATACACGTGGAAACATCCAAGCAGAATGCCATACATTTGTTGAGAATTAAAATCTCTGAGCATGGTAATCTAAGATTTGAAAATTTTCCCACTTATTATTAATTTCAACAATACATTGAGGTCCGATTAATTAGGAACACTTACTAAACTTATGCTATTAATGATGAGACCGTAATTGGAGCTGTTGAATACAACACACTGAGTCAAATGACTTCTGTTGATGGGAACACACATTTACCAAAGTGAAACTAACATTATCTTTTGATGTTAATATTTTATAACTGTTACAATAGCCATTGCTTTGATCCTGCAGAAGTCAAGACTTTATTAAGGAGAGGCTATTTAATTGGGGAGAGGGGGGAGCAAAGGCACGTGTTTTGAAACGTGTCTTGCTCGGACTTTCTCATATAAAGGACACTGTACCATTCCTTTTCTTACTTTAAATAATTCGCGTCAGTTATACTATAACATCTCGTATTTCAAAAAGTGGCACAATTCCTGCCTTATAAGACAGGCAAAATGTGGTGTTTTATAGAAGGTGAAAAGCAAAAGTTAAATGAAAATCAAATAAAAGAGAGGAATAATTCTTATAATAGGGAAAAGCGTAATCGGACGTTTCAGAAGATATGGACAAAAGACAGGGAATGGCTGAATTACGATGAGGACAAGAACGTTATGCGGTGTAATTGGTGTATGGAATTCGCAAAAACAAACACAGGGAAAACATCCAGTTTTGTTGCGGGTTGTTCAAACTTTAACATTGAATCGGAGATGAAAATTGTGAAGAGTGACTGGAGATCTTGTTTGAGACCTTGGGTTCTGTCTGACCTACTCTTTATAATCTTCCATACAAATGACATTCCAACATATGATCCGTCACCAGCAATACATTTGTGGAATGTTTCAGAGAGACGGGTAAGGAGATCAGAACAAACCCAATATGAACCCAGAGTGCAGGTGGAGGACGAAAAATGACACCTAGATCCCTTTCTGGAATTGGATCCAGATTATCTTGAAAAACAAGAAATGTTAATTGACTGATTGATGATTTGAAGTAGGATTTATACTTATGTACCTCTCCATTTCATATGATAATGCTATTTATGAAAGAAAATTGTTATTAATCTCAATACAAGTGTGTGGCATAGTTTTGTGGACAGGACTAGTACCGTATTTTCGCGTATATACAAAGTTTTACATACCCCGCACCCATGGTGCGTCTTATATATGGGTACGTCTTATGTAAAATATTTTTTACACAAATCGTCAAAACCTGCATCTTATAATTAGGCGCGTCTTATATGCACGAAAATACGTTACATATTTTTTAACATGAACGAACGGTACAGTGTGTGATATTGAAGGACGATTATTGCAGTCGATATTGACGTTTCACGCTTTTTCATTCCTAGTTGTGAAAACAATTGGGTAAGTGTTCAGTAATTACCACGTGTACCAATCCAATGCAGGCCACTTCAAATTTAAAATCCTTTCGTTTCAATGTTTTGTATACCGTAATTATTGCAGATCTACGTTTAGTCGGAGTAAATGTTTTAAATTTATATAATATAGTATGTTTAAATAGTTTTGTTTATTGTTAGTAATTATCACAGCAAAAACTACGGCAGCTATATTACCTACACATCCGGTTGGGTTCAAAGATACTTAAATTTTTAGTATCTTCAGTGGGTGCGTTCGAAAACAAGACAAGACTACCGTATTTTCGCGCATATATCCCGCACACGCAGATAATCCGCACCCTCATATAGCCCGCGGGTTTTGGGGTTTTGTGTAAAAAAAATCGTTGGCATAACCCGCACCTTTGTATAACCCGCAACCATAGATATATTTATACAGCTACAATCGGAAATGAAATCAATTACAGGATCACGGGGCTTCGCTGATGTAGCAAACTGCGATTCTGTTTTCCGTTTTGGTGACAAAATATACCATCTGGTGATATTTGTGGCGACACCAATTTTGGCTGATAAAAACCGTATATACAGTCTTGCGTTTGGAGTAGAGAAAATCAAAGGCACCATGACAGGAAACAATGTACTGGAATATATTGTTAAAATAACAAGTCCTTGTCTCATACTGACAAACCACACTAACAGTGCACTGTTATATCATAATCCGCTAATGATGATATCTGGCCATATTACTTTATGCAACGGACTAGTTAAAATCCGAATCCGCAGAAGGCGGAAACGTAAAATGAGTACAGTCAAGCAGATGACACTAATTTAAAAACAAATACCAGCTGGAATAAGAAAAAAATACGTTTGCTGACACTTCAAAGAGAACTGATTACCTTTGAAGCACTGATATATACTAAACAAATAAAACAAATCTGTTTCAATGTTCTACAATTATCTGAAGTTGCCGCAGCAATAACAAACAGGTATTTGTTTGACCCTTCAACTGGAGCCTTTAGCGGCGCCATCATCAAAGTAAGCCGACGACCTTTGCTCAAAAAAAGTCAGCAAAATACACGGTACACAGTGCTTGTGTGCGTAGGTTGTCAATAGGAGCTGTGCCTCAACTACAGGCTACATAAACACGGACATTTCTAAATAATCTTGCTTTCTTGTGAAGTGTAGATTCGAGTTTAAATAATTTCTTTCTGTTTAATTTAAAAAATGCCGAAACGAAAGTCTTACACGGCCGACTTCAAGCTAACTGCCATTGCGTATGCTGAAGTGCATGGCAATAGAGCCACAGGCAGAAAATTTGATATTGATGAGAGTAGCAAAACAAAACTAGAACAATATATGTTATGTAGTTACGTTTTTCAAACAATATATTGAAATATTATTATGTGTAAAAAAATTGTGATATAGCCCGCACCCTTATATAACCCGCACCCCCCTGCTGGGTTTGTAAAATCTGGTATAACCCGCGGGATATATGCGCGAAAATACGGTAAATAGTTCGAAAACAAGACAAGAATTTGTTCAATATTGGACTTAAATATCAAAATCAGTTATACCATATATTTAAATCTTGTATTAAACACAATATAATAAACTGTTACTAAATAGTGTTTGACTTGATCAAAAATCAATGTATCGTATTGTTCTATTCATCTTCATCGTCATCAGTTTCGGCTTCAAATCCACTGAAACTTGAATCAAATTCAATGTCGTCATCGCGGAATAACTCCATAACTGATGCTAATCAATCCTCAATGGCGTCAGTGGTATCGGATGCAGCTGCGTCGTCGTCCGAAGAACTGATATAGCTAGCCGATTCGGGAATTATCCCACACTTTCTGAAGCCATTGATGACTGTAGTCATTTTCACTTTCTCCCATGCCGTATATGATTTTCGCTTCGCCATCGTGACAATTTTATAAATTTTAAAAATGCTAAGCAAATTGATCACATATATATATAACAAGAGACTGTTCCCACATTTATATATGCTAACCGCATACATCGTGCGTTTATTGGTCTATGTACTAACCCCACCCGCTGAAGACTTGGCCTATATCAGATCAAAGAAGCCGCCTTCACATCCGGGGTTTATTGTACTAGAATCTAGATACCAGATACTAAACCCATCCGCTATTGGCCTTTGATCTCAACTAAAAATGGTAATGAAGCCTTGTTTACATCCGACAGGTGATGGAACATTGGACAAATTTTCATTTATGATAAAGGAAAGGAAACAACTGGATATAAATTGCACAGTGCGGCAGATGGCTAGGCCGCGTTAGTATTATGTAAAAATTTTTTTTTTTACACAAATCGTCAAAACCCACGTCTTATATACGGGTGCGTCTTATGTTAAATATTTTTTACACAAATCGTCAAAACCCGCGTCTTATATACGGGTGTGTTTTATAATTGGGTGCGTCTTATATGCACGAAAATACGGTAAATGTTTGGCAGCACTAGTAAATTTCTCAGTTCACTGGTCCTCCTGGCTACCAAGAAATTTATGTTAAATTCAAGCCCTGTTGTACAGCCCACTTCCTGGTATGAAATATAGTACAGCCAACTTCCAGGTATCAAATATAGTACAGCCAACTTCCAGGTATCAAATATAGTACAGCCAACTTCCAGGTATCAAATATTGTACAGCCCACTTCCAGGTATCAAATATTGTACAGCCAACTTCCAGGTATTCTGAGTATAGTTAATACATCACCTACAGCTATGCAGTCCACAAGTGGGCTGTGGCTCGGATTTTGAGAACCTGTCTTACAGGAATTTGTCAGGGGCAACACTTTTATTTTGGTCCCATAGACAGTAACCATATGATTAAGGTTGCTAAATGATGTATGTTAATAAACCATTATCCTATAGAGGCAATAACACCTGTGATTTTCAGTAATTAACACTGGGGTAAGGATGGATTGATCAGGAAAAAGCAAAACATCATGATGGGGAAAGGGGGTACCGATTATCAAATAGAAAAAAGAACATGATAAGAAACATGAAGCAAACCTGCAAGTGAAATTACATAACACCCTTTAACAGCTGTGGTTTCCTGGTTGGATATTAAAAACTCAAACAACATTGTTTTTCTCTTCAATATACATTTCCTATCCAGGTCTATCAAATATTAATTTCTATAACAACATTAATCAAGCAATGTGAGGATTAATCTCACACAATTTTCAAATATTTCAGTCTCATGTCCAAAGATTAATTTCTCACTAGATAACAAATTTCTTATGGCAATTTTTTGGCAAGAATTGCTCAGACCCAAAAGACATTAATATGCAAGTCTGTCTTGTTAAAAATAAAATTTACATATTTCAGTAAACCTAATTATCAGAGATGGACACAGTTCAGTTGTAACTGTGTCATATTCAACAGGTATCAGTAACTTAGAAATGTTAATTCACATGGATGACTTCAACAAACAAAAATACAATTTTATACAATTCACCGACATTTCACAGAATACTGATGTCAAATCTCAGTCTGACAAAGTACATATATCATAGATAAGGTTTTCTGCCACAGATCCTGAATTTTTGCCAACTCTAACCATACCATCTCAGAAAGGGAGTTGATTATATTTTCAATTAGAAAGATCAGTTTTCAGTAAGGTATAAGAAAATGCCATGTACTAGTGTCAAGTTGGAAAACATGCATTAAAATATTCCAAAGACTAGTCTTGTCATGATAAACATTATCTTCCAGTACAGTTCCAAACTTCATGGAATTCATTAGTTTCTTGCTCCTCTCAACCCGACATTGGACATTTATAGACTATATAGTTCAGTACTTAGAAAGAAATGTAGGGACTATATAGAAAAAAATTTCAATGACAAACTCTAGTGAATCTAATATGAAGCCTATATCCAAAACAAATATGGGCAAGCCAATATCCAAATATGTGTGTTTATTCCTTATGTCCGTATTTTAAGGGTCGTTTCCATAAGATGTATAGTCTAGACACATAAAAGCTAAAAACAACAATTTACAAATAATAGGACAACAGAACAACAGCAATGGTAGTATATTATATTCAGAAAATGACAATTACCTCTAGGTTAAAGGTCAGGGAATGGGGAGGAAGGAAACAAAAATCACCACCTACCTCCAGCAAGAAGGGCAACACAGGAATGAATGTGTTGGTGGAGCTGGTAACAGCATTCAAGGCTCTCACACAGTGGAATCTTAATGGGTAGTAACGTGCTGTAGGAACCAGTCTGAAATATATTTTAAAAGAAGTAAATTAAAACAAAAGAAAAAGAAAACAAAAGCGATATAAACAATTTTGAAAGAGATATTTTATGATTAATCTAATTCATTTATTATAAAAATTCGTTTTAAAATTTTATTATAAAGCATTCCATTAAAAAAAACTTATTATAAAAAATTCCTTTTTAAAGTTTTATTATAAAACATTCTTTTTTGAAAAGAGAACCACATTGGTCATGGTTAGAATGTCAAACTCATGATCAAAAAGTTCCTGGGAGAGCAACCATGGTTGATCTATTGGCATGGTACTTTAATTTGAGTGTCTTTAAATAAAGCTGTGCTGATGTAACAAAAAATCAATGTAAATCCAGTAAAAATGTACAATTAAGCTAAACGTTAGACAAATGACATAGCTGCTGAATGACCTGAAATGACTAATGGTTCTAATTGTATATGTCATTAAAGCTAAGACTCAACAGCACAATGCTGATTATCTACATTCCAATTATCCAGATTGTTTTCCTTTAAGACCCAACAACTTTAGATTTGCAGCTTATTAAAACTAGTTATCAAAATCACTGTCTTCTGATGGATCTATATAACAAGTGTTATACTATTACTACTATATGGCTTGATTTTTGGTGCTTTATGGCACATCAACACAAAGTAGGCTATTTAGTGTGGCGGCAAAGAGACTAAAGTGCCTTGACCAAGGAAAAACCCATGATAGCTGATCAAATATGGTGCAATGGCATCCTTTCAGTCATATGTCCAGTACACTAAACACAAAGCAACCGGGTTGCCAAGGCTACCTGCTAATTGTTGTTGTTAGTGTTTAATGCCTTTTGTCAGCACAAGAAAGGCTATACATGGCAGCCAGTATAAATGGCGGAGGAGGAACCAGGGAAAACCTCGGAAAGAATCCAAGGCCCACAAAAAGCTACTGACAAGCTTTCTCACATACCCACATTGGCCAAGTCCGAGACTGAAACCCACACAAACAGGTGAGATGAAAGTAAGCCAATATTCTGAGAGCTTTAAACCACTCTGCCACTCAGGCCCCAGCTACTTGCTTATAAGTGGATCTCCAACAGCAAGCAACCAAGTTCCTGACCTGCTTTCAAATAATGTGCTGACTGACCATCATCATATTTCAAATAATGTGCTGACTGACCATCATCATATTTCAAATAATGTGCTGACTGACCATCATCATATTTCAAAAAATGTGCTGACTGACCATCATCATATTTCAAATAATGTGCTGACTGACCATCATCATATTTCAAATAATGTGCTGACTGACCATCATCAAGGTTCAGAATGTTTGTTTGATTCCTACTAATAAACTGCAAGGATTCAGATCTGCTGGCATATCAGGCTCTACGCTATTTGCAGTTGGAGTCGACTTATAAATGGTAAGGCATGCCAACTAAATCTACTTTGAAAGAACTCATCAAATTTTGATGCCAATATAATTTTACATTTGCAACAATGCTCCACACTAATTATTTAGAGCATGATGTGCAAAAATTAAATCAGTTTCCAGTCATGGCCCAAAAATTGAAGTCTTAAATGGAAAGAGAAATTTATTACAAATTAACAAATATACATGAAGACATGAATTCCTTTTCATGGAATTGGACAATAGATACATCTTGCCTTCAATTTGAAACAGAGAACACAAACGGAATAATAATGCATGTCATGTGGCACATAGTTTTATACTTCTTACGTAAAACTCAAATATTTAACATTTTCAATTCAAAATCCACGGGTGTCTTTTATATCCTAAAAGTAAAACATTGTAACTTTGGTCAAAATGAAAGAGACAGAATTCAAGTTATTTTGTTGAACCCATTATTCTTCTTTCAGTCTTTGACATTGAAACTACAAAGTCCAAAGATGTCTTTCTTACTGCTAATGCAAGCCTGCAACAAAAATTGCTTTGCGGCATTATGTGGTAAACATTTTTTTTTATCCCTTTGAATACCATTGACCCTGAACTCTAACCTGTTGACTCTTAATACAAGTCAGCAATAAAATCAGGACAAAGCCGGTGATAAAGAATTTAAAGATATTGGGCTGAAACACTTTCTTCTTACATTCACTTTGACTTTGACCCTGGAACTTCACAATTTTGATCCCAAAAGATGCCTTCCATGTCTCAAATGCAACCTGACAACAAATTTTGGTCGATTATAATAAACTCAAAATATCATGTTGAAACCATTTTTATTCTTTGACCTTAATCTTTCAACCAGAAAAGCGATGCATATTTTTCATGCAGTTGACGCAAGCCAGTGAAAGAAAAACCGAACAAATATGACATATAGAATTCTAAGTGTCTTGACCAGAAATTGACAACAGGTTTAAATAGTACATCAACTGGTAAATCAAAAACACTAGAATGGCTTTCATATTCTCTACAGTCAGAAAAACTTCAGTTACACCAGCAAAACAGACAGACAGACAAATAAACAGCTGGAAAAAGAGATTGTTCCACTTACTTGATAGTACCAATGATGATCTGTGTAAGCGGATAGATTAAGGGATCCAGGACATCATTGGGGTACAGAGTAGTCTGGACCCTGACCCAAAGTCCAATACAATGGATGTATTGCCAATTGTACACTGCCTGGACCGATTCCTGCAAATATACAGCATATTAATAATAGTCATATTGCCAATTGCACACTGCCTGGACTGATTCCTGCAAATATACAGCATATTAATAATAGTCATATTGCCAATTGTACACTGCCTGGACTGATTCCTGCAAATATACAGCATATTAATAATAGTCATATTGCCAATTGTACACTGCCTGGACCGATTCCTGCAAATATACAGCATATTAATAATAGTCATATTGCCAATTGTACACTGCCTGGACTGATTCCTGCAAATATACAGCATATTAATAATAGTCATATTGCCAATTGTACACTGCCTGGACCGATTCCTGCAAATATACAGCATATTAATAATAGTCATATTGCTAATTGTACACTGCCTGGACCGATTCCTGCAAATATACAGAATATTAATAATAGTCATATTGCTAATTGCACACTGCCTGGACCGATTCCTGCAAATATACAGCATATTAATAATAGTCATATTGCCAATTGTACACTGCCTGGACCGATTCCTGCAAATATACAGCATATTAATAATAGTCATATTGCCAATTGTACACTGCCTGGACCGATTCCTGCAAATATACAGCATATTAATAATAGTCATATTGCCAATTGTACACTGCCTGGACCGATTCCTGCAAATATACAGCATATTAATAATAGTCATATTGCCAATTGTACACTGCCTGGACTGATTCCTGCAAATATACAGCATATTAATAATAGTCATATTGCCAATTGTACACTGTCTGGACCGATTCCTGCAAATATACAGAATTTTAAAAATAATAATAATATTTGTGTTGTATCAGGTTTCACATAGTTCAGCTGTCAAACTCCACAGCAGTGGAACCTTTGATGCCACTGTAATTTCACAACTCTCACTGCAATTAAAATGTACACAGAATGACATTTTAGTTTGTACACTAAAAAGTTTTTAAATATGTTATGATAGGGTAAAATATCAAATCTTGAGGACTGGAGAATGTTACTAATGGTTTTAACATTACCAACATTCTTTTTAATCTTGTATCAAGAAAATTTAACTTGAAAATTGAGAAGTTTTTTTTATTTTCCAGGGAGAATATTTCGTAAACTTTACCCAGTACAATTTTCAAAGTAATGTATAACTGTTCAATAATTACCCAGTTAATATATGAATTCATTAGCATAGAATGGGGTCAAATTATTGCATATATACCCCCCACCCTCTCTTTACAACCCACCAATTTCAATTTTACAAAATAGCACACATGTATGATCAGCATAGAAACTAATAGGTTCAAAGATCTTACTATCTTTTTCCACAACCATCTATGTTAACATTATATTGGACTATTATCTCCATGATAATCCTATTGCTATGTTAACATTATATTGTACTATTATCTCCATGATAATTGTATTGCTATGTTAACATTATACTGGACTATTATCTCCATGATAATCCTATTGCTATGTTAACATTATATTGGACTATTATCTCCATGATAATTGTATTGCTATGTTAACATTATACTGGACTATTATCTCCATGATAATCCTATTGCTATGTTAACATTATATTGGACTATTATCTCCATGATAATCCTATTGCTATGTTAAAAATATACTGGACTATTATCTCCATGATAATCATATTGCTATGTTAACATTATATTGGACTATTATCTCCATGATAATCCTATTGCTATGTTAACATTATATTGTACTATTATCTCCATGATAATTGTATTGCTATGTTAACATTATACTGGACTATTATCTCCATGATAATCCTATTGCTATGTTAACATTATATTGGACTATTATCTCCATGATAATTGTATTGCTATGTTAACATTATACTGGACTATTATCTCCATGATAATCCTATTGCTATGTTAACATTATATTGGACTATTATCTCCATGATAATCCTATTGCTATGTTAAAAATATACTGGACTATTATCTCCATGATAATCATATTGCTATGTTAACATTATATTGGACTATTATCTCCATGATAATCCTATTGCTATGTTAAAAATATACTGGACTATTATCTCCATGATAATCATATTGCTATGTTAACATTATCCCCATGATAATCCTATTGCTATGTTAAAAATATACTGGACTATTATCTCCATGATAATCCTATTGCTATGTTAACATTATATTGGACTATTATCTCCATGATAATTGTATTGCTATGTTAACATTATACTGGACTATTATCTCCATGATAATCCTATTGCTATGTTAAAAATATATTGGAATATTATCTCCATGATAATCCTATTGCTATGTTAACATTATATTGGACTATTATCTCCATAATAATCGTATTGCTATGTTAAACATTATATTGGACTATTATCTCCGTGACAATCATATTGCTATGTTAACATTATATTGGAATATTATCTCCATAATAATTATATTGCCATTTTCAACTGAATATATATATATAAGCATTTGGAAAAAAACATTCATTGACATTGGGATTTGTAACTGACGATGTAAGCAATCCCAAAGTGTCAGTAACTTGTCTCTTCCTCCAAATTGTGACTGCAGGCATCTCATGATAATTACTTGACTAATTTTGTACCACAAGTATTAAAGTAATTGTGTGCCATAGATTCTAAACATCACTTACAGTCAAACAAGAAAAATAAAGATTTAAACAATGTACAAAAGCGGCTCCTTTCCTGACAGTCCAAAACAATTAATTGTGTCTTGATGCAATGCTTTATATTTCTGTTTTGAAAGTAATATTTTCTCTGCTGGTTTATGGTTTATAAAGCTGTAAAATGTTTTGTTCTTGCAGTTTACTTTGCCATTCTCGACTTTGCATCTTTCCCATATTGTACGTACATAGCATGCATGAGAAGTAAACACCTTTCCCGTAAAATCATGATACATAATATGTTTCACAAACAAACTCTGGTGTCAAAATTGATAATTGTATTTTTTTTAAACCTTTAAAATGTTATTCCCATACATATTTTGAGGTGGAAATTCATACAAATCATATGAATAAGCTGGTCTGTGGTTTTGCTGCAAAGGTGATGTTTTTGATAAAGGCACCAATGTCAAACAATTGCATGAACCACCTTATATCATGTTATTACAAGATGACTGCTATGCAGAATTAAAAGAGCAGGATTGATCTGAAGTACTTGACTTCAGAGCAGTGGTTTTGCTGAAGTACATACTAGACTTCAGAGCAGGTATTAAAACAAATTTCGTAACATGAGATATTTAAATAAAGTGAATTCCTAATTCTTGACAGACTGGAGCAAGAAAAAAAATTTAACTTGAGCATTCTTCCCTGTATCAGAAAGCTCCCTCAAATGACTTGGACAGTGAAATGAGTAGATTTGATTTTGCAGCCTTGTGCTTCCTAGAATCAGCAGAAACAGCAACTGATGGGATGGATTTGACACCAATCCCTCATTAGACGGAGAAGTAACTCTTTTGTGACTTCCACATAGGTGAGCTAGATTTACAAAATAGTTGATGTACATCTACTGTATTATGATCAAAAAAATGTATGTGAAGAATACATTGTAACCATTACAAGTTCTGTTGCATTTCTACTTATTATTAAAAATTACTATTGTTAAAATTTGATAAAATTTAATGGAACATGTTACATCACCTAGTTTGGAAACTATGATTTTTTTAAAACCTGGGATAAACGAAATAAATCTAGACACTGTTATACAAAAATACTTCTGACAGAAACTGTTTTTGAATAAACTTGAAAAGTTTAAAATCCCTAAAGAAGAAACTATAACTCAGTGGTTGCTCTAACAAAATACCAAAGTCACTTTTTGACGACCAAGATGAAATCATTTTACCACCTCAAAAAAGTTTACAATAAGCACCAATAACATCGAATATTAAGACCAATCCTATTCTGTTTGTTAATTGTAAAATAACCCCCCCCCACCCCCCAAAATGATGAGCTTGTACAACAGCGGTTCTCAACCTGTGGGTCGCGACCCCGTCAAGGGTCGAACAACGATTTGCCAGGGGTCGCTTATGACCATCGGAAATATACATTTTTTTGTCTATTCTAATGTGTAAAACTATTTCACAATAAATAATTACATATTGCTTTTGTGATTAATCACTACGCTTTAATTATGTTCGATTTGTAACAATGAAAATACATCCTACATATCAGATATTTACATTACGATTCATAACAGTAGCAAAATTACAGTTATGAACGAAAATAATTTTATGGTTGGGTCGCCACATAATTTGGAATTGCATTAAAAGGGTCGCGGCATTAGAAAGGATGAGAACCACTGTTGTACAAGGATGCATCCTGGAACTCTGACTCATAAGCACAAAGAAATCTGAGATTATTTAATATTCAAATTGATTTCTATAGCTTAGTCTTCAGAAGCATATTTTGGCACTGTCTGTTGATAAAGAATTATACTTATAATCCAAAGGGATTCAATACCAACCCAGGTCAGCTGTCTCAATGTTGACACAGAAGGACAGACAAGTCCAATTTTCTGAACTAAAATTCAAATGTAGAGGATTACAAGAAAATAAAAGTGATTCAAAATACTTTTGAAGAGTATAGATCTATTACAGGAAATTACATAATACAATCTACCCACCTTTTTTTTCAGCGTGATCGCATTTCGGAGGTGAATGGCAAGCTGTCTGATGTAGATGAAGGCATACTCATACGTGAGACCAAAGTTAATGGCAAACAGTTCCACTAGAGTGCGCTGCATAAAGTTGATCATGGGAAGAGTGTTCGGTGATGTGAACTTGCAGTTCTTCACATAAGCCATGTACATTTGCTGTAATTATTCAGAATAGACATTTTAATTAAACCTGACAGTCACTTTTGCAAGACATAATGAGTCCAAAACAATCATACAAGGCTTTCGAAGCAAAAAATACTTCTGTGAATGGTGGAATGGATGACTGCATCCTATAAATTGTCACTTTCTATACAAAAAAAATAATGAGATTACGATAAAACATAAATTTACTATTGTGACAGAATAATATGATTAAAGTCTTCAAGATGGCTTCATAACAGATGAATAGTACTCATACAATACAAATATGTTCATTTCAATTACCTTTCGATGTGTGGTATTGTATACAACTCTTCTAACTCTTCTAACTCTTCTAACTGAAATTTGAATTACCTTTCGATGTGTGGTATTGTATACAACTGTTCTAACTGAAATTTGAATTACCTTTCGATGTGTGGTATTGTATACAACTCTTCTAACTGAAATTTGAATTACCTTTCAATGTGTGGTTTGTATTTAAATACTGTTTTTGAAAACTAATATTCCAATTAAAAGGCTGGTCAACAGATCTTGGAGGTATAAAAATTCTATTGAATATTTTTTAGGATTCAGGCTACAAAAACTAGCCAACATTTGCATAAGTCTTATCAACACATGCCAAACTAAAGAAATATTACCTTTGTCAAAAATTTTATTAAGACAAAAAAAAAGGCCCATTAGCTGTACGTTAATCCCAAAAATAACATTAGCTTAATCCGTTAATCCCAAAAATAACATAATAGTTTATGCAGCTTAAGCCCCACAATAACCATCTCAATTTAAAACAGGTTAATCCCACACTAAACCTTTTGTTTAAAAACAGGTTAATCCCACACTAAACTTATTGTTTAAATACAGGTTAATCCCACACTAAACTTATTGTTTAAATACAGGTTAATCCCACACTAAACTTATTGTTTAAATACAGGTTAATCCCACACTAAACTTATTGTTTAAATACAGGTTAATCCCACACTAAACTTATTGTTTAAATACAGGTTAATCCCACACTAAACTTACTGTTTAAATACAGGTTAATCCCACACTAAACTTATTGTTTAAATACAGGTTAATCCAACACTGAACTTATTGTTTAAAAACAGGTTAATCCCACACTAATCTTATTGTTTAAATACAGGTTAATCCCACACTAATCTTATTGTTTAAATACAGGTTAATCCAACACTGAACTTATTGTTTAAATACAGGTTAATCCCACACTAAACTTATTGTTTAAATACAGGTTAATCCCACACTAAACTTATTGTTTAAATACAGGTTAATCCCACACTAATCTTATTGTTTAAATACAGGTTAATCCAACACTGAACTTATTGTTTAAATACAGGTTAATCCCACACTAAACTTATTGTTTAAATACAGGTTAATCCCACACTAATCTTATTGTTTACAAACAGGTTAATCCTACACTAATCTTATTGTTTAAAAACAGGTTAATCCCACACTAATCTTATTGTTTAAATACAGGTTAATCCCACACTAATCTTATTGTTTAAATACAGGTTAATCCCACACTAAACTTATTGTTTAAAAACAAAAAAAATCACATTACTTTAAAACTGGTTAATCCCCACAAAAATACTTATTACTTTTAAACAGGTCTTTCTCCACAATCACCTTTTGGTTTTAAAACAGATTTCTGCAAATATTTATCATAATTTACAAATATGCATGCATAATTTTATCAGAGATTGTACTAAAGTTTCAAACATTTTATTAAAGTGAGACGAGGTATTAATATACATCACATTTGTTATCTGATTTGTATGAAATATACATGATGTAGGTATAACGGTATACCTTATTCCTCAGGTAGGCATGGCCATAATATATTTATTCAAATGAAAGATTAAAATGTTGGTTCATTCTGATTGGGATATGTACAATCTAGCATCCTTTATCCATATATCCAAAGTCACACTTATAATATTACCATTAACAGGTGTGTACAGTGGTAAGTGTTTATGTTTGGAAAGAAGATTCTACACCTACCTTGATACAGGTTTCCAATAGTTCTTCTTGCTTCACAAGGACAAGACGGTTTATACAGAGAAATGCCAGAACTCTTGAAGTCTCTTCTCCAGTGCTCCACACCACAATTACTTTCTGGAAATTGGACAGAACTTAAGAATAAAGAGGAACTCAAATACATTCTCACTTTTTACATTTAGTTTGAAATAATAATGTATTCATTTCAGACAATACATTTGACGAGATTCTTCAAGTTTTCATTGTTTATTGGGATGTTATGACATGGCACTTATCTAAATTGATGTCATATTTCATTAAAGAAAAATTGGACAAATTAAAACGGTGAATAGGGTGTGACCCTGCTGTAATATAGTGGATGGCATCCATGGAAACCAACTGTGTTATACCCTGTTGTAATATAGTTGTTGGCATCCAAAAAAAAAAACAAATGTGTTATAGACTGAACTGTGTTATGACCAACCAAATCATTTACCTGAAGAAAATGATGCATGTACTAAAATCTGGCCAGGTAGAGTGTGTAATAAAAGCAGATGCAAAAATGTCTGCTTTTGATTAAACGAAGACAAACTAACACAACTTAAAGTTGTATAATACAATCCATACTCCATTAAGTACCAAGAAAAATCCATCGATATCACATGTTATAAAATCCATCAATATCACATGTTATAAAATCCATCAATATCACATGTTATAAAATCCATCGATATCACATGTTATAAAATCCATCGATATCACATGTTATAAAATACATCGATATCACATGTTATAAAATCCATCGATATCACATGTTATAAAATCCATCAATATCACATGTTATAAAATCCATCAATATCACATGCTATAAAATCCATCAATATCACATGTTATAAAATCCATCGATATCACATGTTATAAAATCCATCGATATCACATGTTATAAAATCCATCGATATCACATGTTATAAAATCCATCGATATCACATGTTATAAAATCCATTGATATCACATGTTATAAAATCCATCGATATCACATGTTATAAAATCCATCGATATCACATGTTATAAAATCCATCAATATCACATGTTATAAAATCCATCAATATCACATGCTATAAAATCCATCAATATCACATGCTATAAAATCCAACGATATCACATGTTATAAAATCCATTGATATCACATGTTATAAAATCCATCGATATCACATGTTATAAAATCCATCAATATCACATGTTATAAAATCCATTGATATCACATGTTATAAAATCCATTGATATCACATGTTATAAAATCCATCGATATCACATGTTATAAAATCCATCGATATCACATGTTATAAAATGGAAGTGTCATTCACATCCTGTTAAAATACACAAACAACATGTATATAAAACAAGGGTGTCCTCATTTTATCTATATCTGACTGGCTCTAAACAATTCACTTTGATATTGTCAACAGTAGCACATGGCTATAGTGTTTTACATGTACATGTTCTTAAATTGGGCTAAATTTTGGTCAGCTGGATACAGCTATCATCTTGTCAATTCTACCCTAGTGATCAGGCTATTCATAGGGAAATGAAACAGTTTAACAAACAATCTTTTTTGTGATAAATCATCTTTAACCAAATGAACGCCAGATAGATATGATTTAAAATGATTGGAAATTTAATTTGTATTTATATCATTGTTGGTAGCGATCATATGGATAACCATTTTCCAGCAAAAGGAAAGGTTCATGTTAAAATAAATGTGTTCCAGTCACTTTGTTAAATGCAACAATCCATCCAATTCCCTGAATTGCTTTCATTTAAGTTTGATGCCTTTCATCAAAGGCTCTTTCTTTTTAAATATAAAAAACTGTAGTTGACTTTCTTTCCTAAAGAGCACATGTGTTGCTGCCTCAGTAAAAGTTTGTTTGGTCCCCTTAAGCAATCCGTTAACTGTGGCTTCAATAACACAGGTGCTCTTTAGGAAAGAAAGTCAACTACAGTTTTTTATATTTAAAAAAAATCACTGAAGTCAGTAACAACATATAATAATCAAGCCAGATGTCAGAATAAACAGATTATGATATAACAATGCACTGTTAAAATGGTATGTCAATATAAACAAAGAATCTGTTTGTGCAAAAACTGCATTTTACATAAAGTTTGTGGCTTCCTTTCATGGTGCCGCTGAATTTCTCCATTCCAAACCCATGATACAAGTTTGAACTACCAACAATGACTCAAAACGTAAAATCACAACAAAGCATATCACAACTTGCTAAACTGCAAAGTCCAGCGCAACAATATATATATATATATATATATATATATATATATATATATATATATATATATATATATATATATAATGAGCTGTCAGATCTGGATCTATATAACAAAATGACACAGACCATGAACTCCTGGCACATTATGTTATGGCAGATAAAGTTCTACGTTGTTTGCAGTTGGACTTGACATATAAGTGCATATAGACTGTACTCTCTTGTCATGATATCACTGACATAAATGAAATATAAAAAAATATGGAAGGAATAAACTAAGTGTCTCATATAATAAAATATCACATACACAGATTTAATAACAACTAAGAACTCAATTTTTATGCAACTTTTCCACAACTAACACAAAAACACATTGTAGTTCAATCTCAGAGGTCCATAAACCCATTTGATAAATCAAAATTGTTTCTGCAATCACAATAAAATTATTAGCTTTTACATGTGTCTGCGTTATTTTCACCCCTTTAAAATGAGAATTGAAACATATTTTATGTTGCTACATTATCTGGTAGACATAATTTTCACTCACTGCCTTAAATCCATACATTATCAGAAAAGAAAGGATAGAGAAAAATGAGAAAACAAATTTTGTAATTATTATGTGCGTCCAAGGTTATGTACCCATGCACACTAGGATAGGAATATTAGCCAGCTATTCAACCCTACTATAAGACAAACATCATCTTATCCTGTCTACTTTTTAAATTATAGACAAATGGATAAACAAAGGGCAGTAATTCTTGTCCATTACCTCCCCTTGATAGCATCAGGTGACACCACTTTTTAGCCGAGCAAGACATTAATGTGGATACTCATATGGTGGGAAGGGTTTTTAATTAATGAGATTGGGTAAAGCTATAAGGTAACATGTCTTGTACAATAGCAACTTTAGCTTGAGTTGAATCAAATTAGAACCCAAGACAAATTCCATTTTGGAACAATGTTATAGATCTTATTGGTTGATGGAGATCAAATTTGTCTAACAAATCTGACATATTTTTATCATGCCCAATATTGCAACTGCCATGATGTCGAAATGTGTCTTGCATGGCTGCTCTTCTCGACCTGGCTATGAACGAAAGCAAGCTGAAACACTTGTTGACTACCAACAGACATTAATCTGTTCTGGGTCATGAATCACAATAGTATCGTGAAAACAACCAAACTATCCGATCTAAACTGAAGAGAAATCCAGTGAACATAAAGCAGGACGCAACCTCCTTACCCTGCATGCTGAAGCTAAATCTATCAGGAAACATGTTTTGTATGATAGTAACTTAAGTAAAGTGTAGGGTGGAAGTTAGAACAGGTTTGAATCTAGCCATGTGGAAGAAGAAAAAAAAGGATTGGATCCCTTTAGAAACAAATAAGGTATATTAGTCAAGGAGACCAACATTGTCTAAAAAATCAGATAGGGTTCTATCCATGTTGTCATAATGCCAGAATGTGCCCAGTATTATAGGGCAATAGCTTTTGATTAATAGATCAACAGGTCCGACTTTCTCTTCCAGTTGAGCAGGGTTCATACTGAACTATGGATGATAAATTCAAAGACTTTTCCCAAACTTTCAAAGACCACAAACAGAGATTTCCAAGACCTATTTTTGCTAATATTGTGTATACAGGTTATATGAGAAAAATGAATGCCAAATACTACAATATTGATTACTGATTAAAGTCAAACTATAATTAATTTTCTAAAATTGTATTATAATTATCTGGAAGATAGGTTAACGTTCGTTGTTCTTTCAGAGATATGTAACATACGTGTCAGATTTAATACAAAATAAACTGTTCTCGTAAGCATTGCTTTAAATGCTTTATTATATTTGCTTTCTTTTCTCTTCAATCATTTTGGAAAGAGATGCTACCACTGTCATCTCTTCCTCTGCTTTTCTCCTAAGAGTATTTGACTCTGTGACATGCACAATGGGTCCTTTTAACTCTGCCTCTTCTGCTTTCTGTACAGAGGAAGCATGTAGGCTGGCAATGTTAGCTTCAAGAGGCAGTTTTCTGGCTTTAAGTTCTTCCACTTCATCCAAGGCTAACTCCCGTTTCTTTCCTTTTTGGTTTTTCTCATCCTTCTCTGCTTTCTTCTTATCCAGATAAGCATGGTACTTATGTCTTGCAAAGGAGCCATGTGTCATCATTTCATTGCTAATGATGATTTCCAAAGGTCCACCTGCTTTTCTAATTGTGTCAATGATTAGCCCTTGAGCTCTGAGGCTTTCTCTGCTGAGGTTCTCAACAGATACCTGTTTGTTGACAGAAAATCCTCTCTCCACTGTTGCCTGCCCGTGTGACAACAACATTTTCTGGAGACCACACAAAAGTTCGACATATTCCTTTCTTTTGGAAAGGACAGAATAAAACATTTCATCAAGGTTGGGCGTGTTTTTTTTCTCCATTTTTTAAAAAAAGAAACATTATCTAAAAATCCAGTAATATTTCAAGGACTTCAAAGTACTGGGCAAAACGGGCTCAATTATAGTCTAACTATACCAATCCGTTTGTTTCTTTGGAAAGTCTGTTAATCATGAAATGTTCAGGAGATGGCAGTATCAGTGCCATTCTGGTCACATTCAGGTTAGAAATTATAAATCAATGATTATGTTGCCTTAGTTCTGTGCACTTTTTATAATTTAATTATTTTCGTTATTGAAATCGATAGGGGTACAAACAAACGGGGATGTATAGTCAGACTATAGATACACAAATCAATTTCGGCAATGTGATTTTAATTTTTTTTTTAAAATACCATTGGGGAAAAAGTCGAGGGTCGGCAATGAGAAACGGGGATATTCCGTCAACTGGAAATGCGTTTTTTGTATTCTTTTATTTATTTACCTAATCAAATGACTTCTTACAGTTAAAACTTCACAGCACACGTTCTTTTATATATACTCACAATTCAAGAACAACAACTCTTGTTTAACTCTACTATAGTGTACGCATGCGCACTTTGAAACTGTATATCCGTGAATTGAATTTATTACAATATATGTTTTTATATTAAACCAAGGAACATTATTATGTAAAACAAAATTTTCAAAACTGATTTTTTTCCCTCAAACGTGTTAAATAAACCGACAGTATAAGTAACTTTAAACGGGCCCTCTTTTGCCATATCTCCCAAATCATCACATTAAACAATATCTTATTTTATACCCGAAGAGTAATGAGTTAACATTATTTTGCCCAAAATTACCAATAGCTTATACTTCTGCATCTTCGTTCCACTAAATGAATAGTATGTAGTTACTAATTTGCATGGACTCCTTCTCCAATTGAAGCCAAGTTGATCGTCTTTTTACACAATGTACAAAACGTCTTTCGTTTACATAATTTATCCTTTTGCAGTCATTCCTTGTATTTCTCTTGTTCAAGCCAGATATCGTTGAAAGACCAAAGACCTGGCATTTTTAATAACTGAACTTGAAGAAGATGTAAATCGAATGAACACATTTTGAATTCTCGAGTGTGTAACTTTCGCGAACTTTCTACGTAGAATTAGTGTAATTAACATTTTGATTGGCTAAAACTGACGGACTCGTCCAATCAAAATTGAACTATTTGTCAAACGAAAGAAGCCATGAAAACCAGCTATATCCGAAGCTAATGACCTTGGGCAATTTTATTGGCGACATCCTTCGAAGAAGTGTGTAGCAGCACTGTCTTGCTTTGATGAAGAGTGCATGTGTGATTGAAGTCGCCGCCGAGGCATACTTTGGATGGCCAAACAAAACAAAGCCTCTTTTGTTAATGCGGCGGCAATAAACTGAACGGGTCATCAAAAGAAAGAAACCAGGATAACTAGATTACATCTGAATCTAACAACCTCGGATAATTTTATTTGTGATTCTGGAAAGAAATTAATTTTTGGAGGGTTTATTTCAATTTTCAAAGACTTTTAAAGACCTCAGGGTAATATGCTAGATTTTCACAAACTTTCAAGGCCTTGAAAATGCTACCTCATTTTTCCCAAACTCTCAAAGACCTTCAAAGACCGTACGAACCCTGTTGAGGACAGAAGCTTGCAGATGGATGAAATAGATGGTTACTCTCGAGATTCTCTACACAAATGAAGGTTTGAACTGTCTGACTCACAAGGCTGTCCTGGTAAAATTTAGCATTTAAAAGAGGGAGGTCAATTTAGGATGGCTGGAATCTTTCTGGGTGTATTATCATTGGGAAAAATCAATTGGTTGTACAGGGCTTGTACCCTCAAAGAGGGGCTATTGGAGTCATCTTGCCATTCTGACCCCATAATTGTAGTACCATAGGAGGGGCAGTAGAGGCTCACAACCCCTCCCATTTGCTGTTGTTGTACGGTTTAACACCATTTTTCAGCACACGATAGGCTATACATGGCGGCCAGTATTATTGGTGGAGGAAGAACCTGGGAAACCCCCTGGAAAGAACCACCGACCCACAAGAACCTACCGGCAAGCTTTCTCACATAACTATATTAGCTGAATCTTAGACTCAAACCCACACAGAGAGAGGTGAGATGGCATTGATCTGTAACGCAATCCCTCCCAGACGACTGACAGTGTATCTCATGGCACAAACTGCTGTGTCTGGAACTGGGGAAACGAAGGTGCGTAACTGTTGATTCCACCTCATCATCAAGCAGTCGATCACCAGATGTCCTTGAAGTGTGTGAATCTGAGTAATGACCAACTGATGGAGGAACCATGACCTCTTCTGGAATGATTCACAGTGAACCCATTGATGCAGCTAGATGATGTCTGAATTGTATATCGATACTGAGATTGTTGCACCCACGTCAAAAGTTCCAAATCAAAACACCAGATAAGTCACAGTGTTTCCCTTTACCCTCTATTGCGCTTCAGAGACCCCCAATTTTTTAATTTGACCCCCAGTTTTGATACCAAAGTTTGGTTTTTACTCAGTCTGACCCCCAGTTTTGACACCAAGGAGATATTTGCCACAGGATCGATCTTTACAGAAATAAAAGGTATTGATGACAGCATTCCCTATTAGGGTATTAATGATTAGAGACCATTCCCCAGGTGTCACTAACAGTAGTGAAGGTCAGCAACTGGTGGGAACTGGTGGCGGTACATTATTTCTGACTGGGGTTTTTCAGTAGATTCCAATGGTCAGCAGACCTGGATTGCCCTAACGCCATGGGAATGATCAAATTTTGGGTGTGATAACGACTGCTTGATTAAGAGGATATAAAATGGGGTGCCAAGTACTGGACATTAATGAACTCTATAAATCACTTGATTTGGACTAACATGTCCCAGACTACATATTGTCATTGTATATAAAAAAAACAATGCATACATAACATAACAAAGCAGGAGTCATGGTGGACTTCAATTTGCATATAGATCGATTAAATAAACATTCTGCAGAATCGACAAAAAAAAGACTCAAACTAAAGCAGAATTACTAGGTTGCTAAAATGCTGCCATAACTAACATACCCATGAAACATGTCATATAAACGTAGGTATTACTGTAGGCTCAAGCACAATGCATAGTTAATGCATAGTTAATAGTTAATGCATAGTTAATAGTTAATGCATAGTTAATAGTTAATGCATAGTTAATAGAGAAGAGTACAAGAAAAACTATTATAAAAAATGTAATTTCCATTAAGGAAGGTCTCATTTTATCCTTGCTTTCATAATTCCAATGAACAACATGATTGTAAAATACTAAAACTATTGCTTGAAGCAATTTTTTGAATTTCTGAAATTGACTGAGTTAAGACTCATAATACCTTCATCAAAAGTTTGGTTAGCTTGGGAAAGCAAGCGTAGTATCCCACCATCCTGTGAATGTGTTTTAAGATGACATTCACCATGCTTGCATCTGACAGCTGAGTCATCAACTAAAAAAGAAATTAAAAACAACATATGGTGGGATAAACTCAACATGAGCTGTATTAAAACACTAACCTTCTAAATGTCAATCAAGAAAATGTCCCCTGCAATCTTTTTTTTTATGTATTTTTCTCAAAGATGTATAACATGCTTTGTATGAAAACCTGACTTCAGATGGGCAATGTTTCTGGTATGCAGGTAACTAATTAAGCTGCTACACAACTGAATAATGGGAAAGTCCAGTTACAACCAATGTTTGTCAAACAAGTTACATATGGCTTGTTTTGTTTAAGGCATCAAAGCATTACTTTAGACTCTAACAGATTCAAATTAGAAAAATGTATATTTATTAGGCATAAAATATATTGGGTGATTCTTTTTCAAAACTCTCAACTTACACGTTATTTGATATCCGACAATATGGTCATGTTCATTTGCATTGTTTTAATGTAAACATCTAAAAAAAAATTTGAAAAATGTTTTGCACAAAAAGTAAATAATATGAAGTAATTTTCTTGCACCCCTGAATTTGTTTTAAAACAATTCCAAAACAGACCATTATGAAACTAAAACCCAACTTTTATTCAAGATCAGCTATCTTATTAAATGTAAAGGCTGCAATATATGTAAATACCAATATAAAACGTTTTTCCTTAAATTCCATTTCTCTCCTAGGCAAAGTGTTGGTTTTAGTCTGTGGCACTGAACCTTAATTGATTCTTGCCATGATCAGGATGATTCTAAGGCACAAAGAAAAAGGGTCCCCAGAAAAAGAAGATGGCTAGAGATAATTACACGGCACCCAAAGGGCACACAGAAAAACGGTCTGAGAAGAAAACACAATGATGTGACATCACTGATCACTTTTGTCTTAATGGACAAACACAATGGTGTGACGTCACTGATCACTTTTGTCTTAATGGACAAACACAATGGTGTGACGTCACTGATCACTTTTGTCTTGATGGACAAACACAATGGTGTGACGTCACTGATCACTTTTGTCTTAATGGACAAACACAATGGTGTGACGTCACTGATCACTTTTGTCTTAATGGACAAACACAATGGTGTGACATCACTAATCACTTTTGTCTTGATGGACAAACACTAGTGTGAAGACACAAGCACATGTTATAGGGTTTGTTTGAAAACTGTTACGAAATGTTTTTGCGATTCTCTAGTTAAGTGGTAAACAAAAATAAGTGTATTTTTTAAGTGGCAGTTAATTCAGTATTTGTAACTACTGTAATCATAATATTGTAACTAATACTGTAATCTAGGTACACCTGTCAATTAAAATTAATTACAATGTACAGTTTCTGATTTGTTCATATGAAGTCATGTGACCAAAATACACTGCATGATATCTCTCCATCCAAGTGTAAAATACTTTCAAGTATGAATAATTGGCATATGAATATAATAAATTCACACACACACACACAAATACACAGACACACTGTCTTTCTTGCCTTGTATCCAATTCATCCTGTACAGTTCTCAATTCTCCCTAAACTGTCCAAAAGAAGGTCACTTCACTCTCAAAATAATGTCTAGCTTGACCCCTGCATGTTGAAACTACCACTCTGTCAGGGACAATACAATAATCAAGTTCTTCAAGGTGGCTACCACAGCAGCCATAAAGGATGTCAGCTCAACATCTAGGACCAACTATAATCATAAGAAAGCCTTTCGTGAAAACCCAACAGTGGGATATGACTGTCCATCATGGAAGTAGCATTAAGAGTTTCAAGATGGCCACCATGGTAATCATATTAAATGTCTGAATTCCATTTTACCAACCTGAGATTATATGAAGTCTTTGAGTAAAAACCTCATGTTGTTACAACCATTCATTAGGCAGGAATGAAAAGATATCAAGAGTGACACCATTAAACCATGGATATCAGATCTGCACTATTTTTTTTCAGGTCCTATTACACATCATAAGAATTCTTTCCATTAAAAAGACAAGTCAACACAAACAAATTCCAGATGAGTAGTGGTAATTTATTTTCAAGCTGGTCACAACTTGGTTTCCAAAGTTAATGTCTGCCCAATCTAGTTTCATTTAGGACCAACCAGGCATCCTGATAAGTCTTTCAGTGAAAACCCCATGTTGATATGACAATCTGTTTAGGAGTAGTACAAAAATTAAGATTTTCAGGATAATGATCATGGCAGCCACACTGTATGTCTGAGGACAAACTATAAACCTTGGGACAAATATGTATATAAAGTTTCCAAGCAGTAATCACAGAAGTTCATAAGATCTGGCAATAACAAACTTGTGCTAATGGATGCTGGATACAGGATCGAAAAGTGATGAAATGACATCATTACTTTCGGTCTATGACCAGTAGAAGTAAAAACAAATGCAATACCAATGAATGCCTAGATTTTTATAGCATGTGATTTAACGTCACAGCTTTCACTGATTTCTGATTTACTGCTTCAAAAGTTTGAGATATATATATTCATCTGGAATAAATCCATAGTAGAATGGGATTTTATACTAACATGTCTCAGTATCATATTAACAAAACTGTGGAATATTATCGAACAATAAAATGGATGGAAATACAATTTTCATTTTCCTGTCATTTTATGGCACAGATAATTAAGACTGGAAATCTTTCTCTACAATGTGAAATGTCTTAAACAATTCTTCGTGCATTTCAACCCAGGGACAGCAACTTTCGAATCACAATCATATTAAAATCAGATCTCTACAGTCCTACATGAAAAACTGATGGATAACAATAAGATGTCATGCTCTACTGAAATTCTTGTTCGCCAATCAAATCACAACTTTCAAAAATTTCTGAAAGTGACACGTCATTTGGAACATATCATTACTAACAATAACTTGCCTAACAAGTAACTGCAATGCTGGAATTCACAGACTACTAAAATAAGTGGCCTTGGAATTCCAAAAGTCATCAAAACATTAACTTTTATCAGTGTCTGTAATTTTTATCAGTGTCTGTAATTTTTATCAGCATCTGTAACTTTTATCAGTGTCTGTAATTTTTATCAGTCTATAATTTGTATCAGTGTCTGTAACTTTTATCAGTGTCTGTAATTAATTTGTATCAGTGTCTGTAACTTTTATCAGTGTCTGTAATTTTTATCAGTCTGTAATTTGTATCATTCTGTAATTTTTATCAGTGTCTGTAACTTTTATCATTCTATAATTTTTATCAGTGTCTGTAACTTTTATCAGTCTGTAATTTGTATCAGTCTGTAATTTGTATCATTCTGTAATTTTTATCAGTGTCTGTAACTTTTATCAGTGTCTGTAATTTGTATCAGTATCTGTAATTTGTATCAGTATCTGTAACTTTTATCAGTGTCTGTAATTTTATCAGTGTCTGTAATTTGTATCAGTATCTGTAACTTTTATCAGTGTCTGTAATTTGTATCAGTATCTGTAACTTTTATCAGTGTCTGTAATTTTATCAGTGTCTGTAATTTGTATCAGTATCTGTAACTTTTATCAGTGTCTGTAATTTTATCAGTATCTGTAACTTTTATCAGTGTCTGTAATTTGTATCAGTGTCTGTAACTTTTATCAGTCTGTAATTTTTATCAGTGTCTGTAACTTTTATCAGTGTCTGTAATTTGTATCAGTCTGTAATTTGTATCAGTGTCTGTAATTTGTATCAGTCTGTAATTTGTATCAGTCTGTAATTTTTATCAGTGTCTGTAACTTTTATCAGTGTCTGTAATTTGTATCAGTATCTGTAACTTTTATCAGTGTCTGTCAGATCTCAAGCAGGACTGTACATATCTGATTTTAATAATATGAACCTAATTTGAGACTAATTTTTTATTCTTTTCTATGAATAACCAGTTAGAAAATATTATAGGGCATCCTTCAAAATACAATAATCTGGTTACCTGCAGAACACTGGTCAAATAATTCTTGATGTCAATGTGAACTTTCATCCATTTCTTGTTTTTTGTTTTTGGAAGAATTGGCTTTTGAAGATCCTTCAAGGGAGGCAAGTCAAGCATCTTTTGCAAGGCAGGTGCTATTTCAATCAAGCATAGTCGGATAATGGCATTAAATGCTGAAAAACAGATACATTGATATTAGCAGTTTTTATTAATAATTTCATTAAACTTTTCTTGTTTAAATCCAAATTATAAATACTGAAACTTTTCTAGTGTAACTATGATTTTATTTGACAGTGAGGCTGCAGTTACATTTTGTTACTGAACATGTCACCAAAATGTATTTAAATTAAATTTACCTTTGCTGCCTTCCACTCTGTATTTGGTTGTCCCTGCTTCACCAGCAACATGCTGTACAGCAGCTTTGAGAGCACTAGTGACTTCATGAATCAGGTTTGGGGATATGCTATCCTGTAAATGAAAACATTTATATTAATCAACTCCAACTTTCCTTTTAAAACAGATAATGGCAAAATCTCCAAGAAATAAGTATCCCTACGTTACAGGTGACTGATTTTGTATATTGCATTCTGATACCAATAGTTTTATCAGCTGAACTTTACACTGGATGGTTTCAGAAACTCCAAAAATATTAGTTCTCTAATGAAAAGTAAAAAGCTCAGGGAAAAACAAAAAGGCACCAAAGTGATTGCTATGTTGAGCCAAACTGGATAAAAAAGAATACTGGTCAAATACCTTGAATCTCTGTGTCCAGTCTTTTATCATTGCCATAGTAACAAGTCTGCTTTGTGACTTTCGCTTCTGCTTCTCTTTCCCTTCTTCTTTGTTATCTTCCTCTTCATCACTGCTTCCACTCATCACCTTTAGAAAATAAAAAATCAGTTTGATGATATAAACAGTATTATCTGAATTCCTTTCTATGCATGATACCTGCATAACAAGCAAATGACCATTGGTCATTTTATGGTTTAATTTCTGTATGATAAGAAAGATAATTATTATTATACTTATAAATATGCCCAGCACAACAAATTTTAAAAAACTTTATTTGTATATTTAACAAGACCTGTCCAAAGAACATTTTAAAACTTTTACTGAGATATCCAATGTAATTTTCTAAAGCTTTAACTGTTATTCACATTGTAATCAATATCTTACATGCTGCTTTTATTCACAGTGTAGTTAATATATTACATATTGCTTTAATTCACAATGTAATTAATTTATTACATATTGCTTTAATTCACAGTGTAATTAATATATTACATATTGCTTTAATTCACAATGTAATTAATTTATTACATATTGCTTTAATTCACAATGTAATTAATTTATTACACATTGTTTTAATTCACAATGTAATTAATTTCTTACATATTGTTTTAATTCACAATGTAATTAATATATTACATATTGTTTTAATTCACAGTGTAGTTAATATATTACATATTGCTTTAATTCACAATGTAATTAATTTATTACATATTGCTTTAATTCACAATGTAATTAATATATTACATATTGCTTTAATTCACAGTGTAGTTAATATATTACATATTGCTTTAATTCACAATGTAATTAATTTATTACATATTGCTTTAATTCACAATGTAATTAATTTATTACATATTGCTTTAATTCACAGTGTAATTAATATATTACATATTGCTTTAATTCACAATGTAATTAATTTCTTACATATTGTTTTAATTCACAATGTAATTAATTTATTACATATTGCTTTAATTCACAATGTAATTAATATATTACATATTGCTTTAATTCACAATGTAATTAATATATTATATATTGCTCTAATTCACAATGTAATTAATATAATACATATTGCTTTAATTCACAATGCAATTAATATAATACATATTGCTTTAATTCACAGTGTAATTAATATATTACATATTGCTTTAATTCACAATGTAATTAATTTCTTACATATTGTTTTAATTCACAATGTAATTAATATATTACATATTGTTTTAATTCACAATGTAATTAATATATTACATATTGCTTTAATTCACAATGTAATTAATATATTATATATTGCTCTAATTCACAATGTAATTAATATAATACATATTGCTTTAATTCACAATGTAATTAATATAATACATATTGCTTTAATTCACAATGTAATTAATATAATACATATTGCTTTAATTCACAATGTAATTAATATAATACATATTGTTTTAATTCACATTGTAATCAATATCTTACATATTGTTTTAATTCACATTGTAGTTAATATCTAACATATTAGTTTTATTCACATTGTAATAAATATCATACATATTGATTTTATTCAAATTGTAATTAATATATACATATTGCTTTTATTCACTTTGTAATTAATATTAAACATATTACTTTTATTCACCTTGTAATTAATATTAAACATATTACTTTTATTCACCTTGTAATTAATATTAAACATATTACTTTTATTCACCTTGTAATTAATATTAAACATATTACTTTTATTCACCTTGTAATTAATATTAAACATATTACTTTTATTCACCTTGTAATTAATATTAAACATATTACATTTATTCACCTTGTAATTAATATTAAACATATTACTTTTATTCACATTGTAGTTAATATCTAACATATTAGTTTTATTCACATTGTAATAAATATCATACATATTGATTTTATTCAAATTGTAATTAATATATACATATTGATTTTATTCACCTTGTAATTAATATTAAACATATTACTTTTATTCACCTTGTAATTAATATATAACATATTACTTTTATTCACCTTGTAATTAATATTAAACATATTACTTTTATTCACCTTGTAATTAATATTAAACATATTACTTTTATTCACCTTGTAATTAATATTAAACATATTACTTTTATTCACCTTGTAATTAATATTAAACATATTACATTTATTCACCTTGTAATTAATATTAAACATATTACTTTTATTCACATTGTAGTTAATATCTAACATATTAGTTTTATTCACATTGTAATAAATATCATACATATTGATTTTATTCAAATTGTAATTAATATATACATATTGATTTTATTCACCTTGTAATTAATATTAAACATATTACTTTTATTCACCTTGTAATTAATATATAACATATTACTTTTATTCACCTTGTAATTAATATATAACATATTACTTTTATTCACCTTGTAATTAATATTAAACATATTACTTTTATTCACCTTGTAATTAATATATAACATATTACTTTTATTCACCTTGTAATTAATATTAAACATATTACATTTATTCAAATTGTAATTAATATATTACATATTGCTTTTATTTACATTGTAATTAATATCTTTCATATTACATTTATTCACCTTGTAATTAATATATTACATATTGCTTTTATTTACATTGTAATTAATATCTTTCATATTACATTTATTCACCTTGTAATTAATATATTACATATTGCTTTTATTTACATTGTAATTAATATCTTTCATATTACATTTATTCACCTTGTAATTAATATATTACATATTGCTTTTATTTACATTGTAATTAATATCTTTCATATTACATTTATTCACCTTGTAATTAATATATTACATATTGCTTTTATTTGTAATTAATATCTTTCATATTACATTTATTCACCTTGTAATTAATATATTACATATTGCTTTTATTCACATTGTGATTAATATCTTAATTATTTGCTTAACTTTTACATGGTTGTCAATATCATACATATTGCTTTGTTTTCACAATGTAAGCATTTAAAATTCAATGTCCAATCAGAAAAGTCAATTTCTGTACAATACAGTACTTCCAATATAAAAATAAAGCCATTAAGAAATTGATCCATCCTAGTACTAAATGTGACAAGAAAGAACTCATAGTGACCTCCAGTTCAGCAGGAGGTCGATGAATATTATCATCTTCATCGTCAGAATCTGAACCAGACATATCAAAGTCAATGTCATCTTCTTCCTCCTTATTCTTGGAATTTTTGTCTTTCTTTTCATCTTCCTCAGAATCTGATTCTTCATCCTCTAAATCTCCATCTGCAGTGAGAAATTTTTGACAATGTTATGAATTACTCCTGACTGAAAATTCTTCATCTGAGAAAAAAACAAAATCCAAAATCAAAGAAAGGACAAGTTCATTAAATTGAATACAACTTTTTAAAGGTCATGTAATTAGTTGTGAAGAGTTAATTATGTTTGTCTAAATATGGGATGGCACAGGTTTTCAGTAAATTGTGTGCTTATACTTTTAGCTGACAATACAAAGTGTAATTATTGGCTCTGATATTTTGAAAATGAAAAAAAAAACACATGATACAACCCTTAAACCAAATCCACATTATGTTAGCAACTAAAAAACATTACATCTGGATTGGTATGTTTGATCAACTTAGCACCATGTACATATAGATAATATCACACACATCACTGAAAACATATCTTCAATTTTTTAAAATAAAAGTGTAGATTTGATACATGTGCATTAGTGGTAAGTTATTCTACTATTTTGGGTCAAAGTTGATGAAAACTGTTTTTAAACACTGAAGTTCATCCTTCTTCTATGAGGCCATGCAGAATAATTCTTTCATCAATGTGAAATAAATGTCCACTTTTAACTTTTACCTGAGCCATCATTTAATTAGTTCAAGTATATGTAGTATAAAGTTAGTAAAACCTAAAATCGGACAAAACTTGCTGGGACAAATGTGACAGGGTTCAACACTACTTATCGGCCCGTGACCATCAATATCCTGATATTTTAAACCGGATATTAAAAATATATCTATTCCATGTTATAGGACTGAAAAAAAATCTTTCTTTAATTATAAACATGTCAAACACTACAAAATCCAAAAGTGAAACAAAGTTAAAATAAAACATAATAATAATGCCTATGCCGTTTAAACCAAATTATCATTGTTGTTTGAGCACTTACAACAAACTATCATTTGGGCATTTAATTTGTTAAAGATATAATAGCATCAAGTGTTTAGGCGACTGACGTTTTGTTATTTGGTTTCATGTGTTTAAAAAATGTTCATATTTCTTGATAATGTCTCTCTGCCACAAAAAATAAAAACAAAAAAACTCAAAGTACAATGTGGTTTTTTTGCACAAAAAAAGAAAACAAAAATTCCAAGGTACAGTAAAGCAGGAATTTCCAAGACAAAACCAAAGCAAAGAGAAGGACGAGATAACAAGTTCAATTTGTTTTGCGTACAATACATCAGAACATTTTTAGTTGGCTGCATAAACTTTAAAACTGATACTGTCAGAAATGGAAGGTGAGAAGTCTGTTATGTTGCTGAAAAAGGAGGCCTTTGAAAAACAGTGTCATGATTAGAAATGCTCATTTTTAGATGAAACATTGACACACATGTGCTGTGTGAAATTATGTGAGTTGCAGAAGGCAAATGGTTTGGAATAGGCAGTACTACCTACCTGACTGACAAATATGGTTGAAAATTTAGCAGGGCTATTGTCAATGTTCACAGGTCTGAACAGGACCATGTAATTTCCTCCCCTCAGTTTTTGTCTGTTATTAATGATGGCTTTCACTTTTACATCTAACAAGATGGCAGAATTGTATACATTTTTTCGAGCGCAAGGTAAATGTTACTTTAATTTTATATTATTGAATTAAATCAAGTAAACCAGAAATTTAAATTCAGATCCATTCCATTTATAATACTGCAAACCCTTTTAATAATTTAATATTTCTTCTTAGGTATAGCAGCAGAGAGGGTGAACCCTACAACGTTTTTAGACAAAATTTTGATTGAATCCTTAAAACGAGCCTTCCTACGATCTCATTTTAACCCAAAAAAATGTCTCAGGGGCAAACCCTACAACGTTTTCAGACAAAAAATTGATTGAAATTTTAACGAGCCTTCCCTACGAAATCTCATTTTAACTAAAAAAATGAAAACGGAGACTTTTACGATTTTTTAATTAATTTTGGTCGCAACTTGTTGTCATCCACCCTCTCTGCTGCTACAGGTTAACAAAAAATAATAAATGATTTTAACCGAATATTTGATCCAGTCCTTAGGACTTTACAAACAAACTAATCGCTAACACCTCTTCTTGTAAATCAATCAGATTATTAGATTGGTCTGTGAGTTTGAAATTAATTCTCGTTAACGAATTATTATGGCATCGCATGTAGACAGGATTAATTGGGTTTTCAATAATTAGGAATCCTGGAGGAGCTGTTGGTGCAAATGAATAAAGAATATATCCCTGCTGAGCTTGATTTGATTGCTCTAGATTAATCTGATAGCTTCCTTCAATTACATCACATACTAGATTGAGCGCAATCACCGATGAAATATTCACGTTGAACGGAGCGATATGCCTACCGCCACCATCTGGATCATTATTATGTTTGAGGATTTTTATTTCCTGTGATGCTGTTTTTTTCCATGCATCATGAATTATTTTAAAACCAACATCGATGGTGGCACTGAGAAGTTTTTTTAGTTCCGGTACGTTATATCCCGGTAGTTTGAATGTCAGAATATCCTTCATGGGAAATTTATATTGTTTTGCAAATTCTGTTCTCGATAGGGGATTATCGTCATCTAATATATCCTGAATAATTTTCAGATTAAATGTTTCCATATCGTCGATAATTTTGTTGCATGTTTCTACGACGCTGATAAATTCATCTCGGGTGAGAGAGCCGGATTTAAGAGATATTAACAACAGCGATAAATCATTATTCACTGCTGTGAAATTTTTAACGATTTCAGGTTCGTTAACAAAATGATATCCCTCTATTCTATCCTTTGGCCTCTCTTCTCCAGTTGATCGGTATCCGAGACCAAAAAAATCTATAGTAAATCTATGATCTTTATAACTCCTTATTGGATTATCAGGTTTTATTCTGTCGGTGATATAATCAGTTTTTTGTGGTTCTGGTAAATCAACGGTTTTTCCCCCTGGTGGTTTTTCAGGCCATCCCAGTACGGTTCTAATAGAACTCTGATAGATATCTACGACGTATCCTTCTGTGCTTATCTCAATTGCGGATGATAGCGTCGGCTCATGAACTGTTATAGCGATTTTCGATTCTGTTCCAGTAATCGATTTTATTCTACGCGCGAATTCATTATTGATTTGTTCGATTTGGTATGATCCGGTTGGTATCGAAACGACGTTCCAGTCTGGGGTTCTGTCGGGTTTATTCTTATTTGCAAACACTAAAGAATTATTGGGTTGTTGACCACCAAATGATTTTGATCTGATATTAGGCCAACTGTGATACACTCGTAGTTTTGCTAGCGCTATCTCCTTCACGGGGACTGGGCTAGGGAAATTCACACTAAACTCGGGTTCCATTGATGTTATTGATATCATGCTTGTTTGTACTGGGTTCGTGTTCTCCACTATTTGTTGAAGTAATTCAATCGGTGTTGTCATCGTTGCTATACTGTTGTTGTCGCTCTAATTTTGACACCGCGGAATCATAAATACTGACCATCACTGAGAACTCACAATCTGGTATAGTTGAGATTATTGAGATCATTTTGGTTTTTGGGTTCGTGTTTTCCAATTCCATCGGTGTTGTCATTGTTATTATATTCATGTTGTCGCTCTAATTTCGATATCGCGGAATCAAAAATACTGACCATTGCTGAGAATTCACTATCTGATATAATTGTATTATCGAGTGACGACGATATCATCAGGGATAACTGCGAATATGCGGTTGATGCAATATGAAATTGAAGTAAGTAATTCTGCAGTTTACTCTGGCTGCATGATGATATCTTTTTTGCTATCCCGGTTGATATACCCCCGATTGTAGCCACCGCAGAAATGCAAATTGGAACTACGACCGGGGCAATCATTGTAACCGATGCAAGTATTATTCCGGCGCCAGCGAGAACGCTTGACACCGAGTACATAGTAATATCAATTGCGGTGATTCTTCGTCGGTATTTTTTTATTTTTATTTGATACTCCTCAGTGAGGGTTTTGAGTCTAGTCTCAAATTCTCTGACCTGATCATAGCGACATTGAGTTGATAAAATCATTTCTATTGTAAAAACACTAGCGTTTTCAATTGTGAAATCCGAACGATTTTCCTTTCAATTTAGTTATTTACTTAAATCCGCTACGAATTCCACATACCAGGTTGCTGAAACCCTAATCAAATTTTTATCAGTAGCTGTTATAGTGAACTTTTCAGTTGTATCCTTGTCGATGATCGTTGAAATCGTATTGTTGACCCCGGATGAACTCGACGATGATATATTAAATTGAGTCAATTGTGTTACTAGTGTTAATCGATAAATACCTTTAACGGTTGCAGTGATATCTAATTTGTTGTTTGTAGGTGTCCACGCAAATGATCCGTGTTGGATTGTATATACTACGTTGTTGGTTTTCTCATGAGGAATTTTTGTTTTTTCAATGATTGTTATCATCCTCGAAAAATCACCTTTGATGGCTTCGATGAAAGTTTTTGTCTCATCGATGGATTTTTTAATATCCGGGAGTTTTATTTCTATTTTATCCAACGGGGTTCCAATAAATTTCTCGATGATATTTTTACGAAAAACTGAAAACTGTTTTCCGTGTTCTTCAATTTTAGATTGAAATGTTGCTAGTTCTAACAGAGAATTATCCAACTCATTGTCATGGGTAGCAATCTTATCAGTGATCGTAGACACAAGTGCACCTGGTTTAAGTCGTCCGTCGCTGGAATACAACGCAATAGAGTTTTCAGTGGCGTCTTGCTGCCGTTTTAAAATGTCATCCGCGGATATATTACTAGCTTTAAGTCGTCTGTCGTTGGAATACAGCGCAATAGAGTTTTCAGCGGCGTCGCGCTGCCGTATCAAAATGTCATTCAATGACACATCACTGCTTTTCAATTTACCCTGTTTGTCCTGAAATACAACTATTTCGTTCGGGTCAACACTTGCTAAATTTAACGTCTCAGCTATTTCATCTTTGATTAGTTTTTTTACATCACCGGTTGCAGTGTCATCGGGTTTGGGTTTCAAAGATCTCCCCCAAATATCAATCATGTTATTGTAAAACTCTTTCTCTCTCTAAAAAGCGATTACTAGTGTATTCATTCACGACAACATGTGGTGGTTTTCTAGATGCTGAAATAGCATCAAGGACATTTAATACTTCGCTGCCGCATATTGGTGGGTCATTGATTTGTTGTGTTGGTAGCGTAGAATACCAAGTCTTCATTGAAAATTTTTTTATATAACGCATAAATTCTTTTGGCGGGGCTAATCCATATGAATCAAAATAGACAATCCCACGTGGATCAATAGCGTATGCAACCCAGTGAGTACCAGGTCCGGTGCTGTTATCTAAATTAATGATTCCGGTTTCAACGCTGTTTGGTTGATGTGGTAATTGATCCTTCATAAAGACACCTCTGAAATTTTTAATCGCTAGTTTTTTAGCAGCATCCATTAAATCAAAATTGGACATGGGAACCATCGAAGATTTTTGAGTTAATAAACCGGTCCTAGTCTTAGACCCTTTCCGCTGTACCACGAATACGGGGTTCCTGGTAGTCTTAGACCCTTTCCCTTTTTTTAATATCCTTTCCCAGTTGCCTTCTTTAGTGCCATTCCTGCTGCAGTACCAACGGCTCCTAACGCTGCCGCTTTAGCCACCGCTGGGGCTGCTGCTGCAATCAATGCTGGTATCGCAGCTAACAACGGAAATATACCGCCTGTTTTAATCATATTTTTGATAGCAGCCGCAGAGAGAGTAATCTGAACACCCTTTTTTGCTACTAGTGCATCATTGAAATGTTTCACCTGACGAGTTGTCAGCGATAGTTTATTTGCACCACCAGTCATTTGGTTGGGTTTCAACGTGATTGTGGTTCCACATTTTTTAGCTGATTCCGATTGCAATTTTTTTAATTGACCAGGAGTTAACGCAACACTAATATTACTATATGACATTATACATAATTGATTGATTCTAAATCGTTTACAATTTCAATTACATGTTTTCCACTGGTGCATCTACCACTCTCATTCTTCCACCAACACCTTTAAGTAGCATTGATTTATCACTGAGAATGACAGCAACCGCTCTATAATCAGCAATAGCACCACGAGTCACATTAGCTCTAAAATGTATATCAACAACAGATTGTCTCATCAAATCGAGATGTTCCAGTGAGAAGTAATAGATCGGATACAGATTTTTAAAATCATATTGTGATATTTGCAAACCAGTATCCACATTTTGATCACGTGCCATAAATGACAACAGACGATGATAAACTCGTGCAATATGATTTTCTGTGTAATTAAGTTGTATATCCTCGGATGGTTCCTGTTGGCCGTTTATTCTCAGTGAGACGTCTTTCACACCTAATTGATCAAATATCATATGACTGAAACGTTGATCGCCAACTCGTGTGTTATCCTGTAACGCAATAAATATATGACGTGGCGCAGAAACGCCTTGTTTTGATGCTAGATTCCACGTGAATAACCCGTTCAGATTTGATTGCTTCACATCTGTACTCACGGTTAGCCAACTCAACAACGACTTTCCTCCTTGGTCCATAAATGATAGTAATCGTTCTTCTGCGGTGATTGCTGGAGTCAACACTGGCATCCACAATGATATTTTTGTTAAATTGACTTTACCAGCATCAGCATTGGGATTTGCATTGTCTGCTGGAATCCTCCAGATTGCGTCACTATCATCACTCTTTCGTACAAGCGATACTGTATGCTTCGCTCCATAAATAACTTTTCGGACGTTTCTACAGAATCCAAATATATGATGCAGTGGAATCGCGCATGAAAATGATTTACGCGCTCCTTGCAACATTGAAATACGTGTTGCAGCTCCTAGATTGAAATTAACATCGTTGTTTATAATCATATCTTCGGCATCAATATTAGCGGTGCCAGCATTATTCTTTGGTCGTCTTACAACAAATTGTTTTCCTCCAGCGGTATTTGTAGCATCTTTTGCAAACATCATAGAAGGTCCTGCTGATCTTGTATAATCATCACAATATCTCGCTAACCCGATTATTGTTGTAGCCACATCAACATCGCGATCTATCGCCTCAATTTCTTTTCCATCAATGAGATATTTTGCACTCTCAAATAACGCCATGATACCATTATTGACAAAACCAACTTGAGTACCAGCTGGATACGGTGCTGGTACAGTAGGAGTATCAGCAGCTGTTACAATTTCTCCTTCTACATCAATAAACGCTTCAGCGGGTAGAAAGTATTTACTGGTATCATGGACTTGAAGATCAATTCTTGCTCGACTATTTGAGTCTATTGCATGATAGGCGTAATATTGATAATCGCGTACAGAATCGTCCTTGCCAACTGGGGCGTCTATATCAAACGCTGGATCATGTGACTTTTTGAACATTTTATTCTATTTATCAGAGTCTAAATCGCGATTTTCCATTTTCATCGTCGTAGTTTTTTAAAGTCACTTCCTGCTATCATATTTGCAATATTGCTTTGGTCGGGGGTTAAAACCATCGACGCTAATTTTTCATCTACTGCGTTATTTATAATTCTACTAACACTTGCAGGCATTTCCGCTGTAGACGGTAATGGTTTTGAAAATCCTTTGGATTTCATCTGTGATTTCACTAATGATGTTAATTTATTCTTCGCAGTTGAAAACGCTTTTCCAGCAAGATCTCCAACAGCACCAATACCCTTATCACGAATAACATCAATTGCTTTCATTGATAATTGTTTAGCTAACGGCATCACTTTTGGAGCCATTCTCGCAAATAACCCTGCAATGGTATTACCTAAACCATCTCCGTAGTATGCTCTATAAACCGGAAACCGTGAATTAACTACGTAGACGGGGGTTGGTTTATCATGATTGTAGTGTATGATCATTATTTGAAATCAGAAACAATTTTTCAATTGTTATTTATCTAATCAATTGACTTTTCAATTCAGTCACTATGATACCCACTTTCCACTAACTCTCCAATGAAATCTCGATATGTGCTGATATCCATGATACCATCCTGAAATAATCGTCTACAGATATCAGCTGCTTCATTAATTATTTCCGGTGAGTTATTTCCGGCTTGGAACCCTCCTACAAGAACCTCTAATCGTGATATATCACTGAGAACACTACCAGGACATGAAACGCTAGCGTTTCCAACTAGACCACTCCCCAGAAATTTCTTCTCATCGTATGGCTGTCTTATTTGGAGTTGAAATTTTCTCTTGAAGTCTCTGTATTCCTTCATCCTTCTATCTAAACTCCCAGTATTTATTTCATACACTATATCAGCCCATTCATTATGTGACATTCTATAATCCGAATAATTGTCCGTGAAAAACTTCTCTTGTGAATCATAGCTGTTAGCAGCGAATTCACCTAAATTGTCTATATCCTCGTTGAGAATTTGTTGTTTAGCGCTCTCGGTAAATATAATTGATTTAGGTAGTCCACTAACTAGTTCTTCCTGAAATCCTTTAAATTTTCGTTCTGAAGCGGTTGATATATCCTGAGGAAGTGATTGCAAGGATTTTTTTGTTTGTTTAGTTCTTTTTGCTATTTTTTCTAACACAGGAATAAGACCCTCTTCTTTTCTTTTACCATCAGGATCATCTCCCAGTATAGCACGCTCTATCTCCTTCGTTGCTGTGGTTACTGGTTTAAACAATTCTTCAGATCCCGCAGCAAAATCAGTCTGAAGACTCTGTCGTTGTTGTAGTTTATTCCGTACAGAGTCACGAATTGGTACAAATCTCCTGATTGCATCCAGTCGTTCACGAGCCAATCGGGTTGTTAATGCTTCATTGACCATTATTTGAAATCAGAAACAATTTTTCAATTGCAAAACACTTTTTCAATCCGACCTAACACCATCGTGGAAGTGTTAAGGGCGTTATCATTGATGTTGAAAGTGTCATAATTGCTATAAAAATAATTAATATCACACTTTCAACATTTTATGACATGTCGGATGAGTTTTAATACCACTGTGGAAGTGTTATGTCATCGTGAGACACCTTCTATCAGGTATGTGGAAAGTGTGGAAATCCTTATAAAAATAATTAATACCACACTTTCCACATTGTTGTTTTTATTGATCAATCTGAACCGTCCATCAATTTTTATTCAGTGTGAAATATTTTCACTGTTTTTGACATTATCAATCAAAAAATGATAAAAAAAATTAAAATCTCTATGAGGGACGGTCACAATCAAATAATGATAAATGGTCAATCAAAATTGTTCATTTTCTTGAATTAACGCCCGTAGGTTTCTAATTTTAGAATTAACCTCCTTTTTCAATTCGTATTCGTACCCCAATTCTTTTCGTATTCGTTCTACGATGGTATACAACGGAGCGAACACACTTACGTCACTGGAAAATGCGAGAGAGTCCCGAATAGAATTCTGAATTCTCTTGATGAGCACATACTTCTTTGGTAGAATATATTTATTGTTGTTAACTCCGTATTCTATATCCTGAAAATCAGACATGATTTGATCAGGATTTAACCCATCTGATAGTTCAATATCCCAACTTTTCAATTTTGAAATCTCGGATAAAATGCTATTCATGTTTTCAGAATTCATTATTCTATAATAATGATATATTTCTAAATGAAAAATATGACGCATTAGACATAACTAAATTTAACTTTTTGTCCCGTCCTTTTTGAAATAGCCGATCGATAAATCCCCTCTGCAACTCTTCGTACTGAGGGTCCACAAATATCGAAATGCCTACCGGCGCTGGTTATTGATTGAAATATTTTTTCTTCGTTAGTTATCGTATTCAAAGATTTCACAGGTCTCTTCCCAACCGTTTTGCATTTTCCAGTCTTTCCTCGTTTGGTATTCTCACTTTGAGTAACAGCCTGCAGATTTGATAAAGAATTGTTTTTCGGATTAGAATCCTTGTGATCAATGACAGAATCATCCTCGATCAATCCATAAAAACATTCAAATGCGAAACGATGATTGAGATAAGCTTTCTTCCCAACAGTAAACATCAAGTACCCTTGATTATTCACAGCACCAACTGATTTCTTCAGTCTACAGTGTCTTACAACACCATCACTGGATGCTTCATAATTTGTAATCAAGGGATGGTGTCTGAATTCTTGGTTCATTCGTATACATAATACTATTGTTTGTCTAATTCATTGTTTGGTTTAATGATGAATCTTTCGATGTAGTCTTGAGGAGTTCTTATGATTTTGTCAGGGACGTTGTCGCTGACAGTGTCAGGGTCAGAGACTTTATCAGGGTCATAATTTCTGATTGATTGTCCATTTTTTATTCTTTTATCATAATAACGCTTCAACTCCCTGTATCGCTTTCCACCGCAATTCAAACACAACTGAGATTTTCCCCTGACCCCAACCCCACATCGTATGCAGGGTAACGGGCCAAGGCTTCCACGTCGAAAGCTTTGCATATGATACCCACAAAACTCATTTCTGCATGATTTGTTACACGGGGTTACTGATCCAATCATAAGCCACTTGCAGTGATTCATTATATATAAATTCTTCTCGAAAAATGCTGAATTCAATGCTGATAAGGAGTTTAAAAGATTATTGAAAATTAATCCTAAATTTAATCTCGATAAACCAAAAAAACGTCCAATAGACGGAAACATGAAAGAGTTTAAGAGATTATTGAAGATTAATCCTAAATTTAATCTCGATAAACCCCAAAAACGTAACAAACATCCAAAACGTCCAAGAGACGGAAACATGAAAGAGTTTAAGAGATTATTAAAAATTAATCCTAAATTTAATCTCGATAAACCCAAAAAACGTAACAAAATTAATCTCAAACGTCCAAGAGACGGAAACATGAAAGAGTTTAAGAGATTATTAAAAATTAATCCTAAATTTAATCTCGATAAACCCAAAAAACGTCCAAGAGACGGAAACATGAAAGAGTTTAAGAGATTATTAAAAATTAATCCTAAATTTAATCTCGATAAACCAAAAAAAACGTCCAAGAGATTACCCTGGAAAGATGCTCAATTCAATCTCGATATAGTTTCTAATACACCAAAGAATACAATTCTTGATAAAGCCATGATTAGTAAAATCAGAGACTGTTTTAATGAATTCAAGCGTGATGGAGCATCTTATTGTTGGTCAACATTTCGAATTGATGGTGTTGTTGATGCTACCATGACTGATGAAAAAGGAGCAGTGATAATTTCACGTGTTGGGGGAAAAAGATATTTTTTCCGAATCAAATTCATTATCGAAGTCGATGGCAAATGGATTATTAGGGATAAATTTGAACCAATTCTCAAGAATAAAAAAGCTGTCATTGTGAGTAGAGATTCCAAACCAGGAATTCTAACCGGAATCGATAATCCATACTACGAAAGATCTTATCCCGTAACAGCAATGGTTTATGGGATATATCCGTTAAATGATAAACCCGATATCGCAAAACTAGCTCCTATGAAATATTCGTCAGGGCTTAATTGTGTAGCAGAACGATTAATAGAACATTTCACAAATGCGTCCCGGGGAAATAAACTAACTGATCTGCGACGTAGGAAAATAACCGAATGGGAACTGACAGTGAAACAGCATGGTGCAAAGATTTCTGATATAGCTAAATTAGAAACATCATTAAGATTCCCAATAACCGTTATGACGATAACCGGAGAAGTATTATACGAACCGAAATATAACAAAAATGGAGCGCCAATACAAATTATTGATCATAACAAACACGCGTGGACACCTGCGGTAACAGTATTTCCACGAGAACGAACCGTGAAATATATCCCTAAGGAGTTCGTCGGGGATGTTTTCTATGAAGAGAAATTATTCGATGCTATTCATGCGTTGTGTAAAGATGATCCTGTGTCAGTGTGGTTACTTAGAAGTGATGAAGATCCCGAAATAGGATTCGATCAATTTGTAAGACCAAATGGTGAATTATATCGCGTTGAAGAATTAGATAACAGAATGAGAAAAATCGCTAGTGATTTTTCACCGGAGAGTTTCCATGAAAAACTACTCACGGATAGTTTTAATATTCCATCAGTGGTAGCTCACTTCGCAAGAGAAAAAAACTCATGACGTCCAACACGAAGTGATTTTCTCGAGGATGTTAAATTGAGTTGCGTCGAATTTGGTCATGGAGGACTGTGGAATACGAAATACTCACGTGATGGTATGATTTCAATTGATATATCCGCGTGTTATCCCGGAAGTTTTCTCGGGTATGGGGAATGTGCTGAGTACTTCAAACGATTTGGACACCCCACGCATGAAATGACTCGTGTTGCGATTAATGGACCATTGCCTGATTTTGATTTAACCGGATTCGCTCGTGTGATATCATTCGAATTAGCTACAGGGTTACATCCGTGTAGTTATGTTTGGCTCCGTAGACACCTATCTGAAAAACACTGGATGCCAATAGTGCTATTGAGATATATGATTGATTGTGGTATGCTAATATCGTTGATTGTTTCCGAGGCTATTATATGCTATCGAGCTCAGAAAGAAGTTTGGCTACCACAACCCGATCTAGATCGTATAATCAGCGAACTACGAAAACAGTTTCCAGATTTCAGTGAAGAACAAATCATGAATTGGTCTAAGAAGTTATTTGAAAGTAAAAAAGAACAAGCAAAGGATCTCGGACGAAGAATAATCGGTAAATTTACCCAGGGTGGAAGATACGACAACGCAAAATATTCTTCGCGGTTGATCATAGACGTCGCTGAATACGATTTTATTGTAACGGATTTAATGAAACAGGGAAAACTTGTATCCCGTAAGGATGCTTTTCTATCCAATGGTGAGAAAATGGGTACGGTTGTTACCTACTGTGATGGATATAATTCCCAGTATACACATTTAAGATCATCTATGCTAGCCTATGCTTCTATTAATCTATTTTCAATGATAAATAGATTTCCTAATACCGCGAATAGAGTGGCCACTGATTCGATGTATATACACAATAAGTACAAATCAGCTGTAGCTAAATTCACAGATCCCGAAGAAAATTGGGGGCGTTGGCGATTTAAAAAGGAGATGCTACATGAGTATTGTGAATCCGCAGACGTTGCCATGGATGATAAATATCTTTCATGTAACCGTATTGAAATTCAATCAGAATTTTCTAATGCACCACCGGTATCTGATCCAGTATGTAGATACAAGACAGTTTATTTAAACGGTTGTGGTGGGTCAGGAAAGACAACTCGTGCAATTGAATTATTTCGTCGGTCAACCATGATTGTGCTAACACCGACTCACAGACTCGCCAGAGAGATGATAGCGCGAGGGGTAAATGCCTGTACTTACCATAGTTTCTTTCGATGGAAGGGTGACAAATGGACTCCTGAGCGTATGGGTGATAAATTCATTCCTGAAATCATAATTTGGGATGAAATATGCACAGTGTCATTAGATGTATTACAAACATTTCTCGAGTGGTTGTTAAACAAAAACACAAAAGTCGTCATGTGCGGTGATCACGGCCAACCACCACCATTTGTCGGTGCATCTCCACATGAATGGCTAAGGGGTTTTGTAGACTATTATGAAGAAATTACCACTGAATATAGATCACTTGATGAACGATTACGAGAATTCAAAGCGCTAATTAGATTACAACCGGATAGAATCCAATGCGAAATAGCGCGTGAAGTGATTTCAGAAACTCCAATGAATGATTTCTGGGAAACATGGAGACCAAATGATTTGATAATTGCAAGTAGAAAAATAGTCAGGGACACACTTCAGATGAAGTTATTTGAATTGCATAAAGAAAAATTTGCAACGCTTCCAGTACCCCTTTGTTATAGGCCATCGGATACACGAAAACAGAATATTGAAGTTGATATTCCAGGACAGAGTGAAAAACAAATTCTCGTATTAAATGATATTGTGCTGGTTGATATCAATGTCGTTGAAGATGCATACAATTGTTTGGATGGTGGATAATCACATTGAATGGTCGAATTTAGTCTATCTCGCAGTATGCAGAGTACGAAAAATAAATCAGCTTCGAAGAATTGTTTTCGATGATAATGACACCACAATAAATGATATTGATGTTAGCATCATTAATAAAAAAATCTCCGGTTACAAACAACAGGACAAAAAAAAAACAACGAGAATTTGATATTGATGCTGAATTAATAATCACTTTGAAGAAACAACAGAATAATCACTGCGCGAGTTGCAATTGTATAATGTGTTGGCAGTATTCGGATAAGGATCCTCGCCAATTCACCGTAGACAGAAAAAATAACAATCTCGGTCATGTCAGAAACAATGTGATGTTGACTTGTCTTGAGTGCAATAGACGCAACGGTGCTAGTTAAGACCATGCGGTGGCAATTGAGTATCCTCGGGAATTACCTGTAGTTGTTGTCGAGTAAAACCCCACTGAGGGGCAGTTGAATCCAGTTTATAGACTGGAGGTCTACCCGTAGATCGTGTTATACTAGATATCTTGTGTGCAGTAACACTCCAAATAGGATCGGTAGCCCTTTTTTTACCACCCTCAAGCTCTCCTGGTTCGTATAAGTACCTAACAGTGACATTACTACCAAGAATTGGTTCTTTGAAATCTTTTTGTGGTTTTTCAGGTATTGACTTCTTTTTAAACGCGTTGATAGGTTTCATGTTGATTGTTCTAGTAATCTCGTTATTCAGTGCAGAAATCACAGATGGTAATCTTTTAACCCATTCACGGGATCTTTTTTCTTGGATGAATTCTTTTGCGTATTGATATCCAAATAACCGCTCAGCAATCGTCCGATTAAATCCTTCTACAATTGCCTGATCGCGATGTAGCGCAGTATGCCCTCGTCGTATGGTGACATTATGATGTTTCATTGTAGATAACACTGCACCCTGAAATTCCTTGCCAGGATCAACCTGCAATAAATTTGGCCAGTGCAGAGGACCTTGTCGATAAATCCTTTCAAATGCAGAAGCGACTTCAGTGGCTGATTTTGTTTTTAACGGTTCTGCTTCTTTGTATCGACTTGCAATATCAACTACGGTTAAAGCGTATTTGTAACCACGATCATGTGGCAGAAATAATATATCAGCCTGATGAACTTCATTAGGAGCGGTCACATCAAAATGCGAGAAATTAATCTGTTTAGGCAATGATACATAAATTTGCCATAGTGCCTGTTTGGATAACCAATTAGCCGCAGTGGTTTTTTTCACTTTTGCAGCGCTAGCGAGTTTATGGACTGCTGATTTACCCCTCCAGTATCCTCTTGGGGAATAATAAATTGATTCCATATTAATAATTACCGGCACCTAACATCAATTTACTTTTCATAGCCGATTTTATCAAAAAGGAAGCCAATTTTTCTTTGAAGGATTTATCAGGAATAGCATTTAACGCATGAATTAATTTCACATCTGCGAGATGCCTGTGTTGCAGATTGCTGCTTTTATAAGCAACATCATGAAGGTGACAGGCCTTATCAATGGCGTTTATTGGTTCTTCACCGGGGTTGGGTTGATTTTGATTATTGAGTCTGATATCAAGTCTGGTTCCCGGTCCACAGAAGCTATATCCTGGAAGGTGCTTTTCTCCGGGGTACTTTGCCCATGGGGTTCCAGGGAGCTTTGCCAATTTGGCTGCGATATCACCTCCTTGTTTTTTTTAAAATCAGATCTCATAGACACAAATCTGAACTTTTTAATACCACATGTTGCACATCTACCAGTAAGTGCTGATCTGTTATTTTTAGTTGTAACCGTCGTCACATCATTTGTGCTAGTACGCGTTTTACACTTCATACAATATAGATCCATAATTTATGTATAGAAATATGGATATAATTGATTTTTCAGCGACTAAAACAAGAGAACCAGTTAAGCATCATGCAGCGCTACCAAACTCTATCCGGATGATTATAATCGGGCCATCTGGATCCGGTAAAACGCAATTGTTGCTCAATTTAATAATGAGATGGATGAAGTGGGATAAGTTGTATTTAATTGCCCCTAGCGTAGATGATCAACGATGTTATGAAGTGCTAAAAGATTTTAACGAGAATGCATCAGAAATTAAGGGTGAGAACGCCATTGATTTTATAACCGATATCGATGAAGCACCGAGCATTGATGATATTGATGGAGATATTAACAATTTAGTCGTATACGACGATATAATGTTGGATAAACAAAAAAATCCTGCTAGGATCTTTTCCAGAGGCAGGCATAAAAACACTGACGTGATATATGTCACTCAACGCTACACTCAGGTTCCAAAAGTCATCAGAGATAACTGCAATATTCTTGCTGTATTCAACGGAGTTGATACTCATACTCTTAGAAATATATGGCAGACATGGTGTTCTGATATGGACTTCAATCAATTTAAAAACTTCTTTAGTCATGCTCAGTCAACCCCGTACGGATTCGCAACAATAAATTTGCATGATCCTCGGACACGATATCGTATCGGACTGGATCAAATATTCGGTTAAAATCATTTATTATTTTTTGTTAACCTGTAGCAGCAGAGAGGGTGGATGACAACAAGTTGCGACCAAAATTAATTAAAAAATCGTAAAAGTCTCCGTTTTCATTTTTTTAGTTAAAATGAGATTTCGTAGGGAAGGCTCGTTAAAATTTCAATCAATTTTTTGTCTGAAAACGTTGTAGGGTTTGCCCCTGAGACATTTTTTTTGGTTAAAATGAGATCGTAGGAAGGCTCGTTTTAAGGATTCAATCAAAATTTTGTCTAAAAACGTTGTAGGGTTCACCCTCTCTGCTGCTGGTATAAACTCATTTTATTGGAATAAACAGTGTACCCAAGGTAGACAATGAAACCATCAGTTATACTATGTCCAAAAGATATGGGAATGAATTACTGAAAATGATTGCAATGGTACAGGTGGTACATACGTGATGCTGATGCTGCTGATGATAATAAATACCCCACACAAGATTTGTCAGCATTACAAAACAAAGCATATACACTGTTGAATATAATGAATTGTAATAAAATAACATCCTTGTATGCATATTTTATTTTATTGCATTGATTACATATTTTTTTTCAGTAATTATAACCGTAAATGAGAAGGACCTTCTATCAGCCAGAAGGACCACCAGTTTTGAAAAACAGGAAGTCCCGCTGGCTTCCTACTTAAAAAAGTTAGTATTATGACCGATATAATGTGATATCGTGGAGATGTGACAAATTGTCTCTGAATCATCATTTTTGCCTGCATAAAGTAATTTTGTTGAGTTCCACAAAATATATATTGATATTGTTGCTGAATCATAAATAAGATGGAGGAGATACTTAAAGCAGTACGTAACCAAGAAAATAAACTATAATCAATGTTATGAATTATTAGTCTTTTGTTCATTCTTTTAAATGATGCATGTGATAAACACAAGATAATAGCAGAGACTTAGGCATTTTCAGTGCCAATGTTTTCAAATTACAAGGAGCATAGCATTTGCAAATATAATAAAAAGAGCTCATTACACAGGCAAGACAAATGATCGCACTTATCTTTCGCTTGCTATTAAGCTTGAAAGACATTCTTTAAGGAAAGGAGCAAATAAATCCAATTTGATCCAACAGAATAAGCATTTCAATCATAGTTTATTTACTGTTTTCCAAACCTGATGCTGGGAGCTGATGAATGGGCATGATTGATCAATAAATCTACAAAAATATATCACTACATGATTCATAAATGAGAATATTTTTCACGGTAGGAATATAACCAAAACTAACTTTTGTTATTAGCTATACAATGAAGGGGAACAAATAATTATATTGTGTGTTTTAGAATTCAATTTTGTTAACTGACATTAATCCAATTAACTCACCACTCTCCTCTTCCTTGTCTTCATCCGATGCATCAAAATCCAGCAGACTTTTGTCCTGATCCTGCAGAAACTGGTAAAATTCTGGATCTGAGTCCTTCAATTTCTGAAGTGACTGCTTGTGGCCAGTAACGAGCCCCTTGTTCTTTCTGAAATCAATAATACATGTAAAAATTGAATACCTGTTACAGAACATAACTATCATACACAGCAGAATCGAAAATGCTGAATTGCACGTATTTGAATGCAATTTTTTTAATCATGGGATGCTTGTTTTGTATTTTTATGGTTTAACGCCATTTTGCAGCACAATATAGGCTATACATGGCGGCCAGTATTAATGGTGGAGGAAGAACCCGGAAAACCCCCAGAAAGAACCACCAACCCACAAGAAGTTACTGGCAAGCTTTCTCACATAACTACATTAGCCAAATCTTAGACTTGAACCCACGCAGACAGAGGTGAGACGGCAGTGATCCATAATGGACAGTGCTTTAGACCACTCGGCCACTTGGGTCCTCTATCTGGGATGCAGAAAATCATTCACATCCTCTGGATGCACGCAACAGCTGGATGGCAAATTCAAAGGCTTGCCAGTCCTGCTTCAACGACCTGCTGAGTGGAAAATAATCATGATCAATTGATCAATTTATTTGTGCTGATATGTACAATGAGAGAATTCAGTGGCTGAAAGACCCCCAGATGTACAGTTGTCATTATAAGACATAGAAGAACATGATACAATATATGGATGGCAAGTTCAAAGACTGACTAGCTGCTGAGTGATGGGAAAATGTGCTGATATTTACAATGTATGAATTTAGAGATGGAAAGTCCTAGTAATGTACATACAGTTATTATAATTTATCTTTCACTGTTGTGTTCATTTCCAAGTGTATTGAATAAGTAGTGTATGTGACCTCAAAATCAAGATACATTGAGACATTTTGGAATTAAACGGCAAATTGATGAAGATTATAAGATTTAGAAGTGCTAAAGTTGCTAGAAGTAATAGGTGGCATGGTACAGTAGCCAGATGTAATGACTGGCCTAGAGCTTGGAACAAGACCTGGTCTGACATAATTCAGTCTCACTCTAATGGACAAACAAGAGCTATTTATCAGTTTAGTAAAGAGCTTGGAAAGTTAAACTCAATGGCAACTGCTGGTTCTTCTCATATGAAAATGTAGCCACTTCAAGTATGTGCAATATGCTTCTGGGAGGAGACTGAAAATTTTGCAGGTGGGACTCACATTTTCCCCAAAGACAGAGTAATAAGACTCCTAGTTTTAAAATTTTAGCAAGACCTCTGATATATAGGTATCAGTTTAAACTGAATAGCTGGTACATCATATAATTATTTCACACATGTATTGGTTAAAACTGAATACATGTACCTGGTACAAGATATAATTATCTCATACATGTATTGGGTAAAACTGAATACCTTGTACATCAAATAACTATCTCATATATGAATTGGTTAAAACTAAATACCTTGTACATCATTTAATTATCTCATACATGTATTGGTTAAAATTGAATACCTGGTACAAGATATAATTATCTTATACATGTATTGGTTAAAATTGAATACCTGGTACAAGATATAATTATCTTATACATGTATTGGTTAAAACTTAATACCTGTTACATCATATAACTATCTCATACATGTAATAATTAAATCTAAATGCCTAGTGCATAATCATTTCTGAGTCTATTTATACCAGACAAAAAACATGAACTCTAACTTCAAAGAATACTATGTTTGCTACTTCACTGTGACCATATTAACTACACCATTCCCTCAATAACTATTTCCCTGATACCCCGTGAAAACCCGCTTATAACATGGGGCATGGATCCCATTTTTTTCAACCAGAAAATACCAAAGTTTCACTGTTGCTTGAAAGGAAATCACAACATCAATATTTAAAAAACAGAACAATACAAAAATTGAGTTTCGAGGTAGGCGATTATCTCCTGAAATAGATGTTAATTTTTTGTTATATAAAAAGGAATTTCCTCTGGTGGTTTATCAACAATTAGTCTGGTTTCCTGCTTCATCAACTCCTTGTTTCAGACAATACTATTACTCATCACTCCAGGAATCAGACTAATCAACAAAACAAAAAGCAGTGAAGTAATACACAAAAATTTTGTGTACCCGTATTGGTCGTTGAAACCAGTTTTAGATGTTGGAATTTTTCAAATAAATGTAATTGATACAGAAAAAAAAACAACTTAATCAGAAAAGAACTTGCTTTACAATTATTCTCAATGCGATTATATAATGAAGCTTAAGCAAATATATAACAAAGCTTAAGCCATTAAACAGCCCAGTTCCCATCTGAACACCACCACAATTCATGGTTCTTTGGATGACTAGAGTATTTTTTTATAGATTCCCCAGTAACTCGCACCCTCACGTATAGTGTGGTCTATGGTTTTGGACCTTGTGCAACAGTTGTCAAGGGAGAGGTATAATATGTTACATGTTAACTTACAGTATCATCCACTTCTATACAAACACCATACATTTTGTTCCTAGCAAGCAAACTTACAAAATAACAAAAGATTAAAAACAAAGAAAACAAAAGTACCAGGAAATAAACATGGGAAACTAGCAAGACCTCTGCATTAGTAACTATCAACTTTATATTATCTGTACTTATATTAAATACAAATTTCCACAGCATTGATATCTTACTAGCATCACAGCCAGACATTATCCTGTTTACTGACACAGAATTGTATAAAGCCTTTTATTTATTTTATACATGTACTCTGGTATCTTTTTTTGTGTAAAACGATACCCAAGGGCGATTTTTATATATTCTGTACAATGTTTTGAAATAGTGAGCTTGGTTCATCCTATACTACACATGCGAAGTGCTTTAGATGGGAAGAACATAATGCTTCCAGTATACAGATAATATCTGTGTATAAATGCCTCATTGTAGGTAAAAACCTTTACAGAACAGCTTGTCAGTGAGCAGGATACTTAAAGTGCTTGCAAATCTTCAGTTGTAGAGGTATGTGAGTTATTAATTTCACGTGTACAAGCTATAACTATTATACTACCACATTTATCTCTGTATATTTTCTATCCTTGTTTGTGACATAGCAAGAGAGTTATATTAGAAATATAATATTGCAGCTTTAAGAAACATTTAGTACTGCAGGATTCGTATCAGGCACACATCAGTTTACTTCTAAACGTGTGTATTGTTTTGTAATTATTGTGCCAATAATGTACGTTGTATAGCTTACCTTATGTAATGTCATTACGGTTTATATGCCAGTGTTATACATAGTACATGCTGTAGAGCTGACCAAAGTGATCAGAAATCTTCGAGTAATCAGAGTTAATGTGATATCAGCTGCAGAGCTAACCATCACAGCTGTAAAGTTGAACCATAGCAGCCATATAACTAAATAAAGAGGTCAAGTAGCATGTGATTGGGCATTACTGGCTGATATTAGTGGGGACTGATTGCTTGATTGACCAACCTGGAATACTGGTGGCTTGATTGACCAGTGCGACTGGTAACTGAGTGTACTGGTGACAGGGACTCTGAGTGTAAGTACAAGCATGTAATCTTTTAGCAGTGGGCTAATTTTTGGGGTTCATAAAACACAGTGTGGACTGGAAGGATAATTTGTATATCCCGTTTTTTTTTACATAATTTCACTATTTGAGTGAATACATTCTACTATATGAGCAAAATACAGTTTTACTATATGAGTTAAACAAAAATTTCTTTTCATTGTGCAATCACTTTTAATCATTAACCCACTGTCCTTGTACCATGTAAGGTCAGTTATTTGTATCTTCATTATTTTAAGTCTGTGTGTTTTATGTTAACTGATCCAATATTTGGATCATATAAATGCACATATCAATTGTAATTAATTTCTCATTCCATTCATTTATCATTTTAAATTGTATTTGTATCACCATCAACTGTGTTCTACTGTTAATCCAAAATCGCGTCTGGTTATCTTGTTACATTTAAAGACCCCTATAATGCTACTTATTTAGTTATACAATGTATCAGTTATAAGGCAAAAATTACAAATCATTTTAGAAAAACTTCATGCTCTACACTTTTAGGGGAACTGACACTCCTGTCCTTCTCAGATTCTAGCTTTAACACTAATTTCATTATTTTCATTCAAGTTTAAAAACTGTTGTCTCCAGATGATACAGTCATTTTACATACTTGTCTTTTTTCTTTGAAGATGGCTTTTCTAAAGGCTCTGAGTCACTGCTGCTCGGGTCAAACTCACCAGACATAAATTCATCCACACTCAGATCAGCCAATTTCCTTAAAACAAAAGAAAAGGATTTCAGAATGCAATTTAAAACTAAATTTTGCATAATTCAAAAATAGTATGTATATTATTATAGTATGTATATTATTATATATCATTTATAATAGAACAGGCAATGCAATAATACCAAATAAATGTTTGTATAAGTGAAGCAGCTGATGCAGTTATATTTTTTTACCAAGAAACATAGGATGGCTTCTCTGGTGACCTAAGTGGTTAGAGCGTCAACCTCGAAAGGTCATGGGTTCAAAACGCTGACTGGGTTATACCAAAAACATATAAATAAAAATGGTACTAAAAGCTACCTTATTCTGCGCTCAGCATTAACAGCTTAGTGTTTGGACTGGTGTCAGGATAATGTGAGGGGGACATCATACTACATGTTTATAGCATGATGGCCCAAAAATAAACATCCAAAAATGTCTACATACCTTAACATTGATTTTGAAACACACACCACTCAGGGCATCTAAATAATGACTTTTCAAAGAAATAATATATAAATCCAAATTACGTGAATACTTGCCACTTAAGAGGTATGTAGAATCAAATTCTAAAAATGACACCCATTACTCATTACTGAAAAAGTCCATGTTGAATGCCTACATGACCTGTGTGAATTGTATGTATAGTATTGGTTTCCTTAATGAACGATGGTTTCCTTAATGAACGAGTCTTTAATTTTAAATTGATTATATAGATGATTAACTTCTTGTTTAATGGTGTTGATATAAATATGATGAGAAATATTCATCAAACCTGTGTACTGGAGATATAGGTTATAATCTTTTTAGAAATTTCTTTAGATGTGCTAAGTCAACCCCCTACGGATTTATAACAATAAATTTACATGATCCTAGATCAAAATATTGAATTGCTAACAAAATTAACTAACCCGTAAGAGAAACTCTCGGTTAATTAGATTCTTTGGTTCTGTTGATTCTTTTTCATTTTATGTTCGGTTTTGTAGGGTGTTAGTTAGCAAATATCTGCCTCTATTATGAGGTGGGCTCGTCCATTCGCTCATTGTATATTATGATCACTGATATCCCTGACTATAATTCAGTGACTTAGAAGGAAAGATGTGTTGTAGTTAATGTAAACATTATCAACTGGCAAAAGTTGGAAATTCAACCAGCGTATTTGTCAGTGACAACATGCAATTTAGTTACCTGAAGGCAGCCCCGATGAACTAAATGCAGGAATACTTTAATGTTTTTCTCAATTTTTATTTACCTTCAAAAACTATGAACATCCTCTAAATTCATCGGTACTATTTATACCTCAGTGAAAAGATGATGGCATACCTGCAGTTACTCGATCATCCTGTTGAAATTCATGGAACACCGCCATGTATAGCCGATCATATACTGAGGAAAAAATGCGTTAAACCAGAAAACAACAACATTGTTAGCCTACATACCGTCGTGAAACGACATTGAAATCTTGATAAAGATACTGCTAATGCAGTATTAACTGCACAAAATAAACACATATATTGACTAACATATAGGTATGCTGTATCATTTTGCTATTTTACCATTTTTCTGTACAGTTATTTACAAGATAATCGAAAAATAACCACGCAAACAACCTACCTTTTCCTTTGAGCCATGCTTGCAATGGAGGCTGCCATTATAAGGAAGTGACGTTGTTATTTACTATCCTTGGTTAGGCTGGTACCATCTCTGCTACCAACCTTTCTGACTGGTCCCCTATCGAATTTTTATACATACTTAAGCTCATGTTCAGGGTAGCAACTTATAAAGGGATCAGACACAAGGCTGCCCGCCCCATCGTTCTATTAGATCTCCTGAAACAGTAAAGTACAGTAGCGGACAATAACTGGCCATTAATGTACAGCAATGGAGATGAAAATACAGTTATGCATAAATGTAAAGTAATGGATCACGAAATAGGAAATATTTATTAAAAACATTTTGTTGTAGTTGTTTATCCATTGACATTATTTATTTATTTATTTATTTATTTATTTATTTATTTATTTATTTATTTATTTAATTTCCCAGATTATATATTTGTATTCATTATTTTTATTATTCTAAGTTTTGATTTTAAATATTTAGTTACATTAATGGAGAGCTAATAAAGTAATGTTTCCATACTGTTTTGCACTAGTGATAAAAAAAATTATTGATGTTTTTGGATTAGTTAAATACACATATATAATTTTTGCTCGGTTTTCTTTTGTTGCTGTGTAACACTTAATTTTAGAACAGTATATTGCAGCAAATAAAAACCACGTATAGATGTATTGCTGTGCGGTCATGCAACTTAATATATATTCGTTTATTTGTCATTTCTCCAAGTGTTCATCAAAATGCCTATCTGATAAATATATATATATATATATATATATATATATATATATATATATATATATATATATATATATATATATATATATATATATATATATATATATATATATATATATATTAGGACCGACGGCGAAAACACCATCCATAATTTTGTTTCTCATTTCTTTTATAAAATATTTAAGAATAGACAAGGGGACGTCCATACAAATTATGTCAACAATTTTTAGGCAATTTTTACCACCACCCACTCCCCCCCCCCCCCTCGTCAATAACTGTCAAACTTTCAGTGAGCCCCTAATAAAATGATGTCAAAAATATTGTACACCCCCCCCCCCCCTTACAAACTAACAATATTTTATACGATTGGCTTTTATGCTAAAAATAGAATTATGGAAATTAAAAGGTCTAGAAATAAATTTTAATACATTTTATTTACTTGTTTAACAGATTTTAAAGTGACTATAACACTTTGAATTCATGAAAAAATCGAGACTTTATATACTAGCTTCTATCATCTTCCCATGGGCAAGACAAATGTTCCTCAGTTGTTATAATTGACATAGTGACTGATTCATTAATTTCTTGTGGAACCGATACACCCGACAAGTCAACATCATTTTCATCTAACTATTCTGCGCTTAACATCTCTCCATAAGCAATAATTGCCATCAGCTCTCTCTGTCTTTTGGCAGCCACTCGCATTGGCCGAATTCTTTGCGGTTGCGGAGCATGTGATAATTGCCTAGGCCCAAGATCGTGTTGTCTGTGCTGTTGAACATGCTTCTTTCAACATGACTTGTGAAGCAACATAGAGGTGACAGATTTTGCAGATCCGTTCAAGCAACGAAAACTGAATGAAAGGACAATATAGATCATTTGGAAGAATTCTGAATGCCTTTGCCGATCGAGGTAGCATGTTATCAACTTTCAAAGACTGGTTGAAGAAAAGAGATGGAAATCTGTGCAAGTTGCTCTCAGATGTATCTGGTGCTTTAAGGCCTTCACTAGTTTGGCAGACTGGAAATGGTGGTGAAATTAATTTATCGGCAATAATCTCTGAGTACGAGCTTTGAATCGGTTGGCAACAATTAACATTATGGCATTTCACAATAGTAGTATATGGGGGCACCGTGGCGACAATGGAAAATCCAGTCAAAAAGGGCTTGGGCGAATATAGCGACAAGATTTATAGCGACAAGGGAAAATCCAGTCAAAAACAGCTTGGGGCACTATAGCGACAAAACAGCTTGGGGTACTATATTTGACTGGATTTTCCCTTGTCGCTATAAATCTTGTCGCTATATTCGCCCAAGCCCTTTTTGACTGGATTTTCCATTGTCGCCACGGTGCCCCCATATACTACTCACAATTTGTAAAAAGTATTGACTTGTTCTTACTTGGTTTTTGCACCAATCTTGATCCTTAGTTAGCCAATTTTCTGTCTCAAGCTCAGACACTTCGGGCACAATATAATCTGCCACTGCTGGAAAATTATCTATAGTTACTTGCGTCCATACTTCTGAGAATGTTTCGCCAGCATATTTGAAATTTGATTTTTCAAATTCTTCATCAATTGTCGGAAATTGTGAGTTAAGGTGGTTTCCAAAATGTTCATGTGATAAAATTAGGCCTGACAGTTTTCGACTCAAAGGAGCCATTCGCCTTTCAACTCGATCGAATGCACTCCTACCAGGCGCATTCCTTGCAAATAACAACGCATCGAGGTTCTGCTTCACAAAATGATGAATTGCCACATCAATAACTTTTTGATACCTCGGATCTTCATCCGGTCCACCATCCACAGACATAATAACAGGTTTGACCAACTTGCTGCTTTGATCCTTTGTGATAATGTCAAACTCTTCCAATTCAAGCAGCCTTTCATAGTCCAGTCCATGAGTATAGATTGACGATGAGCAATGCTTGCCCGACCTGATGGCTATGTACGTTGGGCCTGAATAACTTACAGCTTCAAGTTTACCCAGACCATCTTTTTGGATTTCAATGCCAGCATAAACAGATGGGATGAGTTTATGTCTAGCTGCTACAACCCAGTCTAAATCTGGCAAAGCAACGCGGTATTCAACATGCATTAAAAGTGGAACCTCCTTGTTAGCTGCCGTCAATCCAATAGGGACTCTGGCTTGTCATCTTGGCTGATGAAGCATACTTCTCCCGGTCCCAACATAGAGGCAACTTCCTCAAGGTGATTCAGATTAGATGTACAAAATCGACCATCAATTTTCTTTGAGTGTGAATCATTTTGTTCTCGAATTAACTTTATTGGAACAGTTGTTATATGACGTTTCCCTTCCGATGATAAACTTCGTTTTGGCATGAGCCGAGTATAAAAAGCAATTATGCTCATTTGAAAAACTTTATTCTTTAGTTGTTCTGTTCGTTCACCGAGAGTTCTGACACTACGATATATATATCACTCTTTCTTTTCTCATGAGCAGCAGACCGATATAACGCAATGTCAACAATTGCTTTTTAAAGTAGTGGCTGATCTTCTTCAATTGTTGGTCAGCGGCTTAAAACACTTAAGAACGCAACTAACTTTTACCGACTTGGGACATACTGAAAAGTAAATGGTCATCATCATTCATTATGTGATTGTGCTATGTTTATCCACTGAATCCAGTCACCTATATGATTTGTGTCAAAATTATTGAATATTTTTAATGTGTGTGCATTTTTCCGATGGAATTAATTGCATTGTGGATTTATTGTATGTGATGAGATTCGCGGGTGAGTACACGGCAGGGACGTCATTTCAACTTTATTTACCAGGTATAGGCAATGTTAATTTTCGTATATAGGATACACCAATTTTACAGCACATGCAAATGGTGGGGGGGGGGGGGGGGGCACTTGCCTGAAATGAACAGGAGTCTGTTATCAAAGTGTACAATATTGGTAAGGAATTAAGGTTAATGCATATGGTTGAAGAAGTTGTATGCTTGTGTAGGCTACATAATTTTATGTATTATGTTAAAGATGACTGTATAATAGTCAAGCTCTCAAATTTCCTAGGCTCAGTTATCCATCCTTGGAGGAATACCTCATGGTCTTCAATATATATATATATATATATATAGCATAGATGCTATTTAATACATGGATAGCTTTACTAGTACATGGATAGCTATACTATTTAGATGTATATGGCTCAGTGCAGTCTTTGAATTTAGTAACAACTTCCCTTAAAAAAATGTCAGATGAATCACCACAATGATATTAATCTTCAGATTAATACCATATGGGTTAATCAGTCTACAATCTACACTGAATAAAAACAAAATAAGATGATGCAAGACTATGACTTCCTTGGCAAGAGCTCAACCTGTTTAGGATTAAACTGGTGGGCTGTTGACAGACCAGCGTATGTGTGCCATAGGCCTACCAAAGCAGCGACTAATTTCCTTTTTTATTATTAAATTTATTGTAAAATATAACATTGTTGACGTCAATTTATCTTGGACTCACCCCCCCCCCTCACCATGTCATGTCAATAATTGTCAAACTTCATCAAACCCCCTCCCCCTATTTTGTTGACATAATTAATGGACGAACCCAAGAAAAAATTTGTATGTCCGTTGTAAAGTAGTAGATTATGATTTCATGAAATGAAACTTATTCACAATTGTTGCACGTGCCTTTCGTATCCACATTAATTGCTCAGAAAATCCAGCAAACTGCGTGGGTACGAACAATCGTAATTATCATATTAATAGCATATTTTGTGACGTAATGCTCAAAACTAATTATCATATTAATGGCATATTTTGTGACGTAATGCTCAAAACAACATTTAAGAAACATTTATGAACACTAGTGTTTCCCACAGACTTTCCCAAATATCTATACAATGATTTTAGTGCAAATATTTGGAACGAAGATGAAACCCAAACACAATTTGCTATTTATTCACTGTTTTGAAATTCTTTTTTGTGTGTTCTTTTGAGATTTATGGATCATTACTAGAATTATAATAGGAATGATGAAATAAAAAAGATGATACAGTGTCTCTAGATTTATGGATCATTACTAGAATTTTAATAGGAATGATGAAATAAAAAGATGATACAGTGTCTGTAGATTTATGGATCATTACTAGAATTATAATAGGAATGATGAAATAAAAAGATGATACAGTGTATGTGCGGCGACTGCACGAAAGACTGTTAGTCGGCTTGTGATCTGTGTCAGGTACGTCTTTTTTAGTTTTATTAATTTTTTTAATTTTTTAAATTTTGTTTGCAAGTTTATTTATTGTTAAGATTTAATTTTGTATATTTTCTGTAAATGTACACTATCATTATCATCATTATTGTATTCTCTCTGTGATTTCATTGAGCCAATTTTTTTTCATTTGAGTACGCGAGCATCAATTTCTTTTGTGTAACATTATTATAAATTCATGGGCGCCCGCACATAAGGACAAAAGGAAAGGGGCACTTTCTCACCCACCTCTATTGACTGGATTTCACCTCTAAAAATGTTTCGGCTTACATCCATGAAACGTTTTAGCTGATTGAAACAGAGTGAATCTTAAAGAACATCATTTTTGCACGATAACTGAGGTTTTAAGTAGCGAGAAATGCCAAAGAAGAGACAAGCCAGAGACAATTTTATGTCATATGGAAATAAAACTTATAAACAGGGTTTTTCCAAAGTAGTTATTCAATAAAGCACGAAAATAAAGAATTATTTAACTGCATTTGGGCGTTTAACATTTTGGGGTAGATAAAGTTAATCCTGACTGGCTAAGCTAAGTGAGGTGTTTGTGTTTCTCAACGAAATTGAAGGTTTTAAGCAATTTCGGTAGTCAGTCTAAGCTTCTGTGGTACATCAAGGAGTTCCTAGCTCTAGAAAATAACAATCATTTCTCGTTAAATTGTCAGAGAGAGAGAGAGAGAGAGAGAGAGAGAGAGAGAGAGAGAGAGACAACGAAAAGAAATCTAGCCTCGGAAAGCACAACGGGAAATATAAACCAATATGTGCACCACGCAGTGGCAAAAGGTACATTAAACTAAGCTGTATTTGATGAGTCAATGAGTGATTCATCATTTGAAAGAAACCATTGCTAAAGCGTGTTCCTTAGTGTACCGTCAAGATTCATGTCCGAAAACACCATGGCTGTGATCAGCCCTCATACGACGAAGTTTGTCTAACGTCAATATTCGGTCATTACTTGTGCGACAAGGAGGACAAATGAATTCAACACGCCCGCAGCGGAGGAGGCGAAAAGACCATCGGAACGTATTCGGTGGATCGTTGTGACTTAGAAAACCCTTTTACAACGGACCATGGAAGACTTGTATGACGCCACGCGTCATCGGCGCTTGAAGTTAGAACCACAAGGATTGCTACGATTGCTACCAGGTTCGATGCAGTGTTTGGTAAAGCCATGGGCAAAGCCTGAAGAATAGGCACCCTTGCGAACCATAAAGTAGCTTCTCGCCTAGTGATCAAATTAAAGTTTCAGAGGACAACATTTTGGACATTACATTTTGTCCTGAAGTGCATGAACCCAAGATGATCAAGACCAAAAACAAAATAACAGCTGTTACCAGTAATTTAGATTTTGAAAATATTTTAGAAATGAACCGAGGACTCCATTTGATGTTTGTGTATTCCGATGTAGTGGAGTACAACGTAGTGGGGCACACCACGGTACCGTTACTATCTGTCATTCCTTTTAAAGTGGATTCTGTCACGAATGCTGACAAAGAAAGTCGAAATACTTAATTAGGATCACCGCACATTTATACATCCTCATTATTTTCTCGTCAGTGAGTCGTATTTTGACAGTGTCAACATCGCTATACAAGGAGGTGTGGGGCACAATGTTCCATTTTCTAAAGTGAAAGTCATGGTGAAACTCCATTTTCAAAAACGATTTTATAACGACTCAAAAGTCATGCATCCCATGTACCGAGGAATCGCTCGACAATGAGGACATGCTTTTGGCGATATGTTAACATCGGCTTTTCGTTCCGTGGTCCCCGTTTTGAAACCGATGGTGACACGAGGATTGCACGCCTTGAAAGATGCCGCTTTAAGGCAAGACCTTTTCCAAAATGTCATCATTGACAAACAAAACCATAAATAAGCTTTCTTGAAAGCAAGCAAACATATCTTGCTTCAAACGGTAAAAGATATTTTGATCCGAAGAGAAACTTCTATAAATGCCTTGGACGGAACTGAGTCAGGCATTCTGCTTCCTTAGAGCCACAGAAAGGACAAGGCAGAATGAGAGTATGAAGATACCCCTCCAGAGGTCTTCATTCCGCTAAAGCTAAAAAGACTTAGAAAAGGAGAACCTTTCAAGACTTGGACATTTTTGATTATTAAATCTGTTCCAAGTCGGATCTATATATTTTTGTTTCCATGCCATTCACTTTGATGAATATGCAAGAATCCCAATGGTTCGAATTACATTCCGTTTCTATGACGATTCAGCTCCTATCGAATTTGAAATCAAAGGACAGCCTGAAAAGAATATGATCTGAATAGCTAGCAGTTACTTGTTTTTAAAAGTAGAAGTAATCAAAACGGAAAGCACCAATCCGGGTACCGATGCTAGAGTAGCTCCCGTCAACAATTTCATGCATTCATTGATCAGTGAGATGCCATTTTTACTTAAAAAAACAAATTGATCTAAAGTAGCATGGATATTTGCTCTCACCAAGCGTACCTAGAAAATCTCTTGACGTACGGAAATGAAACCAAGAACAATCATCTGGACGCTTGCGTGGAAAGGAAACCTGACACCACAGGCGAAGACAAGTTTAACGACACAGTCCTGACAGCAGATGACAATCCTCATCATGTGGGTTTTAGATCTGTTGGATTGTTGGCATTTGGACATGTGGTTGAAAGAGAAGTATTTGCTGAAAGATGTGGATATTCGTTTGAGACGGAATCGTAGCAATACCGCTTTTCATTTGATGGCCCATACTAACGAATAGAAGACCATTATCCAAGCAGCCGGGTTCTACAAGCGTCTTGTGGAAAAGTTATCTAAACTGGGAAATTACATCATTAACACTTTGAGCAGAACGACTGTCAAATATCTGATACGACGCGTGGAAGTGAAAATATTCGCAATTTCCGCTGGACTCCGATCCACGATCGAAATTCATCTGTTCCAAGGACAGTTACCCAGACGTTTAATCATTCGTATCGTTTGCAATGCAACCCTCAAAGGAGCTAAAGATCAAAATCCTTTCCACTTTAAGTACTAAAAAGTGACCAAAATCTAAGCAAGTCGCGATAGCAAACCATGTATACCCGGCCCTGATGACATAACGTTTCCCAGAGGAATTACTTGAGATAGTACTTGTTCTTGTTAAGATGCCACGTGACAGTTAGGAACCAACACCAGTCACGGCATTTCGTACGAAGATTCTGCAAGAGGTTACACTTTGTGCGGTTTTGATTTCACTCCAGACCAAGGCAGCAGCGACGAGGTACATTTTCACCTATAAAGTTCCATCAACTGCGTGTGGATCTTCAGTTAGTAGAAGCTCTCTACGAGGCGGTGAACGTCATCCTGTATGCCGAATTCGATAATACCACAGAAATCACCAGGTTGAGAGAAGTCATTATAGACTATTAGAAGCTATGGACGACGCTCATCCCTCTTTCAAAAATGTAGAATCAGAAAAGATTCAATAATGTGAAATTACATGATACTGTTATGTATATTTGATATAAGTCATTTATATTTATTTTTATTTTGTTTGTTTGTTAGATTTAAATTTGGATTTTTAAGTTTTAAGATTCGTTCATTGAAAGGGGGGTGACCTGTACTTTTACATAGCAAATACCAGGTGTTAACCTCATTTTCTGACCTTGCTTCAGAGTGTAAACAAGCTTCTAAAATGATTGGTTGATTCCAAGGACATTAGAGCTTTATTTTAAAAATGATTGGTTGATTCCAAGGACATAACTGATTCTCATATGGTGAGTACGTGACTTTGCGAGCGTGAGATTGTTCTGAGAGATTCTGGAAGGTCGTGACCCCTTTCCTGATTACGCTGGTAAGGCTAGTGAGATTTACACCTCACTGTCCGTTCAGGAAAGTGGTGACTATGATGTGGTTAAAGAATGCATTCTAAGGGGTTACGAGTTAGTCCCTGAAGCTTATCGGCAAAAATTTAGAAATTACAGAAAAGAAGCTGGACAAACTCATGTCGAATTTACTAGAGAAAAAGAGCAGTTGTTTGATAGATGGTGATTAGCCAAGAAAGTCGAACAAGATTATCAAAATCTCAAGCAAATTATATTAATTGAAGAGTTCAAAAACTGTGTACATAGTGATGTTAAAACTTATCTTGAGGAGCATCAAATTGAAACCTTAGAAAATGCTGCTCGAGCTGCTGACGAATATTCTTTGACACATAAAGTTACTTTTGTTAACAAGATTTCTACTCAACAGTCTTCTGGCAGAAAAGTATTTCCGCCTAATACAAGCCCTTCTAAAACTCAAAATAGCACAACTTTCAAAAATCAAACTTCAGAGAAGTTTGATTCTAGATCCTTGTCTCTTCCGACGTGTAATTATTGCAAGAAAAAAAGACACGTTATTTCTGATTGCTACAAATTGAAAAATAGGCATCAGAAGCAAGACAGACCTGTTCCAAATGCTCTTATTTCTCAGAGGTCAAGGTCACGGTCATGTATTGAAAGCAATACATTTGTTGGGTCTAATGAATCCCAGTCTGATTTTATTATGGAGAATTATGAACCCTTTATATCGAAGGGTTCTATATCATTCTTGGGTTATTCAGCCATTCCCACCCCTATAAAAATTTTAAGGGACACAGGAGCTTCTCAGAGTCTTTT